>CAMXCT020005290.1:0-87500 GCA_947184155.2 Cladocopium goreaui
CTCACTCACTCACTCACTCACTCACTCACTCACTCACTCACTCACTCACTCACTCACTCACTCACGCACTCACACACGCACACACGCACACACGCACACACGCACACACGCACACACGCACACACGCACACACGCACACACGCACACACGCACACACTCACTCACTCACTCACTCACTCACTCACTCACTCACTCACTCACTCACTCACTCACTCACTCACTCACTCACTCACTCACTTCGCTTCGCTTCGCTTCGCTTCGCTTCACTTCGCTTCGCTTCACTTCACTTCACTTCACTTCGCTTCGCTTCGCTTCACTTCACTTCACTTCACTTCACTTCACTTCACTTCACTTCACTTCACTTCACTTCACTTCACTTCACTTCACTTCACTTCACTTCACTTCACTCACTTCACTTCACTTCACTTCACTTCACTTCACTTCACTTCACTTCACTTCACTTCACTTCACTTCACTTCACTCACTTCACTCACTCTCACATCCCTCACTCACACACACCACACTCGCATCACTCACTCACACTCTCACTCACTCACTGTACATGAACATACATACATACACACAAACTCACCCACCATCACCGCTCCATCACTCTTACTTCTATGGTCAGTCTAAGTCTAAAGAAGTTGGTAACATGTGGGGTTATCCGGTCCTTTAATTACTCATGTTTACTGAATAACAAACAAATGGATCACTGGGGACCCTTGAAAAGTAGCTGCCATACCGATGCTTTCGCCTCAAGAGACAGGACCTTTGTCGGATGGTGCGTGCGCTGTGCAGGGTGCAATATCTCAAGAAGTGCATAGCCCAGCGGCGTGTTTCGGGTTCCTGATAGTTCTGATAGCTTTTCGGGAAATCTTTAGGATCCATCCCCCCATTTAGATGGTAATACCATGGTTTCTATTGATTGTCCTGCAAACAAGAACGCGCTGAAGCTAGCCCCCTAGCTAGATATCATATGATATCATTTTCATTGTTTTTGAGATCATATCCTATACTGAAGATCCACTTTTTGTGAGCTTGACCAATACTGGAATGATCCCGCAGTGCTTAGCCCTATTCCCAACTAGGCTAGAAGTATGGCTATATTCAATGGACCGACCAAAAAGAAAGATGAACCACTTGTCCGGGTGATTTTATGATGCTTTAGTTCCCCACCGGACGTATCAAAAAAGCCCCTGGCCAGCGCCCAGAGGCCTTTACTCAATGCCATCAAGCGTCGGGTACGTGAAAGGCTCAGGAAACCTCAGGGTGAGTCGCCATTGCTTGGACATTACAATACATTCCATGTTCTTTTTGGCCTTGCTGACCTTGCACTTGATGATCTTTTGAAGGACCCAACCTAAACCCCCAATCAGTCTGGGATGATGCTAATCTCACAAGACTTTCCAGGCCTCATTTTCGGCAGTTCAACGAGTTTCATTCGCGCCGTTCACCTGACCTTTTGCCTGGTTTGAATTACTATCGATTGCTTGACTCATGTTGCCTCAAACAAAACCAATGAAAAAACATATCGTTCGAATCCCAAATTCTTGCTACAATTCACACTTGTTACTCGTTGCATCTAGTTGCACGAGTAGGTTTCATTCCCATCCTGCTGGTTTCGCAGATTTCCAGATAGCCCTCGCAAAGCGCAACGTCCGTGCTGAGGAAGCCCAGAGGTCGATGGTCTGTCGCCACGGCTTTTCAGTCAGCTGCTGTGCTGCTGGCATCATTTGCTCGGGAGATTTTATCCTCTGGTAAACGTTTACATAGCTATGGAAAATTACCATGCTATTAATGGGTAAATCAACTATTTCTAAATGGCCATTTTCAATAGCAAACTGTTAGGGTATCAGAGGGTATATGATTTTACCGGCCATGGTGAAAAAAATGGGGATTAAGCCTGGTTTGTAGTTTCAATTATGTTGATTCTCCACCGAACCAATACTTTTTTTTGGGATGAGTTGAAGTCAACCAGCAACCATGAAGCAAAACAGTATAATTAGCCACTTATGGCCAGAATGATAACGCATATTATACTCAACCATACACGAAAACCATATTGTATAATTTATGTTTCTCTCAAGATACCGAGCCTTGTTAGTAGTCATCTCCATGTTTCATTGTTTTCAGCTGTGAAAACTCGCGTCGGCCGCCCACAGGAGCGACTTGCGGCGTCTGAGATTCATTGACGCACCGTCTCCTGGCTGGAGGTATATCAGAGAGGAGACGCCTGCAACTAGAAGACCCCTGCGGAAAGAATGATGTACAGTATAGCAAGCGCCCAAAAATATACAAGGTGAGGCCCCCCAGTGATGTTTGTTATAAACCCATTGACTATAGATATATATATTCCACCATAAACCATAGCCAACCTAGTTATAAACCAACTTAGCTATCGTTCACGGGCCTCAGCTTGTGGAAAGGCAATGAAGAAAGTCATTCACCATTCTATTTTAGCCGGATGTCACTTTTCTTTTTTTTGGGGGGAAGGTTATTCTATGCTAACATGGCTCTGTGGGAATATGAATGCAGTGATGATGAACCAATGGATTAGATAATTATGATCCCTGCAGCCATCGGACCTTACTGAAGGCTTTAACTATCATGAAATATATGGATTTCAGATTGACTTATGAAACCATCGTCTAGGTGAAACTTTTTAGGTGTTTTTGTTGCCCACCAGAAATCCGCTGAGTAAACCACTGGTTTAGAAGTGAGAATTTAAGAGCTGCACATTTGAAGGTATTTTCGATACCCAGCTAAAGATTCGTTTTTTTTGTGTGTTATCCAAGATTAGGGATGTGTCATGCCGCCCAAAAAAAATTACGTCACTTATGTCTCCACCATTCCCACGCCTCAGGATGCTTCAAGACATGTTGAGACACTGGCGCTTCCACGAAAAGTTAGAGGAGGCCCTGGAAATGTGTCCATGGGGGCCATAAATGGCATAGATGTCCCAAATTCCCATTGGTTGATGAAAAAAGAGGGGTTTGAAGGTTTACCCCTTTAACAACAGGTAAATGATGATAGATGGTATACCAAACCGGCCCCTCTATTTTTACCAGAAGGGCATTATTGAATGACTGTTTTCTTTTTTGGATTTGTTTGGGGACATATCTCTGAAACATTCTGAAACATATCTCGCCGGCTCGGCTCAGCCTGATGCGAAGGACAACCTCAGACATGACGAACTCAAACATGGGATATATGAGGGTTGAAGTTTATCAGATTATATGGGATTATATGGGGTATTAACTCAAACATGGGATACATGAGTTGCATGCAACGTCAAATATGAACTACGTTTCATGGATTATCATGGATTGTTCACGGCCCTTCGTCTTGGTGAAGCCTTAATCTAAAGTGGATCACAGGGTTTGGTCTAAGAATAGGGTATCCCAAATCCCATTTCTCCCATCAAAAGAGATCAAAACTGCCATTTTCGGGGAATCTGTTGCAGAACACCCGTTTTCAGAGCCCAAATTTTATATGAAGTGGCTATTCATACCATTTGATTCCCTTTACATTCCAAGTTTTCTTGCTTAAATCCCCCCAATTTTGATATATCTCCCACTGCCCAAGCAGCCAAGCTGCCCAATTTGTTGACAGAGTTCCAGCACCCATTTGCTTCTGCCGGCGGAACCCTAAGCCGGGGAGATACCCTCTGGTAAACAAACAGTGTGCTATTGAAAATGGCCATTTATACTGGATTTTCCCATTAAAGATGGTGATTTTCCCATCAGTTATGTAACAGTTTACCAGGCCGGGTATGACAGGTGAGTGCTTTTGACCTGTCCCTGTTGCTCATTGCCTTTGCTCGCTCCTCCATGCGGGATGAGGCCACGTTCCGAAGGTAGGCCAAAGATGCACGATTTCAACGCGAGGTGTTTGATAGATGATGATGCGATACGGGACAAAAACCAAGGTATAATGATGTTTAATGGTATTTAATGATGTTTAATGGTGTTTAATGGTGTTTTACATGTTCTTTTCTAATGTTTTGTTTTTTTTAGTGCGAAGAGACCAACTGCCACCATGGCCGGACTACGATAGATTCCGATGCCATTTTTAACGGCCGTTCATGGGGGGCTGTCCAATCAATCCTGCTATGGTAACTATGGTAACTATGAAACATGGTAAAACATGGGATTACTAGCTGGGATGCACCATCTACCAACTGGTGGAGGATTTCTTCCAGGAGAACTATGTTTTTGGTGGAATGTTTTTTTCTGTTTAGTTTCTATTTTGGGATGTTTGCTTCCCTGCTTCTCTGCTTTTCCGCTTCTTCGCTTCTCTGCTTCTTTGCTTTTCTGCTTCTCTGATGTTCCCTGTTTTTTGCTTCTCGAACCGACTGTAAATAAACCATAAGAAACACTATATAAACAAACCGACCCTAAATAAACCCCAAACCAAACCCCAAAAAAACTAAACCCTCAAAAAATCTGAAACTTCGCCCAAATAGACCCTGAAACAACACTACTTAGATCCTAAACCAACGCTAAATAGGTCTTAAACCAAGCCTGAATAATGCCTAAACCAACCCAAAATGAAACCAACCCTAAATAGATTTTAAACATTCTGAAACCAAGCCTAAATAACCCCTAAGCCAAATAGATCCTAAGCAAACCTTTAGCAGATCTTAAACCAAGCCTAAACAAACCCTAAACCAACCCGAAATAAACCCTAAACCAACCCCTAAAAACCCTAAAGCCAATCCTAAAACCAACACCAACACGGGCTAAAACCAAGCCTAAAAAGACCATACAACGAGCGCAAAACCAACCCTAAACCAAACCCTAAACTAGCCCCCAAATAAACCCTAAACCAACCCTAAATGAACCCCATAAAACAACTGTAAAAACAACCAGAAGCCAAACCCGCCCCAAACAACCCCCCAAACCAACCCTTAACCTTGGTTGCAAAATACCATGCAACATGAACCGATGGAGCACCAAAATGGTGTAAATACCATGGAAAATAAGAGAATGTTGCAAATACCGTTGAAATGGCAGCTTCCAGCTCCAACATGCTGCAAATAGCAAGGAAAAACGGACAGAACGGGAAATCCAAAAAAGAATCCCTCAGCGGAAAAAACGTAATTCCCCAAGCAATTCCGGAGCCTTTCTTCCATCCACAGTACCTCATAGATCTTTGAATCATGGCCTGGGTGTCTTTGCTCACCAACAGGACAGCGTGAGCGCCATCGGCAGAGCCTTGAGGTTTGGGACCTGGAATGAAATGGGGGTAAAGCTCAAGGGTCAAAGGTTTTTCAGCTAAAAAAAAGAGTGTTTTGTTATGTTTAGCCATTCAACACCTCCATTTAGTTAGGGGATATCATGACATATTATATGGGTATGGGTCAATACCTATAGATACATTTTTAGTGGGATGAACATCCATTTACCAGCTATTTTGGGATTCACTAGGTACCAGGGTTTTGACCCATAGCCATATATAAATATATATATATATATACATATTATAGATATAAAGTGTTTAACGTTCATTTTCCCATTGAACACATCCACGACATTTTCACGTGACTGGGGATATGTTAGAAGACCTGGATTGAGTCAAAAAGATCCAAGTTTTGGGGGCCATAGAAATGTCCCGCTGGTGAAATGAATGATACCCGGCCTGGGAAACATACAAAGATGGGCCAAGGGAACATAGCCATGGAAAAACCATAGGAAAATGGGAAAAAACCATAGGAACATGGAGGTTTTACCCTCTGGTAAACAAACAGTTTGCTATTGAAAATGGCCATAGAAATAGTTGATTTACCCAGCTACATAGCATGGTGGATCTTTCCAGTTCGTTATGTAAACGTTTATCAGAGGGTAATGAATGTGAAATGCAGCACGATTTTTTTGTGATGTTTCTAGAGGAAATGATGATCATCACCTGATATTAGCGTTAAATGACTTAGATTGAAACCATGATTGAGAAATGCCCAGTTGATCCCTCTTTGATGGTTTGAACATGTTTGAACAAGTGGGCATCATGGATGAATCGACTATTTATGCAATATAGAATCAACCTTCTTTGAAATGCTGGTTGTTGAGTGGAACCCCATGGACATCTACAAACCCATATCTTACCGTCCAGCCTAAACGTCTATCCTGCGTCTCCAGTACATTGCAGCATTGTTTTCACGCCAAGGGTAGGGAGTGTATTTTGATAAGAGAAAGCAAGATGTATGCAAGTTTCGCGTTTGTCCAAAAATGCCAAAAATGGCACGACATTGCATGGGGCAAATGGGGGGAAGTCGACAATAAATCAATGTTTAACTGTTGCGGGAAACCTAACTTTCCGATAAACCCAGATATACCCAGATGGATCTGTGTACTACCTTCCGCCTGCATTTGGGTGTGCAGGACATGTGTTATGCAATATTGGGTGCTCCAAAAAAAGGATGGTTTATTGCTGGACATGACCAACATACAGATGGCCGCAGGTTCTCAAATTTTGAGTATGCAATTCTAGTTCTGAAGATGTCTGTCCGGTCAGATGTGGATTCCAATCCTTTGACACCTCAGCATATGCATGCAGACACCTTTTGCTTGTGACTAATGACTAATCAAAAGCTGTTGCGCCACTGCTATTGCTGTTGGTCGGTTTACCCTCTGGTAAACTAACATAGCTATGGAAAATCACCATTTTTAATGGGTAAATCCACTCTAAATGGCCATTTTCAATAGCTTTTTGTATGTTTACCAGAGGGTACCTCATTCTTCGAAGTATCAAACGAATTGGCCGCTTCAAACACGACAAAACCCACATCAATCATCCAGGGACATGATAAGACAATGGGTGATCAACTAGTTGGTACCTTCATTTGGTGAAAATTACCTTTCATCGCAGCCAAAAACGAATGATGAGCAGCAATTTTTTCATTGTTACCCGTTGATCTTAATGTCTTCTTCATGTATTCTTAATTCTCTTGATTTAAAACAGGCACAGTTGACAATTTTTCATTGTTACCCGTTTATCTTCATAAATCTTAATGTCTTCTGAATTCTCAACTGATTTAAAAAAGGCACCCCGTTGAAACATGGCAAGAAACCGGACCCCCCCCCGTTCTTTTGTTCCCAGTAGGATGATTTTGCCAGGCAAAAGTCCAGCGAAGTCTCTGCCTCTGCTGTCCCCTGGCGGCCATGGCGGCCAGGGAACGGCGTTGGAACGGCGGAACGGAGGAATCGTACTGTAGATCTTTGATAGTAAACCAATAGTAAATATATGTATATATATATATATCAATTTGGAATGCCAATTGATATATATATATATATATGTACATATACATATTCCAACATAGCAATAGGCTTGTCACAACTGTTTACTGTAAATTCAATAATAACACCAATTAGTAAAGCAATACCCATGGGGATCCATGGGGATAAACCAACCAACCAATCGGAAGTGGTTTTCCCGCACCATTTGATACGAAATGGAAAACCAAATGCCACGAGGCGAGAAGCCTCCAATTTTGGAGGGTTTATGAGGGTTTACAATTGATAGTGGTTTATACCACCAATTCTGGTGAAAGGCTGAGGCTTTTCGTATGTTTTTCATGTTTATACCACGAATTCTGGTGAAAGGCTGAGGCTTTTTGTATGTTTTTCATGTTTATACCACCAATTCTGGTGAAAGGCTGGTTGGGTTTTTGTATGTTTTTGTTGGGTTTACCAGATGAGACCATGGGAAAACCATCACTTCCACTGTTCGTTGGAAGCCGTTTTTTTCTTCGGAGGCTGCGGGATCTCTCTATGCCTTAGCTCTTTTGGACGTCACGGATGAAACAGGTTGGGCCTCACCTTGGGCGATTTGTGGGATCTGGGTGGATTTTCGGTGTCAGAGATTTCTTCATTTTTCGGGGGTTTCAATGGTTCAACATGGCCATGGATCAATACCTATTAATACAATTTTTAGGGGGATGACCATCCATTTACCAGCTATTTTGATGTTCACCAGGGGTACAAGGTTTTGACACACTGCCACATGGTTCAACAGTTCTTCATCTCACTTTTTCGACTTTTTGCTGGTCAAGTACTTGACCTCTGCCAGACCTCTGCCAGATTTGCTGTGTCCCTTCAACTGAAACTTGATGATGTGCTCTTGTTCCTTGAATTGAATGCGGCATGGATCAGCCACCAGTTTGACCATACTGACTTGGCCTCCCGGTGGCCAACATCCTGAAGGGAAAATATGGATCCCTTCACAACCAATAAAATCATCAAACATATTTTTCTTCAAGGTGAAAAGAACCATTACTACTGGAATTAAGTCACGGAAAACATCATAAAACATATAAAACCACAAATCGAAGTATCGATCAAGATAATATGAACACTATATGAAAAAACATCTTTTGCCATACAAATACCATCAAATATCATTAAAGAAAACATAGAACATCATAAAACAAGTGGAAACCAACAACAACTTTTTTTTGCATAAAACCAGTATAAAACCAGTATAAAACAACATACGACCGGTATAAAAATGTATAAAACCCTGCTTTAATTCCCAGGCGTCTTCCTGGTGGCCAAAGTTTTGCCACGTTGCCTGGGACAATCCTCCAACCAGGCAGGGGACTTTGGGAAGTTATCATGGTGAACCAATAGGAACCATAAAAAATTGTCAATTGATTGGTAAATAATGCTTAAATGGTTGAACACCATGGTTATCTCAAGTTATCTCTATTATTGTTGGTTAAATCAATATAAATGATTGTATAGTGGTTTTAACATGTTTTAACCATCAAAAATAGGGTTTTAATCATCCAAGAATACGGATTTATCATGATTTATCTAATGAATAATGAATATGGGTCTGTCTGAAAATGATCGGTATATACCTATCATAAAATTGTCATTTTTTACAGATGTTTTTGACATGTTTTTTTGGGGAGTCTAAGTCCCAGAAGCATTTCTTCCAATTTTAGAAGCTAGAGTAACTACAGGAAATGTACTTTGTCTTAGGTGGGAAGCTTTGCCAGCAGCATTGAGTCAAATAGTAAGCATACAAAAGCATACCCTCTCGCAATTTTCACGTGGCTAAAAAATGTAGGGTTCCACATGAGGAGCTGGTGAATATCGCCTTTGCTCTGGTTGCCGGGAAGCACAGTGGCACGCGGATGCTATGGGATGCTCATAGGGATGGAGGATTTTTATCGGAAACGTAATGGTTGGAATTCTTTTTATGATGGTAGGATGGCCCTCAAAGGACCATCATAAACCTCAAAAACCTCATTTTTTTCAAGACCATTTCTATCAAAAAATCATTCTGATTGCTGAATGATTCATAAATCCCAGCAATTTTTTTTGGTGAACCCCAGGGATTTTCCGCTACCTACAGGTCTTGGATCTGCCTGGTGGCGAACTATTGAGCTTTGCACTGGAACGACTTGCGCCGCAGGCGGAAGCAGCGGTTGGCGATGGGTTGAATTGGTGAGTGCTAAAGAAACTTCGAACAATATTACAGATATTTACAGATTACCCTCTGGTAATTTAACATAGCTATTGAAAATGGTGATTTATAGTGGATTTACCCATTGAAAATTATGATTTTCCATAGCTACGTTAAATTACTAGAGGGTAAGTACAATATCACCAGGAGTCTGGAACCTATAGAATTGTTTTGGTACATCACCATAAATCACCAACAAAATCTAGCGGTCGCCCAATCCAGTGCCAGCATCTTCGAACTTTGCCTCCGCCAAATAGATGGATATGTTCCGGACAGCTCCTCCAAATCGGACTAGTTCCGAACAGCGCAAAAAAATGCAATCCTCCTTTTGGGTGTGGAGTTTTTGTGAGAAAAAGACGGTTGATCTATGCCTCAATGTTTTGATGGTTTCTTGTTGGTCCAGCCTTATTGATCCGCGAAGAACACACGATTGGAGAAACGCACCAACTGGGGCCTAAAAAATGCCGAGATGTAGGATGGCACAAGAAGATGACCAAAGCTGGGAGTTGATGAATTTGGTGGACAGGGGCAAAGTCTCATATGGCTATGGATCAATACCTATTAATACCATTTTTAATGGGATGAACATCCATTTACCAGCTATTTTGATGTTCACCAGGGGTACAAGGTTTTGACACACTGCCATATGGAGGTTTCCTGAATAGGGGTACCCCCAAATCATCCATTTTAGATTGTTTTAGATTGGGATTTTCCACATTTTTCCGGAAAAACCATCCAGCTATTGGGGATTCCCCATGTATGGAAACCCCATATAGTCTCAAGATTTTCCCAAAAAAAAGAAATTCCACAATCCAACCCAGAATCATATTGTTGGTTATATATATAGTTATATATATGTATATAATATCATAATAAACATAATCAAAATTCTAGTAATAATGATAATGATAATAACGACAATAATAATAATTAATAATTAATAATAATGATGATAATAATAAGAATTAATAAAGAATAATAATAGTAATAATGATAATAATAATTAATAATTAATAATTAATAATTAATAATTAATAATTAATAATAATAATAGTAATAATAATACTACTACTACTACTACTACTAATAATAATAATATATATATATATATGTATGATGTATATCCCCTCATCATATCCCATTATAACATCATAAAATGATTGTTTTGTTTCCCTCATAGCAAATACGTTGGTTCAAATCACCTTTCAGGCACAATGTTCGATTTGTCAGCTACATAACATTATACTATATCCCCATTAAGTCCCAATCAACATAATTTCCAATTCTTGGGGCAATCCCATGTATATATCCAATAGAAACCGTGATTATAACCTCATGATGGTTGGTTTTACATCACGCTTTTGTTCGTCGAATCACCGTTTTTTGGGCCAAAGTCCAGTTTTCGGAGGCTTATCCCACGCAATTAGTGAATGATCACAGTTAGATACTAAGATGCTATAAGCCATTTAGGGGATAAGCCAAAGGGGACTTCCTAACCAGGGTGATGAAATATAGTTAACACTATCTCAGTGTAACCAGTTTATAACCAGTTTATCTAATAAACAATAGTTATGATAATGGATAAGACTCCCCACTATCTCCCACATTCACCACATATAGAAATTCCCAAAAGATAAAGTTGGAAACATGGAAACAACATGAGGTAAATAATCATATCATTTCTATAATCTGGGAACACTTTTCGGCATTTTTCTGTGGTTGCTATAGATAAACTTATTTTCTGTTGTCAACGTTCCATTATTCTATATTCATTATGACAAACAAATAGCTTTTATAGTGATTAACTATCACGTTCCCACATTTACGTCTGTAATATCCATTACCTCACACAGTTAGCAAGTTTTCCATAAGTACTTCGGTGCTGGACGGAGGCTGAATCCTTGGATACTGTGGGGGTCCATGCTCTACGCATCGTGGCACATGCCGTCGGGGGGTCCAGACATGTCGATCGACGCAACGCGGGGATCTGATGTGGGCAACCCAATGATAGATCTAACACTTTGGGGATATAGTTTATACCACCCAAAAAAATGGAGATGTTTTTTTTTCCCCACCTGCCAGGTGAGGGTTGTTAGATTTTATGTCAGTTGCCTCCTCCTGCCTCCTCCTGCCTCCTCCTACCTCCTGCCTCGTCCTCCTCCTCCTCCTCCTCCTCTCCTCCTCTCCTCCTCGTCCTCCTTGTCATCCTTGTCGTCCTTGTCGTCCTCGTCGTCCTCGTCCAACTGCGACCCGCGATCCACAGTGTTCCCTGCCGGACCTCAACCACGAGCATCCACGCCCAGTGTTCCCTGCCGGACCTCAACCGCGACCATCCCTGCCCAGTGTTCCCTGCCGGACCTCAACCACGACCATCCACGCCCAGTGTTCCCGGCCGGACCTCAACCGCGAGTATCCATGCCAAGTGTTCCCTGCCGGACCTCATGTAGGAAGATATGGGACAAAGAATGTGCAGAAGAAAGTTACAAAGATAGAATGCCAGAAGAATGCCGGAAGAATGTCAGAAGATATGCCAGAAGATATGCCAGATAGAATGCCAGAATGATATGTCAGATAGAATGCCAGAAGATATGCCAGATAGAATGCCATCAGATTTGCCAGATAGAATGCCAGAAGATATGCCAGATAGAATGCCATGCCAGAAGATATGTCAGATAGAATGCCAGAAGATATGCCAGATAGAATGCCAGAAGATTTGAAGAAATGCCAGATAGAATGCCAGAGATATGTCAGAATATATGCCAGAACATATGCCATATGCCAGATAGAATGCCAGATAGAATGCCAGAAGATATGTCAGATAGAATGCCAGAAGATATGCCAGATAGAATGCCAGAAGATTTGCCAGATAGAATGCCAGAAGATATGCCAGAAGATATGCCAGATAGATTGCCAGATAGAATGCCAGAAGATATGTCAGATAGAATGCCAGAAGATATGCCAGATAGAATGCCAGATAGAATGCCAGCAGATATGTCAGAATATATGCCAGAAGATATGCCAGATAGAATGCCAGATAGAATGCCAGAAGATATGTCAGATAGAATGCCAGAAGATTTGCCAGTAAGAAAATCTATAAATGTCATGGTGGGGATCACACGAAGTAAAGTAATTGTTTTTTTTTTTTTTATGGGATGTTCTATGATTGGGTTTACTAAGATTATCTCATGTACATATGGGTGTGGCTGAAGATGGTATACCATGGACATTTTGGGTACCATATTTTCAGACAACCCCAAGATATTATTATATAAGATGTATGATGGATGGATATCTAACCAATAATACTTAGCCATATTATATATATATACATATCATCAAAATTCATTCTACAAAGGATTTTTAAAATATATAATAACCAACAATAATTGGACATAATTTTGGTGATATTTTTTAACAACACCTGACAACTGGGTCATGATCAATCATGGATGTGGCAAAGATTTTTCGAGATCTTTAGTGAGTACCTAAGATGAGAAGAAAATAGGTGCATTTCCTAAGATATGAGATATCAAATATATAGATACCTTTAGATATCAGTTCCTAGTAGATGAACGGGAACGATTTGAACAATGGATTTGTGGCTGAACACAAACCAGAACCAAACGTACTGGGAAACAAGGTTATATTTGACGGTCATAACAGAAGGCGTCCCGTGCTTTTGTCTGGCTGTTCAATCAATCCACGTTGAAGATGTGTTTCTTTTCAATGTGTTCTTTGGGTTGGAAAGAATACATGCCAGATAGATTGCCAGAATAGATGCCAGATAGAATCTGATAGAATGCCAGAAGAGATGCCAAATAGGATGTCAGAGTACATGCCAGAAAGAATGGCAGAAAGAATGTCAAAATAGATGCCAGATAGAATGATGAACGTCAGATAGGTAATTTCAGAATATTTATGCCATATATACTTCTAGAAGATATTGTCAGAATAATTTGTCAGGGTGGGGATCACTCGAAGAAAAGTAATTTCTCTTTTTATTCAACATGTTGCTACGTCATGTTTGTTACGACATATTTTGTAGGGAACTCTTGCATTTTCCATGGAATTCTATGGACGCCTTGCATCTTTTCAGTTGATTGATGTTAATCGTTTGTTTTAAACATTTAACTGAAATTGAGTCATATAGTCATTTAGGATGATTTGGGACTGAAATGATTGATGTTACCCTCTGGTTCTTCAACATAACATAGCTGTTGAAGCTCGCACACCATGAAATTTCCATTGGGTATGTTCCATTAAATCCCCATTAAATCCCCATTGGTTTTCCTATGGTCTTCCTATCGTCTTCCTATGTTTCGCCATCACTTGACATTGCTCTGATGGTCTGCAGGTGAAGTATCCCGAGGCCCTACGTCCGCGGATGCGACAGAGCTTCGAGGTCAGATGGGGATAGATGCTTTTTGTTACCAGCATTAACCAACTTAAAACTGTCATAATTATATAGAGTAGATAAAGTGTAACTAACCTAAAACTATACATGTATTTGGAGTATATAGTTTGGAGGGTATCAATAAAATTAGCCATGCAATGATGTTTGGCACTGGATGCAAGACGATTTGGGGCTCCATGTTGAGTTCTCAAGCTGTACTCTCAACCACTGCGGTCTTGCACAGCATATCCCACTGAAGATCTCCAGATCTCCGTGGGCACATCGCAGCACTGCCGGACCTCAACCACGAGCTCCAGATCTTAGTGGGCAGTGCTCATGGCAGAGAGAATGTCAGAATAGATGCCAGATAGAACGCCAGAAAAGAACGTCAGAATAGAATGTCAGAAAACATATGCCATATATACTTCCAGATGAGATGTCAGAAACACTATGACAAAATCATTTGCCACGGCGGGGATCTCTCGAAGTAAGGTAATTTGTTTGGCAGCACCATTTTTTCGTGATGAAACCTGTACTCAACACGCCTTCAATGGCAGCCCATTGCGACTATGATCCCAACTTGACCGGGAGGACGTTGAAGTGAAGAGACGTTGTGTAAAGGGCCTTCAGCAGGTGTGGCTCCTGGAGGGATGTGCTGATCCAAATTGCGATCCTGGTTGGTCTAAGGGAAAATGTGGAAAATGTGCAGGAAAACTTTGGTTTTTATCCCAAAAAAGGGTCCTTTCAACCAGTTCGGGGATGTTTTTTTTTTTTCCAGGGACAAGCGGCAACCTGTTTACTAAATAAAGGGATTGTTCGCAAAGTGCGTTCACTGTCATTGCAACTGGTTGGTCGAAAACTCCGAATTCTGGCAGTCCGGAAGACTCCAAGTTTTGAAGGACACAGCCTTGAATTTTTCAAAACTCCAAGTTTTGAAGGTCAGTTCCGAAATTCCAAGTTTTGAAGGCCAAAAAACCTTGAAACTTGAACTTTTGAAGGTCCACACCTTGAACACTCACATTGTTTGAGGTTTAAAAATCAACCGCACAAACTTACATGCAACAGGTTGCAGGCTCAAACCCGCTTAGGTACGGGGAGCGCAATCTGCTTTCCTGACTTGTGAGGATGCCTGCGAAAGCAAACCCCGAGATCCAGAAAAGCGGGGTTCTATACTTATGTTTGTTGATGTTTGTTTTGCTTGCTTTGCTTTTGCTGTGCTTTGCTTTCCTTGTTTTGCTTACTTTGGTTGTGTCTGGCCGTTTCTCCGTTGCTCGCGAACGGGAGCCCCTTCAACGATAAAAACCATGTTGTCAGTTGTGGCATTCACCTGTAGGAGAAACACAAAAAAATCGGCATAGGACCTGAAGACCTTGCAAGAGCTGTGTACAAATACCTACTGGGAGCATCTCACAAGAGCTACACTTTGAAATTGTTTGAATACATTTTGAAATTTTAACGACATGGTTTCCCCGAATGCAATTGATTTTGGCACAGGAACGCAACAAAAAACACAGCACCATACCCACTCCCAATGGAAGAACAAGTTTCCAAAAGTGACATTTTGACATGTTACAAGGAGCAGATTCAAACTGGTTGATCTTTGATATGTATTTTTTTCATTTCCAATTTTACCTTCACATGTGGTAGATACTATTTTGTTAAAAAGGACTTCAGGATTGGCCATTGCATGTTCTTGTTTGACAATATCACATTTCAACCCACCATCACGTTTTTACATTACAACTCAACATCACATTACAACTCACCATTGCATGGTCCTGTTTGAAAACATGTTTTTCTAACTACCCTAGCCTCTGGTAAACATGTACATAACTATGGAAATTCCTTAATATATACGTAAATCAACTATTTCTATGGGCCATTTTCCATGTCGCTTTTTGTATGTTTACCAGGCCGGGTAAGTTCAACCCACACATGTTCCATGTTCCCAACTGGCCCATCTTGCCTTAGCGCAGCTAGGTGCTGTTGAAAACTCACCGCATGGTCATCCAGTAAGTCGGCTGAAAGGGGGCTCAGGGTGTCCTTGAATGGATTACCCCAAGCTCGCTGGATGGTTGATTTCACGGAACATCCTAGTTACTAAACATGGATGATGACTGGGGGTAACAGAGTTATGATGTTATAATATGTTATAGGAAACCTCCATATTAGTTGATCCATTTCAATGTTGAACATGATGCTTTTCACTCTGCGGGTAGCTTGGGTAGTCTACTTTCACACAAACTCACCATGGTGTTTTTTAAAAACGTGTTGATATGATGGCTGTACTTAAAAACGGATCCCATGAATTGCAATCGGCTCAATCGGCGTCGGCGGCGTCAGCGGCGTCAGCGCTGCGCTGAGGTGTCCCACCATGAGTTCGAAACTACAAAAGGCTTTGGAACGATACTTTCAGGCTTGGCAAGATCTGCTGTTGTGTGTTTTTCATCCTGTTTCATGTTTGCACACTTTCTTGATTGTTTTGGGAATCTCTGAGGTTTCATGTTTTATGATCCATTTTTTATATAATGATGGATGAGTCCAGTTTTCATCAATGCAGGAGCTCCAAGTTCCACATCTACATGAGCAGGCCGACCTGGGCATTTTTTTTTCCCGCACGGTTCTGAAGATTGCTGGATTCTACAGATTCCCCGGAACACTGAGCCACTGGATTCCCAGTTTTACTGAGATTTTCAGAGAACGATGGTTCCCTTCAGATAGTGATGATGACTTTGGCTCCGATTTTTTTTTCATTCTGAAGTTCTGACATGTTCTGACCATTTCTTCGAAACTCGGATATTTTCAGATGGTTCCATGGTCAGAAATCGGCCCCCCAAAAAAAGGTCCTGATGTCATGGATTCCAGAGATCTGAACAGAAATCCTTTCAGCTTGGTCATTTTTGGTGATTTATTTGGCTGGTACCCGGCCTGGTAAACGTTGACATAACGAACTGGAAAGATCCACGCATGCTATTTTCATGGGTAAATCCATTATTTCTATGGACCATTTTCAATGGCAAACTGTTTGTTTACCAGGCCGGGTAATGATTAAATTCATCCAGGTTGATACCCTGCAAACTGAATCTGGAAAACGTACCATTTGTTCATCATTTTCCTGGGGGAAACCATTGGTTTTCCAGATTTTTTTGTATGTTGACCTAGGGTGTCTCTCTCTAAAGACCCCAAAAAGAAACCAAAGTTGATCACCCCATTGAGATCATTGAGCCATCACTTTGAGCCATGAAAAATACCACTGATTGATTATTGTAGGAGGTTCTAAGTTCTACTGAGTTCTACTGGATAAAAAGAATGGGATTGCCACGCAAAGTTTGGGATAGCCTCCAGTAAATTGCCACTTCGACCGGGAAACATCGTATTTTTCATGGCTGGAAACATCTGGAAACCATGGGAACCCCCTTGGCAGGCAGTGGGTCCCTACGTGCCGGACTTCGTGTTGCCTTTGAAGATCGCAGTGGAAGTCGATGGCTACACCCATTTCTACGCCTTTTCGCAACGGCTCACCGTCCTTTGGCCAAAGGTGTCCCAAATGGGTGATCCATCCCCATGAACAGCCTCATTTAAAAAGGTCCCGCATGTGTGTAAATCGCCCAAAAAACACCATGCTTGCTGGGTGCTATTTAAATTACTAAGGGAGAAAAAGAAGGGATGATCTTCCCATATCTTCCCATATCTTGCCATTTTTCATATTTTTTCATGTTCCCCGAAATGGACATCTTTGGACATTCCCCATTTGTTGGGGGAAACTTCCAGCGCTCAACTTGCTTCTGAGGCCAAGTCTGAGCTCAAACGTCGAATTCTCCGGGCGCTTGGATGGGGTGCGCGATTCATCGGTTGATCGCTTTGGAAGTCATGGTCCCATGGAAGTCATGAAATGTCACCTCTGGTAATGACTAACATAGCGAACTGGAAAATCACCATGAACATAGTTTTTTTTTTTTTAAAAAAAAACTATTTCTATGGTCATTTTTCCGTAGCTACGTTAAATTACCAGAGGGTATATGATATGTATATATATATACTAGTATAAGTATATATTAATTACATATAATTATAAATATATGTATATAGTAGCATCCCAATTTTTGTAATCATGATATTCTAATGTATTCTATATGATACCCTCCGGTGTAAACGTGGGCTGGAAAATCCCAACTCACTCAATGGCTTTTGCTGGAGCTGGGAGTTTCCCAAAAAATGGCACCAGTAGCAGTGCAAGGCAACAAAAACTCGAAGAAACATTGAATGTGCAGCTTATCCATCTTCAGTGATTTATTGAGTGACACATAGTGAAACCATCCATTGTGAATATTGAATAAATTGGCTTTCTATGGTTTTCTCGATGACATAATCACAAGATTCACAGGACTTTCTGACTCAACGGATTAAGCGAACATGTACCAGACCATGTATACATGTGTTAAACATTTCTTGTCATAGCATCTCAAACCCTCACTTTTGTTTCAATTATGCACATGAAATACCAGGTGTTTCTGTCAATCCCCATGGTATTTCTGTAGCTCCATGCCAGGTGTGGTGAGTTTGCCTCACTTCCACTGGTTGGAGCTGGGACACCAGGATCCACCGAACATGCCTGGATTTCATATGGGGATTCTACCAAAGATGGCAGAAACGCATGACTGAAGTTTGCAACTCCTATGGAATTAGTTGAATCACATGGGTTTCCTTGGGTTGGATTGATAGTATATTGATGTTAGGTGTAGCAGATTTTCCCTTCAAACCATTTCAAACCAACGTCGTCGACGGTCGCAGGAAAAGTTAGTCTTTTTGATTGAGCAGATTGAGGAGGTCTCGCAGAGCTCCTTTTCCGCTGGAAGCTCAGTGATGGTGAACGTGGTGAATGTGCGGCAGCACCCTTGATGTTCCACGATTTTTTTTTCGTAGAACGGCTTGGTAGTGTTCAGATTTATGTAATATTCATATGATTGTGATCCTATTAATCAAACATGGATTATGATCCTAACATATCCGAACCATGAAAGAAAGAGTTCGTGTATATGCTGTATGTGTTTCCACCAGGACAAGATTGACCGGATGAGATACAGAAGCCCTGGTCCTCCGTGCTGTGTCAGGTGGTGCAAAGAACGCCCTTGGAAGGTTTCTCACCCCCGCTGCACAGGTGTGATCTGTGTGAACTGGGCGGGTTGAGCTGCCCGGAAGAAGCGAAAGTCGAGAGGCAACCTAAGGTAAACATATAAAAAGATGTGGAAAACCGTGGAAACCCCATGGTTTCCCTAGGACCTAGGAAAGTGATCTACAAATGGTGGGGTTTCCACAATCTATGTTAATTTACAGGAGGTAGATCTAGTAGATCCTCAATGATTTTTTACAGGGTAAGAACCAGGCTTTCCTGTAGATTTTCCCCTACACCAACCCAGTTACTATGATACTGACCGTAGGTGGTTTGTCAAACTGCTCCAAAAAAAAGGCGTTGAGGTTTATACGCTCATGATTTGGGTGTGTCTGAAAATAGTGTACCCCTAAACCCAATGGTTAATGATCATTATCCCTATTAAATGGCTATTTCATTGGGAATATACCCTATTTTCAGACAAACCCATTTGTCCATGTTTCTCCAAGTTTTTGCTTGTTGATATCGCAGGTGCCACCACTTCACGCAAGATTCAAACGGCCAACCAATGTCAATGGTGTTGGGTGGTTCTTGATCTGGTGGATTTTGGATGATAGTGTAAATTTAAACTAAATATATATATATATAAGTATATAAGCACCAAACACTGGAATTTATCATATAAAACAAAGTTGTGATATTTCGAGTTGTCTAAGTGTTTGTTTGCTTGTTTGATTGATTGATGGGTTGTGTGTTTGTTTGTGTGTTTTGCTTTGCTTTGTTTCGTTTTGGTTTGTTTGTTTGTTTTCGTTTTGTTTGTAGTTTATTTTTATGTTTATTATCATTTTTTAAGTTTTTCGTTTTTGTTTCCACTTTGGCTTCTTGGCTTTTTGTGTCTTTTGCGACTTGACTTTTCTCGGCTTCTTAGCGTCTCGGTCGTTCTATCTTGTGTTTTTTGTTCTTTTGGAGGTGGTTTTTGCAGCTTAGTGGCAGTATGCTGCAACATGCTGCAACTATTGTGCAGATGGCGAGTAAAACATCAATTAGAAAGAATGAAGGGCCACAACAATGTTAAGAAACCCAAACAGCTGCAAATACCAGTAAGACACGTCAGCACCAAAATGCTGCAAATACCCTTCAAATCAGAGATCCAACATGCACTAGGCTGCAAGCATTGTCTTGTGCAAACAGCAAACTATATAAAAAATATACTGATACTGTAGTAATAAAAGAGCTTTACCCTCTGGTAAATAAGCATAGACCCTGAAAATAAGCAATTTATATATATATATATAGTGGAAACTAGTCCTCCAACCCCTATCTGGCAGGGTCTATGTTAATTTACTGGAGGGTAACAAATTGTAAAACCCCAAAACAACTCTTAAACACACTGAATCACTCAAACTTGCAGAAACTCCAAGCAAACCCTAAACCAACCCTTAAACCAACTGCCAAACCACCCCTAAATAAACACCTAAACCAACCTTGAATAAATTATAAACCACCACTACATAAATCCTAAACCAGCCCTAAGAAGCCTAAATAAATTCTAGACCAAGGTCCAAAATGTTGCAAATCTCATGCAAATTGCATAATTATGTTTGTTCCAAAGTGCTAAAACATGCTGCAGGTAGTGCCGTGCAAAGTGCAGATTCTCGCTGATTCTAGCTACAAACGCTCTTCCAACGAGAAATTCAAGGTCCAAAGGCTCCCAAATAGCGTCCAAGTTAGCGATTTCAGCTTCCAAATGCTGCAAAATACAATGCAAATGAAAGATGTTAGCTCCAAAATGCAGCAAATTACATATCTTAGCTTCAAAATGCAGCGCATAGCAGTCAAAACGACTAACATAAGGAATCGTCACACCATCCAAAGGGTGATCAATCAGAAGGGGTTTGCCACTCCGGGATTGGCCCAACGTCAGGTCATTTGATCGGCGCCCAAAAGGCAAGCTATATGGCTGGGTAGCTTAGTGATGGCTGGTGAACGTTGGTTGATTTTTGAGCCATCTTGATGAAGATGTTGTGAAGATATGTGGTTGGCTTGTGGCTGTCGGTTCATAAATTTGAATGATTACCCTTTGGCACCTGAAAAACTAAGACTTTGAGCCCTCGAAATGAGGTTCCAAAGAGGATACAGCTAGTTAATTTAGTATGTACACGTATTTTCGGCAATACATATATAGTTTAGGCATGTTTAGGCTACTTTTCCACAAGGGCACCTAGGTTTGGCCACTGAAGAGCGACAAAAGCTCTGGTATATTCTGGTGGGTTTTGTTTGTGAACCTTGGTGAGTGGTTAATTGGTTGGATTGTGTTGGATTTATGTGATTTGATGTGTAGGCTAAATTTCGGCATTTTTCTGGAGAGTTTTATGTATAATTATGTCTATACGTAATAATTATATATATATAATTATATATATAATTATATATATAATTATATATATACACTGTATATATAACTATGATTTCGGTATCCCATAAAATAATATAAAAGAACTGTTATCTTTCAACGCTTGTCCAAGATGATCGTGAGATGTTTGGTGTTATGCCTGCAAAAATCTGCAAAAAATGTAGAGAATCTATTTGAAGATCTGGATGTGCCATCCGCAAAAAACTAATTACACATGTTCAGGGACTGCAGCTTAATGCATTTAAGTATTTCCATGGAAAAGTTGTCGTTGTCCCTCTGTTTTTTTAATGGTAAATTTGCTAATCTCAGGAAACCATGGATAAATTGAGCATTGTCGTTGCTGAAGAGATCACTAGTCATATTCAAGACCATGCCATCGAATGAGGTCCACCGTATGTTTATCTGCCCCACTTCACCGACATGTTTGAACGTTTTGTGCGTCTACCGTGTTTTTGGTGCCCAAAATGGATACAGTAGACAGGCAACTGTAGCAGTTTTTTCATGTTTTTTCTACATTCGGTATTGCACAGTTGTACTGCGATTTACTTTTTTATCTACTTTGTTGACCCGAAAAAGAAACACCTGGATAGTTCTTCCGGCCTGCAAAGAAACTCACCGGTAAATTATTCTCGAGATCATCAATGAGATGTTTCTGGAAGAATTATAGGGACCTTGCAACGACCTCATCTAGGAAGCATGCGAAAAGAAACGCCCATTTTCAGCTTGGGAAGTAGCATAATTTGTTTCGAGATGGCCGATGAAATTGACATTCTTGAATCATCTTGAATCTATGAGGAAATCTATTGCACATTACATATATAGAATATTATAGAATCATATATATATATATGTACATATATTATAACATACATATTTACATTATATCGATCCAAGAGCATTTTGCTATATTATTGATGAGTTAATAAGCCACTGATGATTGGTTATTGGTTAATATGAAATCAGTGGGTTATTATAATCAATCATATAGCAACAGAATATTTTAAAACGTAAAATTCTTAAAATTCATATTCTAAGTGCTGGTCCATCACAGTAATATAATAACCATAAATCAATAACCAATCATATATCAATCAGTGGGTTATTCATGGAATTGGATGATGGGAAAATTGGAACCGGAAACCCTATTTGTTGGTAAAAAACCATGGTTTCCGGTTAAGATGTTCCCAAGAAAACCAATCCATTGAGTTATTAACCAATGAAATTAATTATTGGTATAAATTAATTATTGGTATAACCCAATCATAACAATCATATTCATCAATAAATCAATACCAATTATTAACCAATGAAATTAACTGGTTACTCCAGAGCTTGAGATCCTGAAGAAAGATCTCTCGAGGTCACCAACGCTGATTTCTGCATTTCTGCCTCGTCAAAAGTCCTGCGGCGGTCGGCGATTCCACGTGGGAATCTGAAAAATGCAGTGGGTGAATGGGAGAAAAAACAATGGCTTATGATGATTACATGATGATTACATGATGATTATATGATGATTATATGATGATTATATGACGATTAATTATTATGGATGATTAATTGATGATTAATTGATGATTAATTGATGATTATAACATGGGTCTGACCCTCTGGTAATTTAACAGCTTGCTATTGAACATGGCCATTTATAGCGGATTTACCCGTTGAAAATAGTGATTTTCCATAGTTATGTAATTACACGTTTACCAGAGGGTAATATGGGTTTGATCCTCTCTACCATTTGTATGATTTTGTATGTTTTCTGTGGTTCTATCATTTCACATTTCTTGTGGATTTTAGTGTTTTCTGGTAACCGGAACTTCTTGTTCTAGGTCGAATCATATCCCAATTTTATTAATAGTGCGTTGGGTCAATTGCCACTTTATTTTGCTGTGAAAAGCTACGACACCATAATTGGGGAGACAAGCATCAATTTGCTTGATCCGAGGGTCCGGAAAAATTATCCGCCATGAAATGTGGTTTACCCAATAGTCTCCAACTGGATTGTGTTTTCTTCCATCATTTCAGGAATTTATCATGTTTTATCCAAGCAACATGTTGGGTAGACGGGGGGGTTGCCCATGTTTGCCCGAATCTGATGGCCGTCTTGATTAACTCCAAGATGTTCATCATTTAGTTCGTTAAGATGTAGTTTTTGTTTATTCAAAAATGTGCGTTTCGCTGTGGTGGCACTGTCTACCCAACATGTTGAATTCACACTATCAGAAATGATGTTCCCGTTGGAAGGAAATGTTCCACTTTTCGTAATGAGTTCATGACCCTGGTTTTTCTGTCCACATTTTGTGGGATATCTGTGGTTCTCCCAGTTTTAACTGGCTTCTGACCCAGCGAGAACCCTGCATCAGTTGTCGCAGGGTCAGTCGCAGGACCAGAGTGCCAGAAGCGAAGGGCTTCCGGTTGGCGAGGCGTGGTGAAGATTAGTGAAGATCGAAGCCGAAAAAGCTGTGCTTTTTGAATTCCCCAGATGGAATTTTGTGTTCAAAGTGTTTTTCCGTACTGTTTTTTGAGATTCAATTTGATAATTTTTCCATACTGTTCCATCCTGGTTGGTGGTTTGAAAACATTTTTTATTTTTGCATATATTGGGGATAACAATCCCAACTGACTTTCATATTTTTCAGAGGGGTTGGTTGAAACCACCAACCAGATACTGTTCCATCAAAAAATGGTGACTATTTGCACACATAATTTGAGATATGGGCTATGGGATATCTCATGGGACATGAATGGAACATGGCTGTGGGAAAGAAGGCTGGCTGTTGCTAAGGTTAGTTTTGATGTCCCTTCCCAGCGACAATGATATTGTGGGATATGTAAAGCTTTTTTGATTTGATTGTGGATCTATCATTTTTGGGATATTAGATGGGATATATATATATAAATATATTAATGATTAATTCGGGATATTGTTTTGATGTCTCCTAGTTGACAGGTTGATATTTCGGGATCCATGGTCCAGGTCCAACCGGTGGACATTCTGCACCAGGGTGCCCAATGTTTAGCCCAATGACCACCAAACTTATCCTTGTTGTTCTCCAAGAACTTGCTACTATTGCCCAACTTGTGTCGAGGGGCAAGGTACTTGAGTGATAGGTAGCAATAGGTTCATTTGCGCGTACCCATCTCTATCTATGTATGCATCACTATATAGTTATATTGTATATATATATACATATATAGATGCGTATTACACATGTATACATACATGTCATGAGCACGAAATGTTTAAATCAGTGAAAGGTAAGGATATGGCGTTAAACCCAAAGATCCCTAGAAAATCGTGCTTTGAAGTTGGCATTTGTTTTTTGTCATTTTCTCATATCAACCAATGAGCACAAGTGGTGCCTTTGAATCCTGCGAAATCCACAAAGTTGCGATTTGTCATTTGGGGCTTCCTGAAATCCAAACCACAAAGCCAATTTGACAAGACCATAGAAGACCATTGTTTAAACCATCAGCCATCTGAAAATAGACTACCATTTGATGATGCTTCGGATATTAAGTGAATAAGACCATTATTCTCATGTCTTATTTTTTATTATAGAAAATGGATCATCATTCTCCATGGTAATCATGTTCTCCATGTTATGTGATCCTATCTGATCCTCCTGTTGGTTCTATATCACATGAATATCCTCATGCACATTCCATTCATATCTCAAGTATTCCACTATTTTTCCACAAGTATTCCACTGACGTTCCATGAGCATCTTCGGACAAAAATAACATCACCGCAGATTGACTTTGACTTGGCCGTTTTGAGGCCAATGACGCTAGTGGGGTGCAGGACCAGCAGCAAAAGTGTTTCGCTACCGATAAAGATTGTGTTCAATTTTTTCTGCATCTTTTTGCAGGAATGCTGCATCCAAGATTGGAATGTCATAATGATTTCATAGATCATTTTCCCTGGGTAAGTCAACTGGTGATTGGTAGTACATTTTATTGATGTGTGTTGGGTTTAGCTCCAAAAATCAGATGTACTTATTTAGCATCCAACTCAGCAGGCAATGCCGCTTGGTAGTAATTGCTGGATATTGCTGGCCCAGGCAGATGGGGGGGTCCTAAAATGGGGGTACCCCAATAGCTGGATGGTTTACAATGGAAAATGCCTATCTAAAATGGATGATTTAGGGGTACCCCCCATGTTAGGAAACCTCCATATCTGGTGGGTGGTTTCCCACACATTTATTTTCAACGATCACGATCCCAACTGATTACTGCAATATGTTCAAGATGGAAACCACGAACTAGCATTTGGTAAACCCAATGTCATAGTCACCATCCACCAACAGAGGTTTGTGGAATTGGGTACCCTCTGGTAATTTAACAGTTCGCTATTGAAAATGACCATTTATAGTGGATTTACCCATTAAAAATGGTGATTTTCCATAGCTATGTTAGTTCACCAGAGGGTATCTCTAAGATTGGGATGATGTTTATCATGACCCCCCAGTCATGGTTGGTTACTGCTATGGTGACTATGGCACAGGGTGCAGGCCACATTAGTTACCAACAAACTATTTCTATCTAACCATGAAAGCCATAGTGGAATATGCGCAGGACAACAGAACCCGTTGCTTGATGAACTTCATCCAAGTCATCTCATCACGTCGTCTGCCTAGCTCTCTACCGCCCTGTTGCAGTCCGCAAGGAGGGTAATCAGCAGAATGAACCCTCCACCATTCCGGAGGATGCTGGGGAAGTTCAGCGTAGTGAGGCTGCTACCTGCTGTGAAGTGTTGATAGCAATGATAGATTGTCAACCATAGAATGGTGATTGAACCATCAATGGCGGTTAAAACATGGCGATTCTCTGTATATATTGTATATCGAAGGAAGTTTAGAAGATGGGAAGAGTCAGAGAAGAGAAGAGAAGAAGAAAGAAGATCAACAAAGAGAAAGTCTCAGAAGAAAGAAGATCCAGGTGCGGGAAAAGGTAGGCTCGCTAAAGCGGCGGGTGCGGAGCCATCTGGCCAGATGAGAGATGAAAAATTGCACGCCGTTATGGCGCGAAGCACATTTCCAAGTCAAAATGTACAAAACACACCAGGGTCGGATCACTTTTGGAAGTTGAGATGTCGAAAAAGTGCACGCCGTTGTGGCGCGAAGCACATTTGCAAGTGAAAACGCTAAAAACACTTCACGTTCGGAGCACTTTTGGAAGTTGAGATGTTGAAAAAGTGCACGCCGTTGTGGCGCGAAGCACATTTCCAAGTCAGAATGTACAAAGCACACCACGTTCAGAACACTTTTGGAAGTTGAGATATTGAATAAGTGCATGCCATTGTGGCGCGAAGCACATTTCGAAGTCAAAATGTTAAAAACACCAGGGGTTCGGACCACTTTTGGAGGTTCAGATGTCGCTTCGCGTGGCAGGCGCAAGGGATTGTGCACCTGTCAAAAGTGA
The DNA here is from genome assembly GCA_947184155.2 of Cladocopium goreaui. NCBI lineage: Eukaryota > Dinophyceae > Suessiales > Symbiodiniaceae > Cladocopium > Cladocopium goreaui. Next base: position 26,818 of record CAMXCT020005290.1, read on the forward strand.
GCAAAACGAGAGGGTTTTGTAGCATTTCCAAAAACGATGGCAGGCGTGGGACATTTGAAGAGGATCTGCAAAGATGCATTTCGCGTGGCAGGCGCAGTACAAGAGACACATGAGGTAGATGTGTTAGGAGATCAGGGCAGAGATTTCCTGAGAGGGGTTGCATTTTGGAGCATCAGATCGTCAGTTTTGGGAAGATGAGATTTTGCGTGACAGGTGCAACACTTCGTATGACGCGTGGCTTGCGCAGTACTTTAGACAGGTGGAGTGGAAAAATCGCAAAACGCATTGATACGAGGCCGTCACCTCTGCACTCAACGTTCCATTTTTGAAGGAAGTCTCGCAGAATTGCTTCGTTCTTGATCTTGCCAACTTGGAAAATTGAGGATGTCTCGCAGAATTGCTTCGTTTTTGACGTTGTCAACTTCAAAAATTGAGGAAGTCTCACAGAATTCTGCGTTTTTGACGTTGTTAAGTTCAACAATTGAGGAAATCTCGCAGAATAGCTTCGTTTTCAAGCTTGCAGATAGATAGCTAGATGGATCAAAATCTACAACTACAACTACATTAATTACACTACACTACGCTAATTCCCGTACACTACATTACAACTACAACGACAACTACAACGACAACTATGACGACAACAACAACCACTACCACTACTACCACTACTACCACTACTACCACTACTACCACTACTACCACTACTACCACTACTACCACTACTACCGCTGCTACCACTACTACCACTACCAACACTACTACCACTACTACTACTACTACCACTACTACTACTACTACCACCACCACCACTACTACTGCCACTACTACTGCTGCTGCTACTACTAGTACTACTAGTACTGCTAGTACTACTAGTACTACTAGTACTACTAGTACTACTAGTACTACTAGTACTACTAGTACTACTAGTACTACTAGTACTACTAGTACTACTAGTACTACTAGTACTACTAGTACTACTAGTACTACTAATACTACTAGTCCTACTAGTCCTACTAGTGCTACTACTACCACTACTTCTACTACTACTACTACTTCTACTACTACTACTACTGCTACTAGTACTACTAATACTACTACTACCACTACTTCTACTACTACTACTACTGCCACTACTACTACTACTACTTCTACTACTTCTACTACTACTACTACTACTTTTACTACTACTACTACTACTACTACTACTACTACTACTACCATCACCACCACCACCACCACTACTAGTGCCACTACTACTGCCACTACTACTACTACTACTACTTCTACTACTTCTACTACTACTACTACCACTATTACTACTACTACTACTACTACTACTACTACTACTACTACTACTACTACAGCAGCAACAACAACAGCAACAACAACAGCAACAACAACAACAGCAGCAACAGCAACACACGACCCTACATTACACTAATTACGCTACACTACACTGCAACTACAACTACACGATGCTACATTACAACTACAACTACACTATTTCACACACACTACACTAGACTACACTACACTATGCTACACTACGCTACACTACACTACATTACACCACACTACTTTACAACTACAACTACAACTGCACTGACTACACTACACTACAGCTACAACTCCACTACGCTACAACTACATCCAGCAGTTGTGGGTGAGGTGATCACTGCAACCATTGCAACCACTCCAAAAACACAACTCCAACCACCTTTCGGTCCATCAGTCGACTCGCTCTGCCATCCGTGATTCACAACAGTTCACCTCTCCTATAATTTCCTGTTTTTGAAACTTCCGCCACCGCCTTGTGCGGTACTACTTGTATTGTAAATATTCTCCTGGTGTTTTATTCATTCAACAGTGGGGTAATTTGGCCATCCAAAACGGAGTTTTTGGCCTACTTTTTTTTAGGCGTTTCTGTAAATCTTGCGACCTCGAAAGAACCTTGCCGTAAATGATGGGTCGGTATCATCTCAAGAATTGTTTGTTTCCAGTTCAGGATTTCTTGTGTTGCCCAGATTGATCCAGATACTGTGATTTGACCAACTTCGGTATATCACCTCCAAAACGGGGTTTAACCAAGAGAACATGAAGGATACTTGCCACACTAAGCTGTACTGATAGTGTCAAGGGTTGTTTTCTGAAACTGTATTCCCCGGATTTTTGATCCTTGCATATAGGGATTCTGGGGATGGGGTGAATGTTTTTTGTTATTTTTACGTTTTCTTGGGAAATGAACCTCTAAAACAACCAACTATTTTTGGGGAAAACATGGATTTCCTGGCAAATCTGATCCTAAGAGTTGGTTGTCCCCAGTTTGCCAAGCATTGCTTTGTATAAACCATCCATGAAACTGGAGGTTATAACATATAAATATCTATAATGTATTTAGATATATGTACACATTATATGTATATATATAATATTATATATATAAATATGTACATATACATAGCTGCCCACAGCAAGGAACCAAAAAAAATCTAACTTACACCTGCATCCCAGATGTCACGTCACGGACAGGGAGCCGATGACGACGAAGTGGGAGATCAGGTCACATTCGCTGTGTGGGTAGTAGCCCAGGTCAAGCTTGGGCAAGGATAGACCAACTAAATATGGTTATAGTTGTAACTACCATCTAACTATAGTTATAGTTATAACATGTTATAACTGCATAAAACTCCCATCTAAGTATAGTTATAGTTATATCTAAAATAACAATTTGGTTCAATTGGTTCCTGATTTTTGTTCAAAGCGATGGTCCAATGCTTGTTTGCAGGGCACCAGGTCATCGGAGAAAACAGCGTTTAACAAACCATGCTGATGTGGACTCGCTTCGATGGAAAGGAGCCTAAGTTCACCTAGAACTCATCACTCGAATGAATCGAGACCCATTACTTAGTTGTTTGAGGGGCCTGGACATCCACTGGTGATATTCAGTGACTTTGGAAACTGGCGAAATCGAAATTTTGATGGTTCTAACTAATCCCTTTTTAAACATACACCTGCACCTCCAATCCTCTTTTGCGAGTTTAAGATATATTTTTCCTGCAGGGTACGTATATATGTTTTGTTTATTATGTAACGTATATATATATATAATGTATATATATATATTTATATATATATATATATCATAAGTATGTCCATCATGAATTGCAACGATTTTTCGATTTGCTATGTACCTATGTTTTGATGGCAATTATTGGTAGATGTGGCCATGGCCCAACCTTGCCCCAGCTGGGAAAATCGTCTTTGGGGGGTGTTTCGTTGCCAAGAACGGAGTTTGTGGTGCCTCACCATGGCGTCACAGTGTATGGTAAGGCTGCCCTGCCCCCAAAAGTGATGCGGTTTCGAGTTGGTGAGGTATGATTTAGGCAGATTCTTGATACCCTATGGTAAACTAACATAGCCATGAAAAATCACCATTTTTAATAGGTAAACCATCTATAAATGGGCCATTTTCCATGGCTATGTAAAATAACCAGAGGGTATGTGATTTTAATTATCAGTGAATTACCATGAATCCATCCAGATCGGTATCTGTCTGAGCAAGTGTGTCCGAGAATGAGGTACTCCACCATCCCAGTGTTTATCACCGCTTTCCCCAGCACTTCTTGACCACAGGTCATGGATGCAGAAGGCAGTTAAGGTAGCCATGTTACAATCACCTTCATCATTCATATTGCTCTAGGAATCATCAGAACTAATGAGCTTGTCATAGCCTATAAATAGGCTATAATAGTCCTTCATCATTAAGATTATCCTATTGTTTTTTCTCTCCAAAAATCACCTAATTCGGAGTCGAATTCCTACGGTAGAAGTGCATTCCTCGCAGGTACCCCTGAGTCCCGGAAGTAAGACGCGAGATGATGCAGAAAGTGAGGAGGAACACAGATTTCACATATTTTCAAGCGTCATTTCAGGAACCTAAAATGAAGGTACTGTACCATATAAGGCCATCTTTTGCGGTGATATTGCCTTACATATGGTAGGATTGGTAGGTACCTCCATTTTAGGATCCTGAAATTACCATTGAATATCGGTTTGTTCCAAAAAATGGCATAGATCTGGTCAACATATGATGACCTCACAGTGACGCACGCCATTGCGAGGATTGGTGGGAACCATCCCACCAAGACTAAACATTTCAGGTTGGTGAATGCCTGCCGTTGATCCAGAAGATATATATATATGTATATATATGTATATATATATATGTATATATATATACTGTACCCACAAGTTCATTGGAGGTTTCCTGAAATGGGGGTACCCCAAAAAAAATCATCCCAATGAGACCATTTCAGTATTGAAACCCATAGTTTTTAAAAGGGATCCCCCATTGAAGAAACCCCCAATTCCATGAGTCATTAAATGTCCCCATTGAACATCACCCAACCATTAGGTATATGGTCTATAATGGCTACTATAAGGTGATGTCCAATATTCCCAAAATGGGACAGTTACCAACCCCCCAATTCAGGAAAAATAATAAGGTTTGCCTTCAGTTTCGGAGCAACCACGTATGGTGATTCTCTAAATTTCTCTAAAGCCTTGGCGCAGTCTGGTTGACTGGTTGGAAAGAATTGGATCAAGAATTGGATTTCGAATGATTTTGTGGCTTTTGCCCAATTGATGATATTGATGTGACTTTCTACCTCGCTGTGCCATGGGGTTGATGTGACTTCTGCCCAACTGATGTGACCCAAAGCCTGTTCTCGTACCCAAGCCGAGTCGTTACGGGGTCCATGGTTAGTTTAACGTGATGACACAAGCAGATTCTGTGGGCTCATGGCTGGCCAATGATGTTGACTCCAACTAGTTTACAACTGCATGTGAAAAGAGCTTATGTATTATATACTGTAATTGATTGATTATATACAATCGTATTTAATTGTATATATATATGTACATATACACGGCACTTTTTGACATGTACCCGCTATTTACAATCAACGAAACTCAATGAGAATTGTCACGTCCGATGGTCTTGTTGTGTGTAGGTTCCACCTTTCCATCAATGCATGTTTTGATCATTAAACACATCAAACATGATATACATTGCTCATCAATATACCCAAGACTGCAGACAATATATGATATATGGACATATATGCATAAAAGCTTGCATACCTGCATACCTGTATACAACCTACACATGTACCTACGTACCTACGTAGCTACAGTACATACCTACATACCTACGTACCTACGTACCTACGTACCTACGTACCTACGTACGTACGTACCTACGTACCTACATATTCCACATACCTACATACATACAGTACATTGCATTGCATTGCATTGCAACGGACTGCACCACATACATCATGTACATAACATAATCACATTGCATAGATTACATACGATGCATATAACTTACGTTACATTTACATATGTATCAAATTTACTTTTGCCCTTACATTTACATTTAGACTTACATTTACATTCATTGTATTTTTTGTGTACATACTCAAATTCCAATACCAATGTTTCCAGATTCTGTATCAAACCAGCCTATTGAAAGGTGAATCCTGCTTAGGGAGTGGTTATCCGGACTCTGGAGTATATATCCCATTTACGGTAGTTGTGAATTGACAACCATGACATGGCTGGCGATCCTCTCTCCATTTTCAGGACTATATAGGACCACTGCGATGGTCATGTGTATATTTGCCCAATATGTCATCCATGCTCACGTGCCCCAAAAAAGTCTTGCCATTCTTGGTATCCAAATTGGACTAGCCACCATATTCCCCCATGTTTGATATACCAGTGAAGCCACCATTTGTTGACGATCAAATGACGCCATGCCATATTTTGGCTGTGGCCTTTCCAGCGTTCAGGACATGCCGCCATCAAACGCATCAGATGTATCGGTGTCCGAGGTGGTCCTCCTGGGGTCGCCCGGTGGTCGGGGCTAAAAAACGACGACAGGGGTGCATCAATTCCTTCATGGTTTTTTCGAGGATGTTACAGGGATTATTTGGGTATGGATCAATACCTATGAAAATACCATTTTTAGTGGGAATGAACATCCATGAACATCCATGAATCCCAGCTATTTTGATGTGAACAGAAGGGGTACAAGGTTTTGACACACTGCCATTTCTTGATCGTTGTTGTACAGAGATGCTTTTGGAGGGGCTGCCTGTTTCTACAGAGGCATGCGGCATGCTGTCTCGAAGAACCCTCTCTATCTCTTTCTCTCCCTCTCGCTCCACATGGGTAGCGGCAGTGCTGTCCACGTTGGATTGAACATGATGGGATTGTAAAAGGTGATGTGCCGGTAAACCCTTCGACTGTGCAGTAGTTGAGTTTCCATATGTTACCATGTTTGTTAGGTTGAAAAATACTAAAGTTACTAAAGCCCTGGACTTCTAAATTCAACCAAGTTCAATGATCATGGTTTTCGTTTGAATCATTTGGAACCTCAGTTCTTGGTTGGTTCAGCTGTTAAAAAAAGTGGATGCATGACGACCATTCACATCATCTTCAAGGCCCACTCTTGTTCTCTTGTTGGATAACCACCATGTTTTGGTGGTTGAATCGTTGAATCATCTTAATCCACATGCTTGGTGGTCAAATCATGTTTTAATCAACGTGTTTGATGGTGAAATCATCTTGTATAAATCCAAATGGTTAGTGACAGTGATCATTTTGTCATCATCTGAAATCCGCATCTTTACTGGATAAATTGTCTTACTATGTATCCATTGTGCTTGGGTAAATTATTCTAAATCTCAACTTTCGGATGGATAAATCATGATAAATCATGATTCAAATCATTCCAACTCCCATTTGTCATAGATAAAACACCCCGTTTTTCATGGTTTTTGGCATGTTTTTCACCCCTCGTCTCCAGGAGGAGCCACTGGATGCTGAGCTGGAAAAAGCCGACGCCCAAGCAGCAGAGGCGCGGAGGGTCGCAGGATGATGAGATTAGAATGATTTGGAAACCAAATGGATTTTCCATTTGATGATTTTGATGATTTGATGGTCATTAGATAATTGTTGATGTAATCTGGGTAAATTTCATCACGACCTCACGTCGCGACCGAGCCCTGGAATCATGGTGAATGTTAGGGGAATCATCCCCAAATGGCCGCAAGATTCAGGTTAGTAAAATATTATAATTTACCCAGTTGATGTGAGAGGACTGTGTAGCCTCTGGTAAACGTTAACAGAAAACTGATGGGAAATTCACCATGTTTAATGGGTAAATCAGTTTTTTTTTTTTCTATGGGCCATTTTCAATAGCTATGTTAGTTTACCAGAGGGTAGCAACCCCTAAAGAAAAAGAGGGATTATAGATAATGATTGGGATATATTGGGATTGATTATGATTTAGGCTGAGAATGAATCATCAAGAGTAACTGAACTAGTATCTGAAGAAAAATAGGGACTAGTATCCGAAATGATTGACGTATGATGAATCATGAGATCCCACTTTTCTTGCCACACACACCTTTGAATTTCACCATCAACATCTTGATTTATCGTGATCTATCCAATGCTGCCAATGCTGCCATGGCTGTGTCTGAAAATGGGCTACATCCACATGGTATTGATATGGGTAAGTTGTGATGGTAAACCGACCTCTGGATTTTTGGGGGAAACATCGAGCTTTTTTTTTTTCTCCTGGTGGCACACCGAAACGGGCATCTTTTTCGGGGTTGCTATACATCATGGAGAGTGACGCATACCAATTTGATGGTGGATAAGAATGAGAATCGTTGATGATCATGGACAGTGATGATCATTGATAATCATGATGATCACTATTTAGCGTTATCATAGATAATAATGACAATGCATTAGATGTCTCAGCATGATGACATAATATTACATTGTCATCACCAATACAGGATGAGATTATGGTGATATAGTCATACATTATAGTGATAGTCAGATGCTGGGGGCTAGTTGCTTTACCCGGACACATTACAACGACCAAACCATGCGACGTCACCGTGAATGATGGTAATGGGATTGGGGTAGCTATCCACACATTGCCCAGTTTTTCAGCTTGATTCATTATCAATAATATCATAGTTTTTCCAGAGTGATCTAGGAACATGTGTAATATAGCCAAAATGTTACTTGATAACACATGATTTGGTGATAGTCAATCTAGTAGATATGGTAATATATTCATGCATATCATTATCGTAATACGTGTAATATACTTATCATGGTGTAAGAATATTATCATTATGATTATTATCACTGTCATCATTATCGTTGCCAATCTCGTTATTATTACTGATGAATATCATTGAAATATGAAACAAGGACATACAAGACATGAGAAGTCATGTGAGCAATGATATAGTGTCATCATTGAGTATCAAGTTACAGAGTTACAGTTTGATTTTTATAGTGATCATGATGATACTGGTAGCTGATAATGAGTACTACTATGATTACTATTGCTGTATCTTAATTTTCTCATTAGTGCCTGAACACTTCAACATCAATCGTTATTACTTTCATGAGTTATACCCGGACCATGGCAATATAGTCTCATCATGGTATACAGGAAATAGTGACGATAATGATAGCCTCTGTTTATTCGATGTAGATATGGAAAATCACAGTTGTTGATAAAGCACATCCTCATGTTTATCATCTAGTTCTATGGGGCATGGCTTCCATGGCAAAGCGTTTTCCATAACCAGCGGGTAAACCTCCATTTTCCTATGATTTTCCTATGATTTTCCCATTTTCCTATGGTTTTCCTATGGTATAAAGCAAGGGATAACGCAAATGTCATCCAAACTTCGGGCATTGGTCGGTCCAAACTTTGGGCATTTTCCGTGTGTGAAAATTGTGATTCACACCCACATAACATATATATATATGTAATGTATATACATTGACGATAGTAAGAACTAACCATGTCCCTATTGGGCACAATCCATGGGAGTATTAGTGTTGACAGAACATATGGTGCAATGTCCTAGAGTATTGAAATGGATATGAGTCAGTCAAGTCATTTGGTGCCTTAGAATAGTAGTGTTACATAACTAGTAAAATTAGCCCATACCAATGAATTACGTGTAGTGCCAGTATCACAGTCATGTATTGGGATGTATTAATGTTTGTATATTGAACTCAATATGAACCCAGCGCAATCTCGTTGGGTTCAAATATATTAGCATATATTAGCCAAAATTTGTCTCAGCATTATTCACAAATCAATGTATGAATCTGGTTTATCCTTGGATTTCACACCTGTTTGGGGGAAACACACACACACACAATGGTTTGACCAATATGTAATATGTAAATGGGGTTTGGGTTTGTTTCAAAATGGAGGCCGGGGCATATGTTTTTTTTTTTTTTATGTTATATATAATATGTGGCTCATGGGATACCTTCAGTGAAACCCAACGTTCACTTTTAATCATCATGTGCCCATTTAGAATAATTACCATCTACTTATTGACCCCCCATAGCAACAATCATATACCTTAGTCAGCGGGTTTATCCCAGATCAACCCCTTCATTATAGATCCAACTGATAGCGGTCGTATCCCTCTGGTAATCAACTGTGGCTGGCTGGAAAATCCCCCCAATCTACAATTTTATGGATACATATATATATATATATATTAAATCATTAATAATCTATATATTAATCTATATACATATAATGATTAATAATATCTAAATGGAGGAAAAACATCATCGACCATTTTTTTGGCCATATTTTCCATTGCCATGATTCCCACAATTGCCCAGCTGGAATGTGATCTACTTGTTGCATTGTATCCACCACTAGACATACTATGATGATATATATATATAGATGCATCATTGTATAGTCATCATAGTTTAATTTGCCAGATTATATGATATCAATCGATTTTATCATTTTGTTGTGCATATACTGTGTTGCTATCCTGAGATATACAGTACATCTTTTTTTTTTTTATCATTGTTTTTTTCCTCTATAACCTATATATTTTATACATATATCAATAGAAACATGTAGATAATGGATGATAAGAAATAGATGTACTGTATAGAATTACTATATCTATATATATATATTTCAATGGATGATCTCCATACAATGGCGCAGCTTTCAACCCCAGGCCTTCTTGCCGGGAGTCTACGTCACCAGATCCAGATGTAAAGTCTTGAGATCTGTCGATGTGGTGAATCCATCGGTCGGGGATATCATCAAAGAGTTCAAGGCCCAGCCGCAACGGGGACAGCGGGCGGGGCTGGGGCTATATCGGTGTGTTTTTATGTCGACATATCATGTGGATATGCTGAAAAAACCCATGGGATATATTGTTCTATATCTACATCTAGAAAATAGAATCTAAGGAAGTCTATAGAAACGTTTTTTTGATACATAAATCTATGCGGATTCATTGTAAATCAATGCACTCCCATCAGCGCTGGGAATCATATCCATGGGTTAGATCCGCTCGTGCGGATCTTTTGGGCATTGCGGGTGCAGGCCAGAGGCTACTTCTATAGCTATAACCATGGGGAATTATAGGTTTTTCCATGGGTTTTTCAATGTATCGATTTGGATAAAAACTACAAAAATTGAACACTTAGTATGTAACTGTAGTTTTTTGTTTGCAGCCCACAATGGTGTTCACCATATCCACTCAGTTCATCTCAGTTCACTGGAACTGCACCTTCAAATCCTGGGTATCCACAAGCTGGAAAACTTATGGTTGGCATGGCCTCATAGTATTGGCTTAAGGATGCAGGGAAAAAAAACGCGAAATCCCCAGCTGTCTTGGCTGGATTTGTTGTTTGTTTTTCTTCCATTCCTGTTTTTGATGATGTGTGAAGTTCCGGTGAGGCCCTTGTTTTTCTTCAGCGAAAGAATCGCCGTCGAATTCTCGTCGAAAACGTCAGGCTGGAACCTTTGTCAACGTCATGAGCTTCAAACTCTTAGCCGAGCGACGACTCCTGCCTGGGCCCAGAGGGGCCTCCTGGGCCTGGGAGATGAGTTTTTTCGTGATTACCACTGAGTTGTGAAGGTGATAACAGGTTGGTGAATTCCCATATATATATATATATTAGTATAGTATCTATTTATATAGTATTATATAGTATTATATAGTATTATATAGTAGTATTATATAGTATTATATAGTATTATATAGAATTATATAGCATTATATAGTATTATATAGTATTATATAGTATTATATAGTATTATATAGTATTATATAGTATTATATATTATATATTATTATATAGTATTATATAATATTATATAGTATTATATAGTATTATATAGTATTATATAGTATTATATAGTATTATATAGTATTATATGGTATTATATACATATATATTTGAATATATATATATATATTTGAATATATATATGTATATATATTTGAATAATATATATATATATACACATAATATTTCTCAGTATTGATATGAGTATGGGGATGGGTCAAAATTGAGTGTAGCCCCAATAGCACTGGATGGTTTTGCTACTAATATATACTTTTGAAAATCTGTGGTTTTGCAGGTCTTTAATTTCGGCCCTTACCCATAATATGTTATGGATCCCTACGGATCCAGCCTTACCTTCGAGAAGGAAGTATGGCTGGGGTATGATGACTAGAGGGTTAGCCATACCTCGGCGAAGGAAGTGTTTGGATCCATAGGGTATACCCTCTGGTAAACTAACATAACTATGGAAGATATTGGAAAATCACCATTTATAGTGAGTTTTTCCATGAAAAATGGTGATTTTCCATAGTTATGTAAACGTTTACCAGAGGGTATGTATCCTCCAATCAAACATGGACATGATGATTTCCAGGATTTAGTTCGATGATTTTCGCGAACTAAACCTCCATGGTCCATGGCTGGTTTGGGAGATTCCCAGCTAGCCATCTTTCGCTGCTTGGGATGCTCCATAATTGGAGAACCTTTTGGGACCCACAAATTTGATGATGGCCACCATGGGGGTTGATAAGTGGTGATTTTTCCATGACCCATACTCAGATGAGAAAGATTGTGCCTGGGCATGAATCATTCGCCAAAATGGGGATTTTAAGACTGAACTGCTTTACTTGAAACAAAGGTAACGGGTTGATTCCTATGTTCAATAGACACATTATCCTGCACGGTGGGATGTTCCAACTCCATCTTATTTGTCAGGTAACTATTCCTCTCAAAAGTCAGCTAGTGTCTTTATCTCTTTAAAGTAAGGCGTCTCAACCGTCATGTCTCCCGTAGGTTCATCTATTAACAATGAAGTGTTCAAGAACGGATGAAACCACACCATGGACCAATCAGCAGCCTCAACGCGCGCACAACGTCGACGCAAGGCGAGCATGTTTGGCACAGCCAGTGGATGGCTGGATCGATGCAAAGGATTTCAAGAGCCAGGAGCAAACGGTGGTGATCCAAACGGTGGTGATTTCATGAGGATTTAACTAACCCATAATGTTTGTAGTTCAATGGCTTTAACGGGAATATGATATAGACATATATAGAATGTAATGGGGGTATCATGGGAATACCAGGGGATACAATGATAATCCCTTATCAGTGGTTGTTGGTGCTTAAAAAGCCCATAAGTTCTTGCTGTTCGGGCGTCACCTTTTCGCCCCTTGGGAGCATACGTGCCATGTGCGAGAGTCGAGCCAAAAGCCGGATTATATAGCCATCTTGGGGGATGATGGGGATGGTTCAAAACCTATTATTACATATTACCATATTTGGGGGAACAATCATCCATGAACATGCATTAACTCGCTACTTTAGGGTACCAAGGGTACTCAGGGTTTTGACCCGTAACTAAATATCAATGTGAACAAAGATGGTTGGATGAGCATAATCCATAAACCATGATGTGACCATGGCCCAGGTGGCCAAAAGACCATGGGATATCAAGGGGTTATGCAACACAGGCAACAACTTGATGGGGCAAAACTGGGAAATACAATGGGATATACCGTATGAGATACTGGGAAATAAATAAATAAATGCATATATATATATAACACTTAGATGGACATAACAGAGAATATGAGATTGGTGTGCCAAAAAAAACACTAAGAATGGGGACTCACTCCCAAGTTATGGCTTCGCGAACATGTTTCATACAAACCCGTACTTTTTTTTGGAAGGCCCTGTTGACTGAACACTTGTGGTTCATACCACCTGGTTGATTGTGCATTGTCCAAATCCATAAGATGTGTAATTCATCAGAATCCATTAGAAGCACGTGAAGGCAGTCAGTTGATAGGACCCTACTCTATATATTCTGCTGGTTGGTGGTTTGGAACATTTTTTATTTTCCGTTTCATATATGGGATAATTCTTCCCATTGACGAACTCATATTTTTCAAGATGGTTATTGCACCACCAACCAGGTCAACATCTTTGCAGTATATAGGTTATTAATGGTTATTAACCATTATGAACCATTATTAACAAGTATTAACCATTATTACTATCCCATAAGTTTCTGTATCCACTGATTGGTGCACATGTCGTCAGCAAACAGTGGAGTGTCCACAGCAGACGGCCGCAGCGTTGCGCTGCCCGTGAAGCCGTGGGATGCGACGGTGAAACCTATATACAACACCCAGAAAGATAGAAAAACAGAATCCTTCTGAAATCATGATAAATCAATATATTTTAATATATATATATATACATATTATTGATATATATATATATAAATCACTTTTCAATCCTGTTTTAGGGGTTGCTATACGATGCTATACTTATGGTTATTTAAGATTCAGATCAGTTCTATTTGAGGTCCCAAGCCGTGACCAGGAGAATCTGCTAGACCTTCCTCAAGCTTCCTCGCAGGCGCCCTGATATTTCCTGTTCGGCAGCTGTTTGATGGGATTTTGGGTCACAAGAAGTGCTAGTTCCATGGGTAAACACGAAAAGATGTGGGAAAAGCTGGCTGGTTTACTCTGGAAAATGATCTACATGGATCTACATGGTGGGTAAACTCCAAATCAAACTGTTAGTGTACTGGAGGGTATTTAATCAAGAAAACCGTAGCGTTTGAGGCATATTTAGGGCCACAGAGATTAGGACTTGACAGACTTGACATCATTTTTTTCCGAAAACGGGATCGTTCACGATCGACGTACGTTTCTGGGGGGGTCCAAGGTGCTGGAGCAGTTTGTTACAGGAATTCTTGTGAACCATGCAATAGAACCATAGAACTAGTCCACAACGCAATAGCAACAAGAATGCAAATAATGTCCATGTATTAAACACTTACTATTCTCGGTTCGTTCTTCCAATTACACAAAAATACAATCATATTCATACAATAGCAAAATCCTAATCTTCAAAGCAATATTGGAAAGAATTGTCTGATATGCTGAAACCTCATGTATAAACAAGTAAATAAATCATAGAATCATAAATAACTAAATACGTAAATACATAAATAAATAAATACATAAATAAATAAATAGATAAATAAATGAGTATATATATATATATATGTGTGTTTGATTTCAAACCATTCCAAAAAGACTCAGTAGATGAGTCTGAACACATTGTACCCCCCATGGTTTATCATCACCAGTCAAAGGTATTAATTTTTCAGGTAAAACATGATGTTTTTTTCCTACTTTTTTCCCAATTGTTCCCAGTTTTTCAATGGTTTTTGGGGGACAACTACAAGGTGGTGCCCCATAGTTAGCTAAGTTGGTTTATAAGTCCAATAACTATGGTTTATAAGTGATATATCTTTATAGTTCATGGGATTATAACCCATTTATAACTTTAGGGGGCACCACCTTGTATGGCTTCAGCCCACAGGTGGAGTACCATCCAAGGCGCCACGATGGCACCGACGATCCCAAGGACTTTGCACCGCTCCACGAACGCAAGGCACGTTCCGCGGAGACAGAGAAATGATGCTATAGACATATAGATTGTTATATAAATGTATAGATAGATATGTATATAGATACTATAGTTACTATATTAACATATATTACCCTCTGGTGATTCAAAGTAACCATGGAAAATCACAATTCTTAATAGGTAAATCATCATAAATCATCTATAAATGGGCCATTTTCCATAGATACGTTAGATAACGAAAGGGTATATAAATATTTAGATAGATATATACTATGATCGAAATGATATACAATGTTCAATAGATTTTATTTATACATTACTTGGTAATTTAGTGTGTAACATGCACACTATTAATTAATATACCCTATGGATCCAGCTGTACCTTCTTGGGAAGGAAGTCTGGGGTATGATTTAGGGGGTTAGCCGTACCTTTGAAAAGGAAGTGTTTGGCTTCCACAGGAATATAGAGTGTATATATATATGAGGTGTCCAGAAATGGGGATACCCCAATGCGCGGAAATCAACTGCCAATCAACTGCCAATCAACTATTCCATATATTCTTTGGTGATCACCTTGGCCAAAGGGAAATCATGGGAATTCCAAGGTGAGACCATGTCGGACCATGTCGTTCTTCGAAGATTTCCCTATCAACTGCCCGATCCACGCCACGCGTTTCGCAAACCCAACGGATCCACCGCGACCTGGTGACCTGGGAAGGTTTCACCTGGTTTTTCGCGCGAAGACTTCCCAGCTGCAGCTGTTTTCTTAATTTTTTAGGTAATCTATACGATATGTGCACATATTAGTGATTAATATGTGATTATGTGATATAATATGATATAAAATGATATCATATAACATATGGACATATCCCATACGCTCCATGTATGGTAAAAATATACCTACATCTACCCGATAAATCAGCTAGTTATGTAAGCAATTATACCATGCATGGCATGACTATAATGAGTACCCGTAGGGCTCTTTCAGTGCTAAAGAAAGTCACATGTGAAACCTCGGTTCCCAAGACTTTTTCACGGAAATTCTATACACAAAACCCCCATTGACTTGGGAGTACATACCGTGGATCAGGTTCCAAATTTTCCAACGCACTAGGCTGCCTGGTAATTGCCTGGGTCTACCTTGGATGGACAGTTTCACCCTTTAATCTTTTGCTATACCCTCTGGTAATTTAACATAGCCATGGAAAATGGCCCATTTATAGATGGTTTACCGTTCTTAATAGCATGGTGAATCTTTCCATGGCGAACTGTTAGTCATAACCAGATGATAAATCATCGGAATATCGGAATATCGGAATATCGACGTTCACCAGCTTAGAACATGCAGAGTATTTGACATTGGCAATGCTGAGACAAAGCGTGATCTTATGCCATCCAGGAAGATGGCCCTGGCCTCTACGTTCTCACCAGGACCCGCATGAGTCGGGTGGGATTTGACTGCAGCTGTTTTTCTATAAGCTGCTTTTGGAGCGTATATTTGTGCACGAAAAAACACATGAAGTATACACTTTACACATTTGTTGCTTAGCAATGTTGTGTTTGGTTTCGATCTGATTACAGTTTTTTTGTAGGACATCTTGGTTTTTATATGCTTTTATCCACAAAGATCGTTTTTTTCTAAGTGTCAACCGTACATTCTTCCATAAACTGCAGCCTGCCTAAGCGCCACCTTTGTTCCGAACAACGAGGATGGTGTGCGTTTCACCGAGTTGCTGGAACATTGATCCCGACGATGAAGAGATCGTGGAGGAACTGGACGAAGGCGTGCCGTGTTTTTCCGTGTGCCCCCTGTTGGAGTCGTTGCGCTTTTCGCGTGCTGGGCTTAGGCAATCGGCTTATTGTATCCCATGGGATCCATGTATGCTATATATGGTAACATTTACCATCAATATACCCCAAATGTTAGCATATATACCAGCACCATGGATCCTATGGGTATTGGAGGAATATGAATATGAAGGTCATGTCCCACACATTGGCTTTTTGAAGAGGGATCAGAGACTAACCATGCTTAGTATCATCCTTTGAAGGTACCGATCCCTGATAAGATCCCAATTCATGACTGGCTTGCGCTCCCAATAGGAACTAGTCAGCTCTTGTAGGAGATTTCCAGTTGAGCAGCGCAGATCTGTACCTTCGGGTTCAAAGAAAGATGGCAGATTTTTTTCTGGCGTGAGCCAGAAAATTGACCTTCAGATACATTTATGCGACAAAAAAACATTGAAGCATTTCGAGATTTTGAACATCATCTTCCCATATGTTTCCCATATGTTTCCATATTTTTCCCATATTTTTCCCATAGTTTTCCATATTTGTTCCATATGTTTCCACTTTTTTTGACTTCACATCTTTTTGGCCACAGCTAAATCCGGTCGAGCGAAATATGGTCCCCCTTTGGGGATGGAGCTGGCGAGGCACTTTGGTGAAAGTCGAGGAGGTCAAGAATCTGTACCAAGAGGGCAGTTCCCTGGCGGTCGAACTCGAACCGCACCCAGGGCACCCAGGGCATCATCCATGGCATCCATGTTTCAGCATTTCAAATAGCATCACATGCTTGAAAAACTTGTCGCATTTTTGAAAAGCATGTTGTAAAAACTATAGGCCCTTTTCAGACAGATATGTTTTCATGAATTGTGGTCCAGAGAATCGAAATTCAGCGGATTTCAGCGTCAAAAGATCGGATGATGAACGGTGACCCAACATCATTGCACTCGCTCCAAGACGGGTTCAACAAAAATCCACTGGAATTCCCAAAGGTAGGACAATCCAATTTTCCAATGCCATGTTTGATAACAAGAGGGGATGTAAACCCCATTGGGCAACTCCGTTCAAGACTAATGTTGCTCGATTTCGCTCGCCGGAGTCGTGCCCTTAAGGGTATTTTTTGATAGTTACCATCTGGTTATTGAACATAGCCATGGAACATGGCCCATTTATAGATGGTTTTACCATGTTTTACCTATTGAACATGGTGATTTTCCATGGCTATGTGAGTCATAACCAGAGGGTAAATCCACTCGTCGGCTGGACTCGCCAAGATGGCACATTGGTGATTTCATCAGATTTCTCATGAAAAATCACCATTGGAGAAGTATGCCGGTAAAACATGGTCAAACCTATTTTTACACACACACACAATTCATATCAAGTTGGTCATAGAATGTCATAGATATCCCCGTTGTATCCAAATCATAGATGGTAAAAATGGGAATTTCAGGATCCTAAAATGGAGGTACTGTACCATATAAGGCCATATTTTGTGGGGATATTCCCTTACATAGGTTTTATATAGGCCTTATATATGGTAGGTACCTCCAATTTAGGATCCTGGAATGGCCATTGATAAAACCTGTGTGTATATCTCATGACACCCTTATCCCCTGCAGCCAAAATGATATTGGAACCTGTAAGGTGGTGCCATAGTTGGCTAAGTTGGTGCAAATAACTCCAATTTCACCATGGTTTATGGTAGATATATCATGATAATTCATGATATATCTATACTATTCCTATGGTTTATCAACCAACAAACATCACTGGGGGGCACCACCTTGTGTAAGTATACCCCACCAAGTACTGTATCCCCATTGGAATGTTTGTCTCGTGCATCCAAGGAATCCGCGCTCGATTGGAAGCGCCAGATGGTTGGATCACCCTGTTGAACTCCGAGAATGGCAGGCCGTAAAAAACGGGGAAACGAAGTGGATCAGAAACAAACATACCCAGTGGGATCCAGCTGTAGTTTCTTAGGAAGTACGACTGGGCTATGATGACTAGGGGGTTAGCCGTACCTTCTCAGACAGTGGCCATGGATCCATAGGGATAGTCTATTGAATTTTGCAGCTTTAATCTTTGGCGATAAACGGATACTCAATGATATTAACACTTATTCTGGCTGGTGGTTTGGAACATTTTTTATTTTTCCATATATTGGGAATAATCATCCCAACTGACTTTCATATTTTTCAGAGGGGTTGAAACCACCAACCAGTATTAACACTTATTAATCCCTATGGATCCATGGCCACCGAGAAGGAACGGGCGAACACTTATGGTGGCCATTTCTTTGGGGCATCCCAATCATGAGCCACGAATTGGGGAGTTTCATGTGTTAACATTTTCTTGGCAACGTAATTATGAGGAAACACAAACTGATCTTAACTGCCTAAGCTGGATGTGTTCATACAGAAGTTCGCTTGCGGATTTGGGGGACATGAATTTCCAACACACCCATTTGTTGGATCAGACCAAGGCGTCAGGGTCCATGTTTGCCATCCAGGAAACGTAGCCATGGCTATGGAAAATCCACCAGAATTTGTGGATCATTTCTGAACGGAAAGCCCGGATTTTCCATAGCTATGTCTGAGGGTACCCGGCCTGGTAAACCAGAGGAAAACCATGGGAAAACCATGGGAAAACCATGGGAAAACCATGGGAAAATGGTGATTTATATGGAAAATGGCCATAGAAATAGTTAGTTTAGCGGAGGGTAATCTTCCACATCTCCATGAGGTGGTGTCTAAAAGTAAGACGATTACTGTGCCCTGATGTTTGCTGGCTCATCATCATTTACATTGACCACATTGAAATGGTCATTTGGAATCATTTGGAGATATTTGGATGTAAACGGTATACTCATACATCCACCCACACGCACACACACACAAGTATCCGATCCAAAGGTGGAGAGGGAGCGGCAAATCCTCCATTTTGTTTGATGATCTTCTCAGCGAACTAAACCTTCATGGCTAGTTCAAGGATTTCAAGGCTTTTCCAGCCAGACACGTTTGATGCACCGGAGTTGTTCTTTTTCCCATTACTTCCCATGATATTCCCATAAGTTTTTGATGATACCGTTATACCCCTGTGATTCATGCTAAAATCCCATGATATTCCCCATCAATGTTGGTAAAGCAATATTAAACCGTCCCCAAGTTTACCATTCTTACATAGTTTCATTGGGTGGTAATCCAACCATCAATCCATATGGGGCCCGTTTGTCATTGGTTTTAACCGCAAGAAATTCCATGTTCCCCAAAGGGCCCATTGGGAGAGACAGCCGGAGCTACACCTCTTTGAGGCGCTGGGCCATGAAAGCCGATGAAGTGCAAAATTGTTCGCTTCCAGAGGCCAACAGCGGGCGGCGGGTGAAACCAAAAAATCATTGGGTTCAAGGGAACAACATCTACCCGCTGGTAAACGTTTACATAGCTAACTATGGAAAATCACAGTGTTTAATGGGTAAATCACTTATCAATGGGCAATTTTCAATAGCTATGTTAAATTACAGGAGAGTAATTCAACAAACAACATGATCTGTATCATTAAACACACGCGTTTCATTCAAATTTGCGCTTGAGACCATTTATTATTGTGATTTTTCCACTCAAATCAAACATAAATCCAGATACCGTATGTATTTATTTCCTTAAATGCATTCACTGAACATGATGTGTTTGGCATGGGGGTTCCCGGGTTCAGGCCCGAAAACTTCAGATGTGGTTCGCTTGTGGAAGCAGAGAATTCTTGGGGTCAGATGGATGCCGGTTATGAAAGGGTACAAGATGTCAATGGGAATGCCAGGATCCTAAAATGGAGGTACTGTACCATATAAGGCCATATTTTGTGGGGATATTCCCTTACATAGACCTTACATAGGGGCGTCCAAAGAAAGGGCTTTGTTTAAAGCCGACCCAACATAATATGCCCACGTTGGATCCCGGTTACCCAGTGCAATTTGCAACGCAACTTCCTCGATCATTTCGGGCCCTTTCTTATATGGCCCCCCCAAAAAAGGGGTAGATCCATGCTGTGAATCAATCAACAAATGTAGAGGTTTTCACCAATATATGTAACTACAGAGGTCAGAATTTCCTGCGGCTGATTTTTTTTGGAGGTCAAAAAAAAGGTGCCAAAATTGATGCCTTTTGGCCTTTGGGATCACCCTAAAAGGTTGGAATGGTAGATACCCGGCCTGGTAAACAAACAGTTTGCTATTGAACATGGCCATTTATACTTGATTTACCCATGAAAAATGCATGGTGATTTTTCCAGTTCCTTATTTAAACGTTTACCAGATGAAGGCAATGATTTGAAGGCAATGTTTTTTTGCCCATTTGGAATGGTTTGGAATGGCTTCGAATCACCAGACTCACCAGACCATATTCAATGACTAGATACAACATCCCCAACTGGATTGCGAGTTTTATCCTTTCGCTATTTGAAAATAACCGGCGAATACCAGCGAAAGATGACACACACATATATATATATATATATACAAATGTGACTCTGACATTTGTTTCTGGACTAGCCAAGAATGATCATGTATACTTGACCTGTACTAATACTGGGTGTTCAGAAACCTGGGGATTTTTGAGGTGAAAACATGTTCTGAGTAGCTGGATCTCTGGTTGAGATAGGTTGACGGCTCACCCCGAAGCCATCTATAGGTATATCGCAAACGATTTTTAGTGAACGACATCCAAAGTTCAAAGTTCAAAGCATCGATGGAGGACGTCCTATGATTATCATTGTCATTGGTGTGAATTATCGTGATCATTATCATCACTAGCGATCCCTTGCCCTAATATTGAATTTTCGGCAGAACACATGGGGGTTTCCTAAAATGGGGGTACCCCCAAATCATCCATTTTAATAGATTTTCCATTATAAACGGTCCATTTTAGGTGCCTCCATTTTAGGAAACCCCCATATCCTATTTTCCCATTTAAATGCCAACTTCAGGACGATGTCCCATTGGCGTGTTTGACCACCCGAGGGTAGGTGAAGCTTCCCTCAGCTTTTTTTTTCTGTGAAATTCAGGTCGTTGAGGAAGGCAGCGCCGACGAGGAGGAGGCTTTGGTCCGAAGTTTCAGGGAACCCAAAAATCATCAAAAATCCAACGGGTTCGGAAATCAGTTGAACAATGTTGAACATCATTGTCCCAAAATCAAAGCACGTTGGGTTTCTCCCGCTACAGCCACGTGGGAAGCAGTTGAATGAAGGAGGTGATTGAGGCAGTTGACCCATTCTTTTGGTGACCGGAATTTCGGACGCCAAACGAGTCATCGAGTTGTGGTTTGAACAATTTTTATTTTTCCATATACTGGGAATAATCATCCCATTTGACTCATATTTTTCAGAAGGGTAGGTATACCACCAACCAGTTGTGAACATTAACCAAACCCAAGTCATTTCCATGTCATGATATGACGACATTGCTTTAAAAGATGCTTTAGTACACGAGAGAACCGTGGCAACTACTGTATCAGCGGTTGACTGATTCGCAACCTCTCATGATCGGTTGGCATACCACCCAAGAATTTGGTGAAACAACACAACATACCGTTTCCCGATAGTTGATGGTAATTTGACCATGGATTTCCTGCAAAATTGCAACATGTCCAATTGAAATTCAATTTACTGAAACCCATCATTTCTGAGTTGTAAATATAATATACATAGACGACATATTATATATATATTATATGTATACGTATATATATATATAATAGAGTATATAATATATAATATTATATGGTCCATATTTCATATTTCTACTCATATATATATATATATATTATGTATGCTATACAGTAAACCACTTATTTTGGTTGGTTCAACGGTAAGACACAAAAGCATCGGTTTCTGGTGTGGATTCACCATTATTACAGGTGTGTTCTAATCCAAACATCACCCAATCATGTAAAAAATCACTCACAACATCCAAACAACATTCATTTTGTCATGAGGACATTTCAATCTATTTCAATGTATAGATTCCTTCCATTTTTGGAATCTAGTCGCTCCTGAAGAAGTATGGCTGGGATACTTATAATTTAAAGGATCAGCGGTACCTTCGAGAAGGAGGTGTTTGCATCCTTAGGGTCTAATTATATCTAATCATTACCAACACCTAATTCTTACCAAGTTGACACCTAGCGAAGCCCTATCCTCACAGCCTCAGCCGCAAAAGTCTCCGCTTCTAGGAGTCAGAGACACCGGTCTCTCGAAGCACTTCTCCCGAGGAGTTGATTGAGGAGGTTGGGCTGGGGCGACTTACTGAGTACCCTCTGGTAAACTAACATAACTATGGAAAATCACAATTTTTAATGGGAAAATCCACTATAAATGGAAAATCCACTATGGGTAATTTAACATAGCTATGGAAAATGGCTATTTATAGTGGATTTTCCCATTAAAAATGGTGATTTTCCATAGTTATGTAACAGTTTACCAGAGGGTACTGAGTAGGTCCCCCAAAAATTATCCCCAAGGTTATCCTAAGGTTATCCCATACATAAGTGGGCAAGGCCAGTTACTAACCACAAACCACTCCGGACCATAAAAAGAATTCACAGCGTAGGGATTCTGTGCTATAAACTGCATTGTTTCACATTGCAGAGACGCTTATATAGATGTTTATTGTAGGTTATAAAAGTTATAGATCCATAAACTGGAACATGTTCAGAATCAAGAATTCTTCTCCGCATCCTACCAGGAGGTGTTTGGGTTTTCCGCTTGGGGAATGGTTCATGAATCGCTTCTCATTTCATGGTTTTTGCCATGAGTCGTGAAGTAAACCATGCTGCCAATAGTATGTACAGCATAAATCGATATTATATAAGATATATATGTATATATGGTGGTTTCCTAAAATGGGGGGGATCCCCAAAACCATGAGTTTCAATACAAAAATGGTCTAATTTTGGATGATTTGGGGTACCCTATTTTAGGAACCACCCATATTACATAGACATACCTTCATTTGCACTGTATTTGGTGAGATCGTTGTGGGTTCACAAGTCTTACGTGTATATATCATTTCGCAATTCTTTGTTTTTTTGGAAAAAGGTGCGCACACCTACCATTATTTACGTTTCAAAAGACATTCTTTGTCAATCAATTATTAAACATGTTAAAGGTTAGCAGCCCTGAATGTTGGTCCTTTGGTATCCTCTGTGTCCTCCCTTTGGTTGGAGCAATGTTTATTTAGGGTCCCCCATACTCCAGCAGTTATCAATAATCCTAACATGTTTCCATCGTTTTCTCCATAATTGCTCAGACTATCCCCATCATCACCCCCAAAAAAACGAGTTATTATTCAGCTCATCCAATTCTCTTTCATGTCATCAAATTATTCCAAACATATATTATATAAATATGCACATATGCATATATGGCTGCAGCTCAAAATGTAAGGTTCCGATACATACCCCGGGACCACATGCGATCCATACCCCATGATCCATACCCATGATCCATACCCCTTTGGAGGACATGATCCATACCCATGATCCATACCCATGATCCATACCCATGATCCATACATACCTCGGTAATTGCAAATCCTGGGCATGGATTGGTTTTGTTTCTGAGTTGTACCTATGGGATTCTTCAGTTTCTGTTTCACGCACGACGTCGCCGCCGAATCAACGAGGCAGAATTTTGAAACCAGGAGATATGTACATAAAGTATCTAACCCGATCCCGCTTGCTCGCTATTGCTACCATAAAGGATTTTATGTTTGTGTTGGTATGATGGCTCGCAATCTGCAATTTGAAGTATACTTGGGGTTGTGAGGGATTATGAACACCACATTTTTCATCAAATCAGCCAAGGGTTATTCACGATTGGTTTCCGTTCCAACAAAGGATTGAACTAGATTTTGATTCTACCACCAAAACAATCAGCCAGGATTTTTAGAAATTCAGGTCCATTTCGTTCCATACCCGTTCCATACCCGAATCATGCCATGTAGGACCCATCCCCCATCACCACCATTTGTTGATATTCAAGTGTATTCAACGAGCTCTTCTTCGAGCTCTTCCTCTGACTCAGATAGTGATGATTGAAAACGAAAGCAGGTCCTTGCTTGCTCTTCGTGCCCCACGGGTCTGATGAAATATTATATAGATATGTGCATATGTATTTCTATTATATATATATTATTCTATATTTATATTTATATCTAAATAATGTTATATTTGTATTTAATTACATTTATATTTATATCCATGTAAGCCCTTATGACAAGGTCCGGATCAAGACGCTTGCTGACAACTCCTTGTTCCATACGTCCGGATCACCGCGGAACGATCCATACCCGTTTTTGAGCCATACCCATATATATATTATATATAGACGGACTAGTGTTATTTCATCCCAACAACTGCTATCCCATTCATTATCTGGGTAGCCTGTAACAACCTCACTGCAACGTCACTGAAAATGAAGTTAGGATTAGGGCAACCATCAGGGTAACCATCACAAATTGACCAAACACTTCTGGTTGGTAAAATAATACATTACAGCCAGATGGGTGATGACAATTATTGAATTTTCTCAGAGAATCGTCCGGCTCGATATCTATCTACTATGTGCGTGCGTGATAATTTACCTAGATTCATTGCTTTTTTGAAGCCCCAAAAAAGAAAATTGAACAGTTGATTTTACCCGATTTTACCGCAATATTCCAAATTTTAGTTGACCGACCTGTTGACCTCTGGCCTTTCACGGGGGCTTGACCGTTGCTTGGCCTGCCACTGACCGGCACGAGTGCCGGAGGTCTCGGAGTCGAGATTGAGCCCCACAGATTTTGGAGCGAAATCAGAGGCTGAGCCAAGCGAGGCCGGGGCGAACTTCGTTTTTTTGTGGGGAAGTTTTCCATGAAAATACCATTGAATTCTAGGGATTGATTGTTGGATATTCATGGGAAATCATGGCTCGAACAAAAAGACATCACGGATAAAAATGGATTTGTAGTAAGAAGGGAACATCTCCAATTCAAACTATTGAAGAACTAGCCAGTGAGGTTGGAAGGGAGCGGTTTGCAGCTATAGGTATCGACATTCATTATTAAACATGGGGAACCAAGGGGCTAGGAATTGAGTTTCCCAACCACACAGTGGAAATGGATGGATCCTTCAATATCCTTCACATGGATCCTTCACAGGATTTTTTTTTGGATTGTGAGGAGATGTATAGTTTTGAAACCAACCTGCTGACCAACAGTTGGACTATATACATCTATATGCTGCATCTGTGTTGGAGGATGGTCATCAATCCATGATAAACGTAGGGATTTGTATGCCCATGACCTTTAGATTCCCGCTTCAGGATGGATGACCATATGGACCATACCACATGACCATTCCATGACCATTCCACATTCTGACCATGGCACATTTGGGGACCCAAATTGATGTGGTATCCCCAATCATACTTGGGTAACTGCGGGAGGAAATACGGGAGCTTATGGCATAATGGGGCCCAGCACGGCAGGGGCTTGGTCCGTAATAGAATAAGAAAAACCCATGCGATTTTAGGGGTACGCAACTTTGACACATACCCAAATGGCTAGATATGGGGATGGGTCAAAACTCTATCCCCCTGGTGAACATCAAAATAGCTGGTAAATGGATGTTCATCCCCCTAAAATTGGTATGTATAGGTATTGATCCATAGCCATATAGGAGAAACATAGAAACTATGGTAGATAAACCATGGAAATTATGGAATTCTTCTGGAAGGGGAGAATTCTGGTGGCCACCATCCCGAATTTGAACTTGGGCCCCTAGCACTGGGATGATGGCCGTGATGGTCCAATGGCTTGCGACGTTACAATCTAAGACCTTCAAGACACACAAGGATTTCCAGGTATATTGTGTTGCTGTTCATCCATGTTACAAAATTTCACTGGTCATTTTGCAGGTGCACTTGGGTTTGTCTAGTGATACCCTCACTGTGTATATGTATATATATATACATATATATATATGTATATGTATAATGTATGAAAACATTATATATACACATATAACTATGACTCATATGACTCTGACTAAAATACATATATATATATATATACACATTCACATGTTGTAATTATTCTGTATGAAATCATTGACATGCCATAAGTTCTTGGTAACGTTCGCCTCCAACCATCGAGGCTGCTGAGGAGATGGAGGAAGCTCTAGAGGCATCCCGTTGTGAAGTACGGTACCTTCAGGCTATTTTTCATAGGATCAACTGTGGTTACATAGGGATTTTACATGGGGTTTGCTATGATTTGATGAAACTTAATGGACTATACCCTCTGCTGCTGAAAAACATAATGCTTATTCAGACTTATTCATTACAGATTTGATGATTTAATAGGGTTTTGATATGATTGAATGGGATTTAATAAAGTTTAAGCATCAAGCAATGGTGAGTTAATGAGATTGACGGGAATTTACTCTCTGTTTTTTCTAAATTAGGATTCACTATGATTTAATAATTAGGATAAACATTGGATTCACTATGATTTGATGAAACTTAATGGGATATGCCCTTTGCTCATTTATTATGGCTATGGAAGCCATGGCCCATTTATAGATGATAGAAATGATGCTTTCCCTTTCATTTTTATGGTGATTTTCCAGTTCGCTACGTTAAATTACCTATATATGTAATGACTGTAAATGCCATTAATCTAGGTGCCCGGATGTTCCACATTTGTATATCATTATATATCTATGTACATTCAGTATGTGTAGATACCACTAGTCTAAGTAGGGAATTTCCATATACTAGGCTAAAAAGCGCATTTTTGATGGGGTTTCATTCACGGGGATTTTTAGGGGAAACGGGAGAACAAACTAGAACCCAACACACTCCATATTTCTGTTCGGGATATACAGGGATTATGATGTGATGTAGATACAATCTCTTTAAAAATTTGAGTTGAAGGAGCTGCAATCTAAATCAAACATGTCCTCTTGTCTCAGAGAATCGCAGAATCTCGCAGCATCCACGAGTCAACGCATTTTTCGCGGAATGCACCGACAATCGGTTTTCATTGAGAGCTGCCATTTTGGCCTGGTTGAAAGCAGCAGCTGTTTCGGTATTCCGAAATCATCCGAATCTTGGGCCCGAGAATTGCGCTTAATAGTAATTGCCTAAAAAACCCTCTCTACCTCTCTGTGTTGGATTTCTTATCCCATGTCATGCTCGATGAAGTGATTGCTTTCAACATCGAAAACAACCCTTATACCTGGGATTATGCCAGTTGACCATGAAAAAACAGCCTCTGGATATTGAACACAGCTATGGGAACCATAGCCCATTTATAGATGACAGAAATGATACACCGATACACTCATTAAAAAAGCTGGTTGGTGGTTTCAACCAGTTTTTATTTTCCATTTCATATATGGGATGTCATCCTTCCCATTGACTATATCATATTTTTCAGAGGGGTAGGTCAACCACCAACCAGAAAAAGCTGGCTTTCCATAGCTACATGAAGTCTCAGGGAGACCTTGTGCCCAGCTCAGTGACCATCATCCAGGTCGCGCGCGACAGCGGTGCTTTCACCCAAGCCGCCGAAGCCAGATATGGTGCCGTGGAAGCGGCAGAGATCAACGAGGTGCCGTTGCAGGAGCCAATATGGTTATGGTACCCTGAGTCATAGCTTGTTAATGAATGTTAATGAATGTTTGTCCCCAAACATCTGATAAAATATATTGAACTATGATAAATTAATGAGGTTTTTGACTCATAGACTCATAGCCGTATGATCAGCTGAACAAACCAGCAAAACAATGATTTATGGAACCAAACTTTTGGATGTCTCATGATCTTATGGGTGATATGATGTTCAACATGGTGCTCGTGTTGATGGGCTACCGTTGTGTGCAAAAAGTTCCATTACACGAGAAACTGGGCCTGTGTTGCATATTTCTGGGACTGGGAAAGAACATGACATGGAACACTAGATTGACTAGATCATGGTTTTGGAAGAGACCCTCTGGATATTTAACAAAGGGAAATAATATGAAATAATCCATTTTTAGATGATTTACCTATCAAAAATGATGATTTCCATAGCTAGGTTCAATTGCTAGCAGGTAAATTTTCAGATCTGGGCATCACATGGCCAAGTGTATGGGTTCCATATTGCATTTTGATTTCAGGAAGAATTAATGGTGGTAACCCTAGCAAGCAAGTCCCCGAAAGGACTTGAACAACTACAGGTCATGCTCATGATGTGCATCGAATCGCTCCAGACTGACCACGTTTGTGTCATCATTCTTGTTGGCAAGAAGCCTCTTGCAGGTGAAACACCAGTTTTCAAAGGCTTAAACTGATCTTACGGCTTAAGTTGGCATGAGAATGTTTCTATTTTTGGTGGGTTTTGTTTGGGGTGGTTAGTTACATCATGTCCCATCCACCGTGGTAGTGAAATCACCCCATATTTTTTGACCCATCCATGGATTGATTTCAAGGGGACAGGTCTCTGGCGACGGAAACTTTTTCAGGTCTCTGGCGAGCGTGCGGCCAGCGTTTCCAACGCACCTTCTGTGGAGGTGAAGCTGGCCCTGAATTCTCGGTGAATCTGAGTGAAACCTGGCGGGTGAAACGGGTTCATTGTTGAGCCATTTAGATGGTTAGATCAGTTAGATCCTACCCAAAGTTTACGATTTTCTGGGTACATCAGGTTGGTTGGCCCACAGTTCACTTATGACTTGGGGTTGAGAATCAAGAACACTCACCTTACTAAGCGTCTGGAAACGAACAATGTGGGGACTTTTTACAACACCAAAACGCACCTCCAATAGCTCCATCATATCCCATCACGAAGTGACCACTAAATGATTTCAGGGAGAGAAGTTTGATGAAGTTTGTCCTGAAATGGTCGATTTTGCTATATTTGCAGAGAGTTTACAATCACCCGAGCTGATCGCCAAGCAGAGCGTAGTGGCTGAGTAAAAAAACACAGAGCGCTTCTGATGATTCTGCCGATCCGACTGTGTGCAAAGGAAGATCTGAGTTCTCGTGAAGCCGCAATCAAGAGAATCAAACATGAAAAAACAGATTGACATCCTAACCATTCTGGGTCCGCCATGGAGGTTGCATGAAGTTGCGCGGTTTCCTTTCCGGCAGCAAAGTTGCTATTTGTATCAATTTGTTCTCTGATTTTCTTTGGAAAAAACCTATGCCGATGGGGAAGCATTTGGCTGCAGGAGGATTTGGATGTGGCAGCTGTTGGAAGCTCAGATGGGCTGAAGTCTAGTTTAACTTGTTGAAGGAATTCCCAGTTTGAGATTTCATGATCTAGCCAGAAACGGGAATTCCTTTTGACCGATCAGTGGAACCGATTGCTGTTGGATCGAGAGGTTCATTCGTCAAATACCTTTGATAGGGCCTTGTTGAATCTTATATGATTGGAATCATTATTTCCCAAACAAAATCTTATCCTGAATCGGAACGTCCAATCTGATCGGCTACTCACTCGCCAATATGTCATCGGTCATTGTGACTAGAGACATGGGCATTTGGCATCCGTGGTCCTAGCAATCTCTGTCAACATGGCATAGCCGAAATGGAAATCCAACATAGCTATAGGAGAATTGCCGATTTATAGAGGATTTTACATGGGGATTCTCCATTGTCATGGGGATTCTCATATGTAAATGGAACCCATATATTTTCCTATGAGACATGGGGATTCTCCATTGTCATATTGAGATATATTGAGGGGAAGTCGACTCAGCCATCCCCGATCCAGTGGAGGATCTGATACATGGTCTTTTTTCGAATCAATCAACGCTGCAAAGAGATGGCTTAAAGACAAGTTAGCGCCCACAAGTAAATAGGAATACTGATGAATTACTAGTAGAATTTAAATAGGATTAAGTAGTAGGCGCTTCAATATTAATTACTAGTACCATTTCATGAAGCCTAATACTTTCATAGGAACGCTTCCATGGAATACTTTGGATGCCATCATGGAATCTCATGGACTAGTACACATTTCGACATACTGTGATTGCGAAATCCTTAAGAACCACCTTGGATGGTTGAAACATGTTGAAACCCAAGAAGGGTCTCTCTCTGCCAGAGCCTTGACTTCGTTTTCCACCTATTTCCACCTATTGTCCTGGCGGAATTGCCCTGATTTCAGCTCTTCCCTCAGGCGGAGGAGCTGAGTCAGCCTGCAGAGGTTGAGGCGCAGTTTTCGCATTTTGGCGTTTTTTTTTCGTCCGTTCTTTGAGGGTCAAAGGTACTGTAGGGGCCGTAGGGTTTCTCCCAAAGTATAGGAAAACTAGGGCCAGGTGCTTTGATGGTGACTTAGTTTTCCAAGATTTAGGGGAGCCCTAAACAATTTCATTCGATTTTGTGACCATGGCTTGTGGGGTCCACATAGGGTCCATGGAACCCAGAGATGACGGCATGCTGAGGGGACCCTGGTTGGGTTTGTTCGAAAACAGGATACCGAGAACACTAAAGGTTTATCTTATCATATCTTATCATGATATCTCATCATTTTCCCTCTTGAAAATCATTCAAGTAAATTAACACGGCAATTTTTTGGTGTTTTTCATATTTCTCGACCGACCAAGTCTTCATGGTCTTTGTCAAAGAGGTCCCCCATCTTCTCTTTCCGGAGTTTAGTGTGGGAGTAGAGAGCAAGCGCATTCATTTTTGAAGAGAGGGAAAACGACGGAAGCCAGATCCTCTACTTTGCTGCTACTACCCCCTGGTAAATTAACTGGTTGACCCTGAAAATCACCAATTTGTAGTCGTTTTACTAGTCTTCCAACCCCTATCTACCAGGGTCTATGTTAATTTACCAGAGGGTATATATATATATGTATTGTATATACATTAACGATAGTAAGAACTAACCATGTCCCTATTGGGCACAATCCATGGGAGTATCAGTGTTGACAGAGGGTTAAGCTGCTTACGTCATGGAATTTTCTCAATTGTGAATCATCAACAGTTTTCGAATCTCAAAAGAATGAATTCGAGTCTTATCTGTTGGTTTTATATGATTCAACGTCTGATAACATGAAAATTCTACGACGTATATTAAATCTTATTAAATTATATGGTATTGTCTTATATATATATATATGTATGTATATATCACTATGAAAGTAGGAATATTCATACCATAATATCCCTACAGATGGACACACATACACATCTCAAGACAGGTCCGCTTCATGTTTGGACCTTGTCCCAGTGGCTCCCAGTGCGAAATCCGCGTCCTCGGAATTCGAGGTCCCAGAGAGTCCTAGAGAGGTCTCAGAGGAGTGCCGCGGTTACCCTCTGGTTATGTCAAAATAGCTATGGAAAATGACCCATAGAAATTTCGTGGATTTTCCCATTAATAGCATGGTGATGTTCAATAGCGAACTGTTAAATTACCAGAGGGTATATGGTGGTTTCTTGATTTGTGGGTCCAAGTCACCGGGGGTTTAAATACTCAATGGACTCTAAATGGTCCAATGACTTGGATGATTTGGACTACTCCCCATTTGAGGAAACCTCCATATGGTTGCTGAACCACTTTGAACTCGGACGGTGGGTGTATTTCATGGGTGGTTGTGTAGCAACCTAGCTGAATGACTGGACCATATGTTGAGTAACGATGGATGCCCCAAATGACAAAAACATATGGCTTGGAATTATAGAAATTTAGCTTATATATTTACCCACTCAATGTTGATATTCCCATGGAGATATTATGGGGTGGATATCAGTCACACCGTATAGAAATTTGGAATGGGGATAACACCCAACATGCTGGATTTGTGCTCATCAATGTTTATCTGTTTTCATCTATTCTGAATCCAACAAATGGATAAGTGGGATGTGGCCTCCCCCCAGTTACAAGATATTATTAGGTTTTTTATAAACCTCATTATGGTCATTACGTGTAGTTATAAGATGTTACTCGTATAAGTGCCATAAACCGTAGTGACATTGGAGTTACCATCTGGTTATTTAACAGTTCGCCATGGAAAATCACCATGCTATTAAAAACGTCTATGGGCCATCTATACCATGGCTATGTTAGTCATAACCAGAGGGTATCTGGTTGGTGGTTTGGAATATTTTTTTTTCTCCATATATTGGGAATAGTAACCCCAACTGACTTTCATATTTTTCAGAGGGGTTGAAACCACCAACCAGATATCGTCGATGACCGATGATCCCTTGGATGATGATACCATCCGCCGAAGCAGTTTTTTCCCTTTCACCAGTGGAATCACCAGTTCGATTTGGGGGACAACTTTACAGTCGCCCATGTAAACCGTGAACCAATATCTTAACATATATAAATTCCATTTATATGGGTTTATAATCCATTGTAATCCATTTATAATCCAATTATACATATATAAACCATTTATAATCCAATTATAATCCAATATGATCCAATTCTAAACTGGTTAATAAATATATCACGAAAGCCAGCCGAAGGCCTGGGCTTGAGTATAGGTATAAGCGAAGCGAAGCGAAGCTAATCTAGGGGGTGTGGGGGGGGGGGAGGCCCGAAATCGGTCCGTTTTTGAAAGGTGAGGCCGGAGCCTGGGGGGGGGAGAGCTCAAAAACCGACCTGCCGTTTGCCTGGTTTTTTGGGCCCGAACGAGATGCTCCATTTTGGACACTTGTTGGTGGTTTTCGACGGTTTTCATCGGGTTTCAAACGCCAAAACACTGTAATTTACGGTGTTTTTGTGCGTTTGGCCTGGCAAAAGTACGTCTTGCAACATGCTGAAAACTGCGTAAATACCACTGTTTTTGCTAGGTTCTGGCCATAAAACACTGTAAATACCATGGTTTTTGGTTCCAGGAGCAAAAAACACCGCAAATACCGTGGTTTTGGGCTTGCGAGGCGTCAAAAAAACACGGTTTTTACGGAGTTTTTTGCTCCGAGAATGTTCAAAAAACACGAAAACACCACCTATTTGACCATTTTTCGGCTTTACCTTGTTGGGGGTTCTTGACGGTTTTCATCGGGTTTCAAATGCCGAAACACTGTAATTTACGGTGTTTTTGTGCGTTTGGCCTGGCAAAAGTACGTCTTGCAACATGCTGAAAACTGCGTAAATACCACTGTTTTTGCTAGGTTCTGGCCATAAAACACTGTAAACACCGTGGTTTTTGGTTCCAGGAGCAAAAAAACACCGCAACTACCGTGGTTTTGGGCTTGCGAGGCGTCAAAAAACACGTTTTTTTTTTAAACGGAGTTTTTTGCTCCGAGACTGTTCAAAAAACACGAAAACACCAACTATTTGACCATTTTTCGGCTTTACAAATGAAGGTAAAAAAAACATGCCGCAACGTCTCTGTGTGAAGATGTTTCTATGTAAAAGCGTCTCTGTGTAAAAGCGTTTCTCTGTAGATATATCTGTGTGTACAAGGGTCTGTGTGTACAAGCTTCTGTGTGTAAAAGGGTCTCTGTGTAAAAGCTTCTGTGTGTAAAAGCCTCTGTGTGTCAAAGCGTATGTATGTAAAAGTGTTTGTGTGTAAAAGCGTCTGTGTGTAAAAGGGTCTGTTTGCAACATTCTGTGTATGCGTAAAAGGGTCGGTGTGTAAAAAGGTTCGTGTTTAAAAGTGTCTGTGTGTAAAAAGGTCTGCGTGTAAAAGCATTTCTGTGTCAAGATGTTTGTGTGCCCAACAGTCTGTGTGCTACTACGACTCTGTGTAAAAGCCTTTCCGTGTAAAGATGTTTGTGTGTAAAAAGGTCTGTATGTAAAAGCCTCTGTGTGTGAAAGCGTATGTGTGTAAAAGTGTTTGTGTGTAAAAGCGTCTGTGTGTAAAAGGGTCTGTGTGCAACATTCTGTGTATGCGTAAAAGGGTCGGTGTGTAGAAAGGTTTCTGTTTAAACGTGTCTGTGTGTAAAAAGGTCTCTGTGTAAAAGCATTTCTGTGTCAAGATGTTTGTGTGTCAAAAGCGTCTGTGTGTAAAGCTGTCCCTGCGTACACGGGTCTGTGTGTAAAAGCGTCTGTGTGTACAAGCGTGTCTGTGTGAAGCTGTTTGTCTGTAAAAGCGTCTCTGTGTCAACGTGTTTCTGTGTAAAGCTCTTGTAAAAGGGTCTGTGTGTAAAAGCATATGTGTGTCGAAGTAAAAAAGTGTCTGTGTGTAAAAGCGTTTGTGTGTGTAAAAACGTTTGTGTGTAGTCTGCAAGGGTCTGTGTGTAAAAGGGTCTATGTGTTTTTAGCTTCACAATGCTGGGTCATAGCTTCCGTTTGCTTGCTGTTCGTTCTAAAATTGTATATGTAGCCGTTTCCCGTTCTTCCCAAAAGCGAAATGCAATAGCCGGCCGAATGGCCGCCAAATGGCAGAAAATTGCTTCCAACAGGTTTCTGCTCTGGATCTGGCTCCAAAAGGCTCCTGGCCAGGATTTGGCCTAAAACGGCCGTTTCCCCTTGAGCCCAGAAGGCACTTTTCGTTGCCGGCCCGCAAGCCGCGAAAGTCTTAAAAGCTGGCTCCAAAAGGCTTCGGCCAGGATTTGGCTAAAAATGGCCGTTTCCCCTTGATCCCAGAAGGCCCTTTTAGTTGCCGGCCCGCAAGCCGCGAAAGTCCCACAAGCTGGCTCCAAAAGGCTCCGGGCTTGCGAGGCGTCAGAAAACACGTTTTTTTTTTCGGAGTTTTTTGCTCCGAGACTGTTCAAAAAACACGAAAACACCAACTATTTGACCATTTTTCGGCTTTACAAATGAAGGTAAAAAAAACATGCCGCAACGTCTCTGTGTGAAGATGTTTCTATGTAAAAGCGTCTCTGTGTAAAAGCGTTTCTCTGTAGATATATCTGTGTGTACAAGGGTCTGTGTGTACAAGCTTCTGTGTGTAAAAGGGTCTCTGTGTAAAAGCTTCTGTGTGTAAAAGCCTCTGTGTGTCAAAGCGTATGTGTGTAAAAGTGTTTGTGTGTAAAAGCGTCTGTGTGTAAAAGGGTCTGTTTGCAACATTCTGTGTATGCGTAAAAGGGTCGGTGTGTAAAAAGGTTCGTGTTTAAAAGTGTCTGTGTGTAAAAAGGTCTGCGTGTAAAAGCATTTCTGTGTCAAGATGTTTGTGTGTCCAACAGTCTGTGTGCTACTACGACTCTGTGTAAAAGCCTTTCGGTGTAAAGATGTTTGTGTGTAAAAAGGTCTGTATGTAAAAGCTTTGTGTGTAAAAGCGTATGTGTGTAAAAGTGTTTGTGTGTAAAAGCGTCTGTGTGTAAAAGGGTCTGTGTGCAACATTGTGTGTATGCGTAAAAGGGTCGGTGTGTAAAAAGGTTTCTGTTTAAAAGTGTCTGTGTGTAAAAAGGTCTCTGTGTAAAAGCATTTCTGTGTCAAGATGTTTATGTGTCAAAAAGTGTCTGTGCGAAAAAAGCGTCTATGTCTCACGGCGTCTGTGTGTGCAAGGGTCTGTGTGTCAAAGGGTCTATGTGTAAAAGCGTCTGTGTGTAAAGCTGTCCCTGCGTACACGGGTCTGTGTGTGAAAGCGTCTGTGTGTCTGTGTGAAGCTGTTTGTCTGTAAAAGCGTCTCTGTGTCAACGTGTTTCTGTGTAAAGCTATTGTAAAGGGGTCTGTGTGTAAAAGCATCTGTGTGTCGAAGTAAAAAAGTGTCTGTGTGTAAAAGCGTTTGTGTGTAAAAACGTTTGTGTGTAGTCTGCAAGGGTCTGTGTGTAAAAGGGTCTATGTGTTTTTAGCTTCACAATGCTGGTTCATAGCTTCTGTTTGCTTGCTGTTCGTTCTAAAATTGTATATGTAGCCGTTTCCCGTTCTTCCCAAAAGCGAAATGCAATAGCCGGCCGAATGGCCGCCAAATGGCAGAAAATTGCTTCCAACAGGTTTCTGTTCTGGATCTGGCTCCAAAAGGCTCCTGGCCAGGATTTGGCCTAAAACGGCCGAGCTGGAGCTGATCTGGACGAAAGTATCGTGGAATGCTAACAACTACTGTAACAACCGCCTTTACTTCGAGATACTTCAGCGCAGAGACAAAAAAAACCATGAGCATTGCTTTGGGGGCTGGCTTTCGTCCCCCCCCTTCTCAGGTGTGTATATATATATATAATCCAATATAATCCAACATATACACGCATGTAAACCGTCCCATGAGTGTGTCTGAATATGGTGTATACCCAGTTTTTGGCCATCAACTAAGGAGAAAATTAGGCCTTTACGCGATATCCAATGGATTTCGCCTGTAGCCTATTTTCATTTATGGCATGTTTAATGGGATTTTCATGGGATTTCACCATGAAAAGTGGTGATTTAATGGGATCCAATGGGATTTAATAGGATCTAATGTGGTTAAAACATGTTAAAACAATGTCATAAACCACCCATGACTGGGAATGGTAAACATACCACCTATAAATTTATGGTGATAAAAATGGGGGGATGGTAAACATGGCATTGTTTTAACCACATGGATAGGAGAATAACAACATTTCGGGTCCGGCAAGCTGTTCCTTTCAGGCTCCTGGTCCTGAGACAGAGGCCGAAGATCTTCCAGAGGTGAACCAACTGTGGAAGGGTTGAGGCGTCATCAAATGGTGGTTTAAGCCTCAAGGTTTTTGCCTACGTATCAAAAATGGATCAAACATGGAGGTCTTACATGGTCTAACCATCCATCAATGGTGATTTCATCAGAAACTCTGGATTTTGTCACGTAGGAAAAATCGTGATATGATGGGGGTTTCATGAAATGGGGGCCATAAACTTGTTAATTCCAGGAGTGGCAATGATGCAATCCCATTAGATCCCATTAGAAATGGGATCTTTTAGTGGCCATTTACCATCTGGTTATTTAACATAGCCATGGAAAATCACCATTTTTAATAGGTGAACCATCTATAAATGGGCCATTTTCCATGGCTATGTTAAATAACCAGAGGGTACTTGAAATTAGTGGATTTTTTTGTAAAATAGTGCCGTCTTTGATAACGTTTTGCGAGTGCAGTGGTCTTTTGGTTTCCTAGAAACGTTCCTCCCTGGGGACGACCAAACTGGACGTGACCAACGGGTGAAGCACCAAGATTCCCATGTCGGGGGTATCGGAACTACCATGACTACAATAACTTAACGGGTTGAAAGATTGTTGCAATTCCAAGCCACATAAAAAGCATTTGGGGGGGATTATTGTAGACCATCACCGCAAAAAAATAAACGATTGTTTTTTTCCAATTGTTTCCTGCCTTTAGCTTGAAACGAGCTCTTTACACATCTCTATAGTGTAATTCAGTGATTTTCCTTATAACAGGATAAATGGGATTCTTCCCCGATATGTTCCCCTATTACTAAAACTTCCCCAATAAATGAAAATAGGATTGGATTGGCACTTTTTTTTGGTTGCTTACAATTGCGTTCTTAATTGTGGCAATTGAGAATTGAGAATCAATATGAAAACAGGATGGTGAAATAGTGGTCTTTATCCCCTATTAATAAAATAGAATCACACCTGGTGTTTTATTATTAGGGTCCCATTTTGTAAATAGTGTTTTGTTTGTTTTACATAATTTATTTAATATTAAGGGAACTATCGAAATCCAATTGTTGGCAACATTTTAATTAGATTTTTTAAACGGAACTTAACCAATTTTGAAACAGAAAAAACTCGTTTTAAATACTAACACAATATAATTAGGCCCCTAATAGTAATAGGATGAATGGATTGGTCCAAAATAGCAATGAGCTTGAACATGGTGAATATGCCGTTGCCAGTATGACATTGCCAAACCCTTGTCTTTGTCAATGAAATCCTCGTAGAAATTCCCATGGTCCACTGGATTGAACGGACATTTTTCGAACACAGACATTGTACAGCAACGAAATCTTATGAAAAATAGGTGCAGTTGAGGTTGTAAACGGCTATTCCCATGGTTATATATACCCTCCTTTAAATTAGGACATAACTTCTGTAACGCTCTCAAAAACTTCACCTTAACTTGGTGGGTAACATAAACAACAAATCTGGCCTGATCTGGTGGCGCAATATCCTATCCCCAGCCAACTGGATGGTGAGTTTCATCCTTTACCCTCTGGTTATTTAACATAGCCATGGAAAACGGCCCATTTATAGATGATTTTCCCATTAAAACCTCCATTTATGATCATTTATGAGGGATTTTCCATGGCTATGTTAAATAACCAGATGGTAATTTCATAGATTTGGAAAATGACCATCACCAGCTATAAAAGATTGCCCATGATGTAATCATGGCTTATGAAACATGACCCAGCAGCCAAAATATCTCCAGCATGTTTTTTCAGGAAGATGGCCCCGGCCTGTATATCTTGACAAGGAGACCGTCGGTTTGATTCATGAGGGATGATTTATATATAAAGTTATATATTATAGATATCATATGATTATATTATAGACAGTTATATATATATATATATTATGATCCATATATGATTCGGGTGACTTAGCAGCCACGATTTAGGGGAAGATCCACAAAAAGGATGCAAAGAGCAGTGGGAAATCTGGAAATCCCTTGCGGTCTCCATGGATCTACATGATGGGTGGGTTTCAGTGGGAAAATCATCGAAGAATTCGGCGGATTTTCCAGCCAGCCACGTTGGATTACTGGAGAAAAGTGGGGGAGATCTCGTATCTTTTCACATCCGTTTCTGGAACCGCTTTTCGTCATCTTTTTGTGGACCAACATTAAGCGTCGGATTCAATGTGAACATGATTCAAGTCATGGGAATAGGAGGTCCTATGATGTCGGAATGGGAGAGCCATCATTTCTTTAGACCAGGTCCCAGGGTCTTAGGGTCCCAGGTCCCCGTACGCAGAGGACCGCCTTTGTGTCGCCCAGCTGTGAAAATCTGGATCCAGATGACGATGAGTTAGTAGATGAGCTCGATGAAGGTGAGGTCCAGTTTGGAAGGCACTTTTTGGAACCAGAGGTGGTGATATAGGTATAGATATGGATAGATATATATATATATATGTATGTATCATATATATATGTATCATATATATATGTATGTATGTATGTATCATATATATATATCTGTATATGATTATGTATGTAGGTAGATGTATGTAGGTAGATGTATGTATAGATTATTTATATAATTATATATATACACTATAGATGTATGTGTATTTTTTTCTAACTATCACAGCTAAAGAGGAGTTGGCATTTTTTTTTTTTAAGGGACTCGGCTTGAGATGACTTTAGTCTCCCTAGCAACTCCTCTATGTTTGAAGGGGTGCCCCACAGCGCTAAAAAAGGACATCTTAAATGAATAAGTCTTAACTAGGCTCATAATCAGTGATGGATTATGATGGATTATGATGGATTAGATAGATATTTAGATATTTAGATATTTTTTTCCATGGATATATAGACAGATAGATGGACGATGATGGATGTATATTACATATATATATATATATATATCACAGCTAAAGAGCAGGTGCCAATTACTTTCAATTTTTTAGGGATTCCAGAGGTTTGAAGGGGTGCCCACAGGGCTTCAGAAATATCTCAGACAAATTCTTCAATGAATCTTTAAGGCTTTAAGGCTCAGTTCAGCAAACACATCCATCATTTCACATATCATTTGCTCGTTGTTTGATTTGAACCCAAGATTCCAATCTTTCAAACCACATCATTTCACAGCTTTGGGGTCCATCTGGCTGCGGACTGGGGACCCGGCTACAGATTTCTGGCAGGCACCCGGCTACAAGTGCTGGAGCTGGTCGATCTCTCTGACGAAAATCGTCTGCGGGCGCACATTGCGGAGCCTGATGGGTGGATCACGTTGGTTAATACCAGCACTGGAAGGTGCCTGGGCCGGTAGGGCATAGCATGCCATGGCGCATCACATGAGTTGATCTGCAGCTTTCATCATATTTCATGCTTTTAAAATCTTTTAAATCATCATTAATGTCAACCCTGGATTAATAAACCCCTAGGCTGTTCAATTGGGGGGGTACCATTTAAGTATCAGAGTATGACTATTGGAGGAGTACCCCCTAATTAATAAACCATGGTTTATTAATCCGGGGTTGACATTAATCATCGTTGTCCAAAGAAAAACATGAAAAAAAACACGCAAAAGTCGCCCCTGGGTTTTTCACTGGGATGATGGCATGGAATCCACTGATAGCAATTGGGATATCCGACATCCCTAAATATTTTCGTGATGTTTCCGTAAATATGAGTTAGCAAAACTGGGAAATCCGACATGAACTGGCGGCCTATTTGGTTGTTTTCATCCGGTAATCTTCGGAATTTGGATGCATTAGGAAGGTCAAGAATCTTGTTCCGATGATGGGAAACATGAGGAGTTAAGATAGATGGGGCTTTCACGGAACAAACATGGCCGTAGTCAACATAGCAGGAGAAATCATCAAAATCAGCTACTCGAGATTTCGAAACAAGAAAGGCATATTGTTCCATTTAAAATGGAAAGAAAGAACGTTTGGAGTCGTTTTTTTGTTTTTTTAATAGGGAAGGTCCAGGTCACCGTGTTGTTTCAATATTAAGTCATGATCATCCATGACGACTGGATGAGGCAAGGCGGTACCTCCATGACAAAACGGAACCCCCCAGCTGCTGGCAGGGTATGAATATAGTACTCACCAGTATACATATACACACACACACTAGATAGATAGACTGGATAGATAGATGGATAGATAGATTAGATTAGAATTGATTAGATTAGATTAGATAGATAGATAGGTAACCAAACACAGATAGATAGCCAAACACAGATAGATAGCCAAACACAGATAGATAGCCAAACATAGATAGATAGCCAAACATACACACAATAGTGAGCCACATCTACCTATGATGCCATGGCATTTTTCCCGCCTCCGCCAGGCGTTGGGCAGACAAACTGGAAGCGTCGCTGCCACCGCTTTCGCCGCCAGAGGTGATCCCCTGTCGTCACCATGGTCATCCATGACGACTTTAGATAGGAGTAATATGGATATCTATTGGATATCTATTGGATATCTTAGATAGATAATTAATAGATATCTATCTGTTAATACACTATATCTTATGGCCATGATTTTAGTCCCAGAATATACACATGTATATTGGGATTTTCTTGAAATGGTGGATTTGTGGGGATCCAAAATCGGTCATATTTCACGGAAAACCAATGCTTTTTTGTCACCCCAATGACTTGAGAAACAGCCAACATATAATGTGGGCCCCCCAGTGATGTTTGTTGATTTATAAACCCCATGAATAATGCTATAGTAATAAGTATCGTAAACCATAGTTATTGGACGTTATTGGACTTATTTGCACCACGTCAGCGATTTCGTAAATGCGGGACCCCAGCTTTTACTCAGTTCTATGGTTTGAATGGTTTCAATCAGTTTCAACTGATCTTTTAAAAACTATGGCCATATTGGAGTTATAATAGAACAGTTGGACACCTGGAAATTATACACAAACTTGACCCATCCGGGATCTCCCGAGACTCTGAATAAACTTCTCTTGTCGCCAGGTCACTTCCCCTGTGGATGCTAGTGAAGCGGACAGTGTGGATGAGGCATGTGGGGAAACCCGCATCGCCCCGGGATTTCCCTAAAAAGATGGGATATAAAGGATGATTTTTTGGGACATACTGTTGGGACATAATGGGAGAGCATATATATATATATATACAGTGTATATATATATTTATACATGTGTATAATTACATCTATATCAATCATTATCTTTGAATGATAGACCATGTTTTTTGTTTTTTGCGTACCCATTTTTTGGTCCAGCCCACTTTTTTGGGAGGGCTTACTGTAACCACTGTCTAACGGCTGGTTTGAACGGTTCATTCCACCCTGCTGATCGACGTTTGAATTTCAACTTCAGCAATGACCAAAGGCAGGTACTACTTACAAGTCCTTCCAGCTTGCTCTTGTGCATCAGGAACATTTTTTAAGACCGCACCAACATGATGTATATTGATGTATAATGATGTTATCTCACAACGGGTTTCTTCAGATTTCGGACTTGTGAATTTTGCAACCTTTTCATGGAAAGGGTGACACTGACTCACGATGACCATTGCGTGATGCGTGATGATGCAGGAGGACGGGCGATCATCTAGCAGCAGAAGCAATCCTTCAGAAACTGAGGCGGCTTGCAACGAGCAAATGCGCCTCACATGGACGTTCCAGGGCGATGCACATCGATTAACACACTACTTTTCTGTGAAAACCAGGGTGGCTAGTCTTTGATCAATTCAGGGTACTGGAATGGAATTCCCAAGAAGACATAGACTGGTTGGTGGTTTCAACTATTTTTAATTTTTCCCATCATATTGGGAATGTCATCATCCCAACTGACTTTCACTCCATCATTTTTCAGACGGGTAGGCGAAAAACCAACAACCAGCAATGGTTAAAATTCCCATAATGGTTAACCATAACCACCATTATTAAACATTATTAACCATTATTAACAATTATTAACAATTATTAACATTTAGAGAATTTTGACCCAGGACTTCAACCCAAAAAAAACCCGAACGCACAGAGAGCCTTGGAGGCAGAAGCTGAAAGTGAAGCTGAAAGTGAAGCTGAAAGTGAAGTCTCAGAGGTTGGTTATGCCTGGTTTGGGGCCTGGTTTGAGTACGGAATTCTGGTTTCATCATCCCCAGTTATAGCCATTGAAAAAGTGTATACCCAATTGTAGCCCCAATTATGGCCATTTAAATCCATTTAATGTGTCATAAAATGGTGTGTACGGTATACTGAAGATATCCAACGTTATGATAATGGTTTACTGGAATGATTCGCATCATAATTTTCTTGATCGATCTGCCCGGACAGTGTGCACAAGTTGCGGTATTTCTTCGTTGGTGCGAGATGACCAGAAACCTAGTCTTAGTTTGGAACGACGACATTTCATCAGTGTGGCATCTTGTGTGAAAATTGAGTGATAAGATGTGATAAGGGATATTTGTTTATATTTTTTCATGCTTCCCAAGTTTTCTTCTGTATGTTGACAACATCTGACTACCTCATCTTGATTGGATACTCCCATGTTATAACATGTTATCTCAGGAACCAAACTTTGGGCGAAAAAAACCTCTGGAATCTTCCCAGGCTCTTTGTTGCGGATGGATCCAGAGGCGTAGGTGACTTACTCCACCATCTAGCTATTCAAAACCTGGGGTTTCAAGGAAATTCTCGTCTGCATCAAATTTGGGGGATATGTCATCAATATGTTTTTTTTTTTGGTGTCAAACCCCCAATTCCACCATTTTTTTTGGTGAGTCGTAATAGGTCTTGACCCATCCCCATATCTTTACAATGTGGGGCCCCCTAGTTATAAGTTGGTTTAGATTCGCCCCAATCACTAGTTCGTTATAAGTACCATAAACCATAGTGACATTGGAGTTATGTTCACCAACTTAGCTATCGTTCGGGGGCCCCATATCTTTACATACCCTCTGGTTATGTCAAAATAGCTATTGAAAATGACCATTTATAATCATTTCTAGTATATTTTCCCATTAAAAACTGGTGGATCTTTCCATAGTTTTCCCATTAAAAATGGTGGATCTTTCCATCGTTTTTTCTACGTTTTACCAGGCCGGGTATTCTCGGATCATCTCGGGTCCATTCTTTTTGTCACCGCAGCGCTAGGAAGGCGAAGGTCTCTACGTTTTGACCAGGCGCCGTTGGATGGGCCGTTCCTCCCACAATATCCCATATAAACGTTTTTTTAAAAGTGGGGATATTCATGGATATTCCATATATAT
This sequence comes from Cladocopium goreaui, assembly GCA_947184155.2. Classification (NCBI taxonomy): domain Eukaryota; class Dinophyceae; order Suessiales; family Symbiodiniaceae; genus Cladocopium; species Cladocopium goreaui. The sequence continues at coordinate 71,234 of CAMXCT020005290.1, forward strand.
CCAGGATCCATATATATTACGTTTATTTTTTAGATTTAAGTGGGATGCACCCCGGAGTAGCCTCTAGTCAAATATCTAGAATAAAAATTGGAAAACACATGAACATATTGGAAACCCCGTGTCGGTGAAGAAGGAATCGATTGATTTTTTCCCATGGAGAGCACATACACAATGCCCTAGGTGATTGGATGTACTGTATATGATTTACCTACATTTGGGTCATGTTTAAGTGGTACCCTATGGTAAACCAACACTTTGATGTTGAGAAAATGGCCATAGAAATAGTTGATTTACCCATTAAAGATGGTGATTTTCCAGTTCGCAAACTCTTACTTTACCAGAGGGTAAATGTTCGTCCTAGAGATGGAAGACCTGGGTCATTCTGTTGGGGAACATGCAAAAAACATATGACTGGTACCCTCTGGTAAAGGCTTACAGTTTGCGAACTGGAAAATCACCATCTTTAAGTTCGGTTCAACTATTTCTATGGGTCATGTTCAATAGCGAACTGTTAAATTACCAGAGGGTAATGCAGACTATGACCAACCGTCTGTAGGATGTTGTGCTATCACCAGACCATGACAGAAGATTCAACCGGAACGATCCAAGTGAAAAAAAATATCAGTTTGAGACTTTCTAACAGCTCCAGCTACAGAGGTCTTACCTGTGTTGACTGGATCAACCACAAGATCAATGGTAGATTCTAGATGAAACGGGTAAAAAAAAATGTCTGTCCCTTGTTTGCGATGTTGGCAGACTAGCCCTGAAACCAGGCGAATCAAACATCTTTTAAACGTGCATGGCTTAGATGAGCCATGCCAAGTTGACCTACCCTCTGGTTATTTAACATAGCCATGGGAAATGGCCCATTTATAGATTGTTTACCTATTAAAAATGGTGATTTTCCATGGCAATGTTAAATAACCAGATGGTAAATCACCAAACATCAGGGTGTGGAAGTCCCCCTCTGTTCATCAACTTTGGCCCGGGCCTTTCCGGCAGGACAGCTTTCGTCTCCCCGACATGCGAGAACATCAGCCCGGAGGACAATGAAATCGTTGAGGAACTTGAAGAAGGTCAGCGCGATGAAGATTTAAAGTGTATATATATATATTCTGGTTGGTGGTTTCAAACATTTTTTATTTTCCACAATATATGGGATAATCCTTCCCATTGACTAATATTTTTCAAAATGGTTGAAACCACCAACCATATATATATATTATGTTTTTAATTGTTTTTATATGAGACCACAAAGCTGGGAAAACCGAGTGGGTAGTTTACTCCTCCAACGTGTTGCCATCAATTTGAATGACATTTTGCTTGCAGGGTTATGTCTATAATATAAGATTATATGTGTGCCTTTGATTTGTTTCCTGTACTGATTTATTCTTTCACTCATGACACCATTCTGAGGTTTAATCCGGCAAGTCTGTATGGAAGGTGAAATCCACAACATTTGCTGGTAATGGAAGGGGTAACGGAACATGGCAGGGAAAACCCACCGTTTTTTCGTAGAATTGCCTGGTTAGCTTGCCAGACGGCACTTGATGCTGCTAAAATTCCAATGATTTTTCATTTTTGGTGGATGCTTAGATCCCAAAGTTCAAACCAATCAAAGCCCAATTGGATACATATACATGCCCTTCCAAATTGGACAAGCAGCAGGCATTCCATATAACCCTTAAAAGGTAGATCAATGTGAGAAAACCCTGGTTTTTCATGTTTTTTTCTGCTGATGTTGACTGCTGCATCTGGTTGGTGGTTTGGAACATTTTTTGATTTTCCATCATATCGGGAATTTCATAATCCCAACTGACTTATATTTTTCAGAAGGGTGGCTCAACCACCAACCAGTCATGTTCTCCGGTAAACAGCCACATAACTATGGAAAGTCACCATGCTATTAATGGGTAAATCAACTATTTCGACTGGGCCATTTTCAAGTTCGCAAACTGTCAGCCATTACCAGAGGGTAAGCCCTTAATCATCATTTAATCATCATATAATCATCCATTAATCATCCATTAATCATCATAAGCCATAGTTTTTGGTAACTATTAAACTAATTTATAGGTTATTAACAATTAAACACTAATAACTATATCTAAAAGGTGATATATCCAAAGACCAACCAGTCATGTTCATATAATCATCATATAATCATCATATAATCATCCATTAATCATCATATAATCATCATAAGCCATGTTTTTTTTTGGGATTTCTATGGATTTCTATGGATTTCTATGGATTTCTTGGGTATTTTTCCCATGATTTTCCGCAGGCAGCAGGGTGCGCGTGTTGGAGCTGGTGGAAGTTGAGCAACGCCTGCGGGCACGGCTGGCGCATCCGCAGGGCTGGATCACGCTGCGGAACACCGAGACGGGGAGGTGATCCCCCAGGGATCCCCAAAAAATCCCCAAAAACATCCCCCGGGGATGGTGAGAAATGGATGATCAACACGAGTTTTGGAAGGTTTTTTTTAGAAATCACATGGGATTGATCCCAAAACAGGAGATGTTTGCCGGATTTCACCACTAAGTTTTGAGATACAATTGAGATTTAAGTTGCAAACATTGATGGATGTTTTTTTTGTGGATCCAGTAGATCCCTGGAGAAGATTAGTGCCGTTTTCAATGTGCCACCAGCTACTGGCAAATGTTCGATTAAAAAAAACACGGAAATTCCAGGTTTCCAAGTTTTTATGGCATCGTTTTGTTGGGCTTTTGCTGCTGAATTTTGATAGATGTTTTTCCATTGCCATGTTTGATCCCAAATGAGTTGAGTATTTGGAATGCGGAGAAGCACGCTGGGCAATTGTTTTAAACAATTCCCAAATCTGAAATAAAGATAAATGCCACTGATTATTCATCACATGATATTTTGTTGAACAATTCTGACGCGTTTAGCAAGAAATATCAAGAAATAAAGCGTTAACTTACGTGTGGTCAACTTACGTGTTATTCATTCCATTTCAAGTCCATTTCTTCATGCTTCAATGACCTATGAAATTACCATATTTTGGGGCAACAAACATCCAGTAACTCCAGCTATGACTTAGGGTATTAGATCTATTTCAGGCTACCATCTATTCTCAACTATGACTTAGGTTTCTATATGTTTATTGGGTCAAGTTACCTATAATTACCAGATTTTGGGGGAATTACCCTCTGGTAATTTAACAGTTTGCTATTGAACATGGTCCATTTATAGTTGATTTACCCACTGAAAGTGATGATTTTCAACAGCTATGTTAGTTTACCAGAGGGTAAACCTCCATTTTCCTATGGTTTTCCTATAGTTTTCCCATGATTTTCCCATTTTCCTATGGTTTTCCTATGATTTTCCCATTTTCCTATGGTTTTCCGATGGTTTTCCAATGGTTTTCCTACCCATATCAGGTCCCACGGCTCTGACCCATCCCCAGTGCTGGATCCAGGCACTGGGCCGTGAGACAAGGTGAAGAGCGCTCCAGTGGCGAGAGCGAGGTGCCGCCAGGTTGCGACCCCCGAGCGTTTTATGGGGAAATGATGTGTATATATATAATATTATTATATTGTACACACATATATATATAATATAATCACTCATACATGATATAATATATATATATATATTATGATATTACATGATATATATAATATATATATAATATATATATATATATTATATATAAACTACAGTATGTTTTATTTTTATATACTATATGGTTTCCGTAGGAAACTGCAACACATGACCAGAGAGACGCCATTTTTGACCGTTCCCTCGATGGTGCCCTCGAGGTGTCTGAAGATGAAACGGAAGATGAAACGGAAGATGAAACGGAGGCAGCACTTTCTCCAGTTCCTTGGCATCCGGGACAGCTTGGTGTCCAGGTACAAGGTGGTGCCCCCAAGTTATAAACTGGTTATAAGCACATTAATTATAGATGTATCACCTATAAACTATAGTTATTGGAGTTATAAACCAACTTAGCTATCTTGGGGGCACCACCTTATACCTCTAAAAAATGGGTGATTGTCCATACAGGATGGGGCCCCAGTTAGCTAAGTTGGTGAACATAACTATGTTATAACAAGTTGGTGTATGATACGCAAATAACATCAAAAACATATTTAGCTGGGGTTGTAAAGCAACTTATAAAGCAACTTAAAACTAGGGGGGGCCATCCTGTAGATATTAATTTTTTAATAGGTAACTGGAAAGGTAGCTGGAGAATCAAGGTAAGCTAGTAAGAATCAGATACCTTACTGTATAGGTAACTGGAGAAAAGCGATTGTTATGGTATCTGATTGTCATATATTAATTGTTACAGTTATTCTTATGGGTTAAATTACCAGAGGGTAAACAATAACAATTCAATCCAATTCACCAAAAATCAATCCATGTGGGGATAGTTACCCCAATCCAGTTATATTCAGGTCAACCGACTGGATAAGTAGTTTACCCTCTGGTAAACTAACATAACTATGAAACATCACCAATTTTAATGGGTAAATCAACTATAAATAGCTATGTTTGTTGTTTACCAGAGGGTAATCCTTTTGCTATAAATAGATAATAGGAATATCTACGTTCACCAGCTAAGACTTGTGTCTTTTGCAGGGTATCTAAGATTGGCAATGAATAAATACCCCCAGGACTTGGGAGAAAATCCAAGAAAATCCTACTTGGATTAGACGTCCCAATCGTTTTCATAGTGCCCTGATAATTAGTGAAAACTGATAATTAGTGAAAACCACTTGGGACATATCAATTTCATCCTTTGAAATTATCGGAGATCTTCCGGATTTGTGAGTTCTGCAATTTCTTCTTCTTGCCAACTCTATTTGTATGTGGAAAATAATCAACAATATATGTATGGATCTGTAATAACTTCAATATGTTCAACAATAACAGCAGGGTTATAGCTATTCGACCCCGTTTAGGACTATAGTCCCACCAGACTGGCTAAAGGACTATTTTGAAGAGGTGTTTGAACAACCAATTAGTCCTGAACTTCCTGATTTGTGTAGTCAAGAAGGGTTTGTAAGTGTAGGGCGTGGATGTGGATGTCATCATGACAATTTCTTTCATGATATGTACTTGGATTCTCGGTAGCGTTAACATGGATACAGTGCTCAAATGCTACTTTGTTGCGTTCTAAATTATAACATATGTGCCATGGTCAAATGGTTCACTGGCCATAGGGGATGACCATCCCATAATCACTAGGGGTTAAGATACCCATTATAAGGAATTCCTAATTAATGATGCTTGGATGACCAGACCCCATTCATCCCATGTCTTCTCCCATCGTTGATGGTTCAATCCTTTGATAATCCCATTACATGAACCATTAAATCTTATCATTAGTTCCACTAATTATATTGCTTTTCTATGTTTATCCCACTTATAATTGTGGTATTATATGTATGTATATATTATATATATGTATATCATAAGCTTGTGATTATTGTCTTACTTAGCCAATGCCTAAACTTTAATTGTTTTTTTCCTTGGGTCCGCGCACGTGATCCTAAATACACCAAAATAAACTTGTTGTGGCGCGCACGCGTGGACCCAATAAAAATAATAAACTTTTTCTTGGAGATTTTTATGTAAGCTGTGGCTGTTGTACTCATATATATATAATATATATATATATATGTATAAACAATAAACAAATCATATAAACAATGATTATAGTTAATTCATTGATTAGTTAATTCATGTTAATTCGCACTAAAACATATTTATTCTTGTAAAATTCAGAACCACCGTCAAGGCTTCGCCAACTCACGAAACGTCAGAAGTGGAGGAGCCCGTTTTTTTTGGGGGGTTCATGGCCAGTGACTAGACGTGCAAGTATTCCGACTACCCAGTAAACCAGCATATACAACATATATATAGAAATGTGGAGAAAACGACCAAATAGATCATTGATCATCTCCTGTAGAGAAACCCATTGATATTCCAACAAAATTCAGGTATGCCAGTAGCCATTGACTCTAAGTGAGCCTTCAAGTTTCCAGAAGAGTCAGCCCGGGGGCCAGTAAGGCGACAACAGGGATGAAATCATATTAAATCCCCAGATTTCTTTGGAATTTCGCATTTTTTGGTCTGCATGCCCATTCTGCCCATTCTCAACCTTTGAACAGTGTAACAGTGTAGGTTGATTGCTTGGCCATTTTGATGGCCATTTTCATGGGAACACAAAAACAGGAAAACAGCTAACCAGCTATAGCCGGTTGTTGCATCCACTGGTTAACTATAAATTGGTTATAAGCCCATTAACTATAGATGTATCACCTATAAACTATAGTTATTGGAGTTATGTTCACCAACTTCGCTATCGTTCGGGGGCCCCACTTTGTATGGTGGCTCCAACCTGCTAGGCAGACGTCGACCGGGCCGAGACCGCCGTGGAGTCGGAGAGCGACGTGGAGTCGGAGAAAGATGCCGAGTCGGAGTCAGACATGGAGGAGGGGGCAGTTGCCTTGGTGGCAAGTGAAAAACGGGTGGCATCTTACCGGCAAAAATGATCAAAGGTGATTGAATGCAATTTTTAATGTTATAATGGTGGATGAAATGGGATTATTCATATGTATGTCAAAATTACGACACAATGATTAGCACGGGATCAAGAAACCGCCAAGGTTCTGTAAGCAAGTCATAACATGTCATAACTCTCCCAACAATATACAACAATAGATGAGGGTAGCTGTGCCTCAACTTGGGTTGTGCTAGTCGCGAATATCAAACATGATACCCAGAAAGTGGGGGGTTTCCTTTTACGAAATCGCTAAGTTGGTGCAAATCACTCCAATACCTACAGTTTATGGATGCTTTTGATACTTATAACTACTTATATCTACTTATAACATCTTACAACTATATCAAACAGGGGTCTATAAATCAACGTTCACATCAATGGGAGGTTCCACATTGCCGATACGACCACGTCCGCTGCTCCGCTCCAGGATGCGCCAAAACCTGGGTTATACCTCTTGACAAGGCAGGTGTTTTTTTCACGTGGCTGGCTGGGTTTGGTAGAATATTTTTGTTAACAAATCTCAAGAGAAATGAGCCAGAAATGGGAATGGGCCATGCCACCTGAATTTTGCACTGTTAACTCAGTGCACTGGATCAATATTTGTAACATATGTTGATGTTCATCACAGGAAGAGGACCCCAAACGATAGGTAAGTTACGGTAAGTTGGATTAATTTTGTTTATAACATTTTATAACTACAGCGGCCCACGGAATGACTTCTCACTTGCATTGGTGACTAGCATTTGGAATATCTTGGGGTAATCTTCCAACCCCTATCTGGCAGGGTCTATGGTTATTTACCAGTTACCAGATGGTATAATTTACATATGATATCATATGATCATGTGCACATTCCAGCTCTCACCTTCCCATTCTGTAAAATGATCATTTGTTGCGTTTATTTTCAAGGTGTGGTATCCCGAGTAGCCCACAAGCAAAGCGCCAGAGAATCAATCACACCAGAATGCACCCTGCACCTTCCATTTTCACTCCGAAGAGATTGTTCTTGTTAACACACAATTTTTTGTCACCCCTATATCTACGACGAAATGACCCCAGAAAGACATGGCGTGTGTCTTTGCCTTATATTTGATGGTTTTTCCGTTTCTTGTCTTTATGGTTTACCCTTTTCAGTGGCTTTCAAAGAAGCCGTTAAGATATGTTAAGATCACCATTTATAGATGATTTTCCCAACAAAAGAGACTACAGGTTAAGTAGGTTAAGCTACCATTCTTCGATGGTTCAGTGAGTGATTTTTTCAATATTTTGCTGAAATCCCCATCGTCGAATCGGACATGTTCTCAGATGAAGAATCAGATGATTTACCATTACCCTCTGGTTATGAGTAACATAGGCATGGTATAGATGGCCCATAGAAATAGATGGTTTACTTATTGATAGCATGGTGATTTTCCATGGCGAACTGTTAAATAACCAGAGGGTATATCCACAATCAGAAATGAAGAATATGGCCAGTTATCCCCACATAAAGTATCCCAATACCACCAATATCTAGTACAAGTGTACTAGTATTTCATTCACCATCTGGTAACTTAACGTTCTGCTATGGGAAAATCAATGAAAAAAACTCTTCTGTTAATCGGTAAAGCAAAGTAAATCATCATAAATCATTGAATGGCATTGGCCATGGCTTCCGTAGCAAACTGTCAAATTTCCAGAGGGTATCACAATATGTTGGTCCCAGTATCTAGAATGCGTATTTCATATAGTTTCTTGTTATTTAACCTTCTCAGGAAGTGTTTGGAGTATTATTTAGAGGGCTAAGTACCTTCTCAGAGAGTGTTTGGATGCATATGTCATATCGACGATGTTTCAATATGTTGGTCCCAATATCTAGAATGCAAATTTCATACACTCTCTTGTAATTTAAGCTTCTTACGAAGTGTTTGGAGTAAAGTTTACAGGGCTAAGTACCTTCTCAGGAAGTGTTTGGATGCATGGTGTTTGGTATATTGTAGTTCAATAGTTGGTCCCAATATCTAGAATACATATAATATGTGTGTATATATATATACACATATGACATATATATATACATATTAATATATATATATATCATATCGAAGATCCAAAATACCCCCATGTTTTAGAATAAAAATGATAATTATTATAATGTATTATTAATATATATATATGTATATATATATATATGACATAGCCAACATATCCACATGATCTCCCACATTTGCATCGCCAGCTTCGATCCAGGATTGCATTCGTCTCCCCCAGCTGTGAGAAAATCGACCCGGAGGATGATGAGATCCTGGCAGAGATCAATGAAGGCGGCATGGCGAACTAACAATGAAATCATACGGTGAAACATAGGATTTGTGGATGGTTGATGGATGGTCTAGGTGGAGGATGTTCATGTACTGTAGATGGTTGGTTTATGTGGTTGGTTTCTGTGGATGTTTTCTGGATGTTGATGTTTATGGATTCTTATGGCCGTTGGCTTCACGGGCCCCAATCTTTCAAGACCTTCGTTTTCTTCGATATCATAAACATGCTATCTTTTAAACAGTAGTTCTACAAGACAAACCAAAAATTGTAGATCTTCCTGGATGAAAACCAACAATTTCCTCTGGAAAGACAACTTCTTGTTGGTTGAAAAACAGTATAAAAACCATCTAAAATCAATGAAACATCCTACAAAACCCATGGACTTCCCCCAACAACTCCCACTCTTTTTTGGATGTCGCCACGCCTCCAGGCACCTTGATCCAGGTCGACGAGGTGAAACACCTTCGGGAGCAGCACCGGCTGCGCGCCCGCCTGGCACATCCTGCCGGGTGGATCACCCTGGAGAACACGGAGACCGGGAAGCGACTGGGTGGATCCGTTATCCGTTGGGACAACGTTGGGAAAAACGCGTAATGTTCGGGTCCGAGGTTTTTGAGGTGGTTGTTTAAACATAAAATTGGTGATTTTGGTTGATTATAGGTTTTTGAGGTTAAACATGATTGGTGTTTTATGGTGATTATGGAATTCATGAGTTGTGTGTAATGTTGTTAGCCTTGTAGGGGAAAATACTCAAGCGGTAACTTTGTCTGCTGTGTTTTCAAGATTTGATATGCTATTATTTGGATAGCATCAGGGACCCCCCCTGAAAATAGGAATATTATGGAGACGCATCATCAACTATTGTACCAAACAAAATGTGATCAAGTAACCAAAGTTCAACATAGATCATGGAACCCAGGTATTTGACTGAACGATGATTTGTCTTGGGTAATTCAATCACCCTTTATTAGATTCCTGAACCCTGAGAAATGTTATGACAAGCAGCATGTTGAACATCAAGATTCTTCGATGTCAGGGTCGCATGCAGATTTGAATGCACTTGAATACAGAGTAGGGAGTGAAAGATCTGTTTTCGATACCCAAAGCGAACGCACATAATTTGTCCTGAATATTTTTTCAGGCCCTAGGGAGGACTAGAAAAACATGGTAAGCAAACTTTTTTTGGGGCCTCGGCCAAGATTCTTCAGGATAATCTGAGAGACTTCCATGAACCTGCACAGATGACTTTTGGACATCAAAACCCAGGCGGTTCTTTGAAGTTAAGCGGAAAATCAGCTGAAAATCATCCGATTGTCAACCCAATTCCTGGAAAGTGGGTGATCTGAATTGACGAAGTCTTGGGATGAGATAAAAACACCAACCCAATCCCCTTTGCTGTTGATTTTGTAGTGTTTTGGGAGTGTTGAACCGACGTTATTTTTGCAACATCTATGTGAACAGTGCTGATTAGCCCATAGTAGGCTGTTGCTTTGTGGAAGTTAAAGCTGGGGATTTATATGGATTCATCATTCTTCCTTCAGGCGTTGGGCGAGGAAGCAAGGAGAAGTTGAAGAGGACATTTTGGAACGAGACGACAGTTCTGCCAGGGCCCCCAGTGGATGGATGAGATGCTGAGGAAATTGAAAGCTACCAGTAGATTGGTGACTCACAAAGCTACAGCTTGTGGATTGTCACATCGAATGGGAACTATGACCCAGCTATCAGAAACTAAGAAAAAGGGGATTACAACCACATGGCGAATGCTACCATGTAAATGGTGATTATTGCGACAAATTGGACTCAGGTGACTAGAATCAGAAGACCATGGCATTGAAGAATGGCCACACATTGACATATATATATATATATTATTATATATTAAATTTAGTCTGTTCAAGAGTTCTTTACAGTGTTTCAGAGATGGTATGCACTGTTCAGAGATGTTGAGCACGTTTCAGAGATGTTGTGCACGTTTCACAGAAGTTGTTATCGTTTCACAAGCAACGGCTCCCCAAAGAACTCTTAATCAGACTATACCGTCTTTTTATGTCATAATTAAATATTCAATACCGATTTTGATGGTAAAATATTGTATAATCCTACAGGATGGGGCCCCATAGTTAGCTAAGTTGGTTTATAACTATGATAACAATAGGGTATGATACTTATAACTATATTTAGATGGGGTTATAAACCAACTTATAATGGCCCCATCCTGTACATTATTTATATTTATTGATGGTTTTTTATCCAATCTGATCCTGATCCCAATGAATTCCACCATTTTCGTGGAGGCTTCGGAGCTGGAGAGCGATGTGCTTTCCCCCACCGAAGCCGAGACGAAGGAGGCGGGGTTAACCGATCTGGGGAGTTTCTTGGAGGATTTGTTCTTAGGGATTACCATCTGGTAAACTAACATAACTATGGAAAATCACCATGTTTAATGGGAAAACTCATAATAAATGACCATTTTCAATAGCTATGTTAAATTACCAGAGGGTACCCGGAAGGTAAACTCCCGTAAACGAATACGTCGATTTTTGGAAAAGTTGGGCGTTTTTTTCCTCGGAAAATGATCTACATTCATGGTGGCATTTCCATATGGCAATGTTGAAAAAGGAGGCTACAAGATGGAGAACATCTTAGCAAGCTCAGATAGGGAACAGCTAGAAAAAACATCTACCAGACATGTCGATCATTTTTGCAAGGATTGTCAATGCTTTAGAGTTAACGTCAACTTTGGTGCAGACTGCAAAATGAATAGGAGAGATTTCATTCTGGCAGCATTGGGGTTGAACATCGATCTTGATTTAACTACCAACAACTTGGGAATGACACGTTGGAATATGTGGGGACATTCTGGAATATCCTGTCTTGAATCGGTTGGTGGCTTCAGATATGTTGTAGTTGCCATCCTCAGAACGAGATAAAATCATCCTCAATTTGAGATTGATTGGTCCACCAATCACCAATCACAGAATTTTTCAGGTGAAAGACTGCAAAATGATGTGTTTTTTTTGTTTGGTGGTGACATGTGAAGAATCTCCAACGTTTTTTTTTCAGCGGGAATTCGGTCAAACAATCAGAGATGGGGATCCGGGATCAAAGCATAATGAAAGGATCCGGCGTCGGCAGCTTTCGGAAAAGAGATTTGGTGATCCGGAAATCCAATGGTTGGTGGTTTGGAACAGCCGCGGGCTCAACACCTTCCAGCTGGTGCGGCCGTACCAGCTGAGCGTTGAGGGTTACGTTCCTCGCTTTCGCCATGGCACAGACCCTGGAGATCTGTCTGGTCTTGGACGTTGTGGTCTTTGTTTCCTCCCTTGAAAGTCACTTGCTTCGGACTCGAGCAACTGGCAACCTGGTCAAGTACAGTGGACTATTGGAAGGGGGTCATGACTCAGTGACACTGATTGATGCGGTGGTGGGGCGACAGTTCCTGGTTCCTGCCACTGCCTGTGGAGCCAGCACCATGGTGCTCCATCCTGCTGTGCCATCGTGGGTGAACTTGTTCAAACAGATTGATGCTTGCAGTGGTTTGTCTCAGATGGATGGCCAATCGGTGGAAGTTTCTGACTATGAGACCCAGCGTGTGAACTACCTCCAAACCCAGCTGCCATCTCAGATCAGCAGTTGTATGGGCAGATTGAAACGCAGACTCATCGTATTCAAGCTATGTTGGAGACCCAGCTCTCTCACATTCGGGGTGTGGTGTCAATGCGTCTGAGAGAGGAAGGTGAATGATGGGGAGGGCGCGAGCCATCTGGTTGGTGCAGCGTCAGGACTGCTACTTTGTCAGTTTACTGGCCTATGGTGGCTCTGGTGCCCGACTTTGTTTTCTTGATTATGGGGTTAGCATCTGCACTGTCTTATGAGAGAGTATGGTCGTCTGCCAAAACGAAGATGGTTATGCTTCTTGTGTCTTTCAGTGTTGTCAGGGTCAGGGAAGCTTTTCCCCCGGGTCCTGTGGATGCCTTTTGTGATACCAATTTTGTTTTGGAAACTGCCAACCCTTCGGGTCTCCAAAGCGATGCTGGTTGTGTTGTTGCGAACATGTCCCGTGGGGAGTTTTGGGCCATGAGTGAGACACAACTTGGTTCCTGGGAGTTGCAGTCGTTCATCTCCGGACTTTGTTTTGTACAGTTGCCGTTCTGTGAAATTTGCCGCCATGCTAAATTCGACGTGATGTCTCAGTACTGTAGGCCACAGAGCCACATGATATGTATGCATGCCAGCTGTATGGCGCTCCAGTTTTCGAATGAACGGCTGGAGAACATTGTCTGGTGTTTTCTCGAATTAAGTGCTGTTCCCGTCAGACGGTCAACTAGGGTTTTGGATCACCTGCTTGTTCCGGTGTGACATTGTCCCGTATCAGCCACAGTCAAAGCACTGCTTTCGAGAACTAAGGCAGTGCGCAGATCAAAGTGGACAAAGTGGTGGTTTGGAACATGGTTAATTGTTAAATCATGGTTATATATCCTCCTGCCAATTTCCACTACTAAATGCTATGACCTAGGTCCCGGAAAGTGAACCAAAAATTTAGTGTGAAATTTCTAGAAACCATTTAGTAGAGAATCATGATTTTTCAAAAAAAATCAAGTAAACATCTCTAGACCCATGATCAACATTTAGTAGAGAGGTAAAATGATATGTTAATCATATGATGTCAAATGTTGTTTTTTGGGTAAAACCATTTAGTAGAGATGTCAAAAAAATGTTGCAAAATCACAGGAACCATTTTGTAGAGGTTGCGAAGTAGAGTTCATAAAACGGTCACAATGAAATGAGACAAAACTGAAAAACCATTTAGTAGAGATTCCCATTCCGTTGCCCCCGATAGCCGTTTGACCAATCCATGTCCATCAGGATGAATCACGTAAATCCAGATAGTATATGATAATAGATGCTCAAAAACATAAGAAACTTGAAAAATAAATATAAATTTCTAGAATGCCAATGAATATCAAAGATATTCCTGGGTTGAAGTAAATCAACATGATCGGGTATACCGCGATATGAAACAACAGAAGTTGGACAAAGATAGCATCCTTGCGGTATCCTGCCATGCCGCCTCCAGTCTAGCCAAGTGCTGCCTCTACTAAATGGATGGTCATGGGATCAGTCTATCTAGAACTGTTTCAAACAAAGCCCTGTTGCATCCTTGTGTGCCCTATTATCCCTTACGTGCTATGGAACACCATTTTGTAGTCCCAACATGTCCAAAATCTGTCAAGATTTCCCCTGTCTAGCCAAGTGCTGCCTTGCCTTTTTTGGGGGCGATGCCAAATCCCTCGCTTGGGTGTTTCTTGCTCGTCAGGTGCTGCCTTTCATGTTTGTTTTTTTTTTGCCTTTTTTGGGGGGCGATGCCAAATCCCTCGCTTGGGTGTTTCTTGCTCGTCAGGTGCTGCCTTTCGTGCTTGGGTTCTTTTGTTGCCTTTTTTGGGGGCGATGCCAAATCTAAATGGATGGTCTTGGGATCAATCATATGTGTTTCATGTTGTTTTCTCTACTAAATGGACCCCGTGTATTTCTCTACTAAATGGCTTTGGGGTTTTAGTCGAGTGATGTTGGTCCCGCAACTTGTGCTCAAATGAGTACCTCTACTAAATGGAACAGGGTGTTTGGTCGAGTCATGTTGGTGTCTTAAGACACTCTGAAAATATATCCAAATTTTGCGCTTCAGCTGAACCAGGGGCCCACATTTAGTAGTGAAATTCGATCATGCATGCGCATCCATTTAGTAGAGCTTGAGGCTATGCAAGCCGTTTTTCCACTACAAAATGGTTGCACAGCCCCACCCCTTAATTGACAGGGGGGTGGTTATATAATGATGGGTAATGATGGTTAATGATGATTACATCATCTGATTTGTGGTTTGGAACATGTTTTTTTTTCTCCATTCAGTTGAGAATTTCATCATGCCAACTGACGAACTCCATCATTTTTCAGAGGGGTAGGGATCAACCACCAACCAGTTCCCCTTTTGCTCACTTGAATCTCCACTCCTTATTGGTGGATGGGAATGGGATGGGAAGATGTTTGCAATGTTTCCCTTCTGCCATAAAAAAAAACGTCATCGATCCGTTTAAGCATGAGTTCTTATCGATCTGCTATCCAGAAATTAAGGTGAGAATGATATATATAGAAAATCCATGAAAATCCGCCAGTTGTAGATCATGTTCCTTGATAATGCACGGGTTTTACACATCTACCTTTGTCTTTCAGATGGTATAGAAACCCCATGTCATGTACCCCCTGGTAAACTAACACAACTATGGAAAATCACAATTTTCAATGGGTAAATCCAGTATAAATGGTAATTTTCAATAGCTATGTTAGTTTACCAGACGGTAATCCCCAAAAAAAATCAGAAATGACTCATTTCGCAGCATCTCATGCAGGGTGACGAGGTAGATCCAGACTCTGCAGCAGAGGCGCCAGACAGTGGTGATTTTGTTTTGGTGATTTTCACCCGAGGATATTGGCTGGTTTATGGTTATGGTTTATCAATGGAACCCAAATTAAACAATTAGATATAATTAGCTGTCTTATATATGGGGATATTGGTGATAGATGGACTTTAATCATGTCATGATTTCAAATGGTGATTCATATTGGATGGTTTATGGATTTATGATGATTTATGGATGTTTATCTCTATAAAACCAAATGGACCAAATGGTGATTCAAAGAGGATGTTCATGGAATTTATTTCACCAACACTAGGTCGAACTGGATCCATAAAACTGGGGATGCTACATATTTTTCATAGGAACTATATATCCCCTGGTAATGACTAACAGGTTACTATTGAAAATGGCACATAGAAATAGTTGATTTGCCTACTAAAGATGGTGATTTTCCATAGCTATGTGAGTTTACCAGAGGGTAGAGAGTCAAATCCTAGCTGCTTTGGCTTGACGCTATGCAATCTATATGATAAAAATGAGCAAGTGAAACATGGCAAATGAGCCAGTAATTCTGATCTTTGTTGGCGTTAGACCCTGCTGAAAACCACCAAACACCACCACGGAACCCCAAACATGGGGTTGTTGAATGGATTCAATATGGATTCAATATGATTCAATAGATCAGAAGAGGTATTAGTATTATAAGATATTATAAGTGGGTCTTTAGATGGTAGGTTGCACAGACCCCCATTTCTTTGAGGCTGTCGAAGCCTGCAAATGTTGCTGGGTGTGCCAGATGATCATCATGTTCCCCAAAGAAGTGCAATTTCTGTGAAGGGCTATTAGCGTCTCTTAAAAATGCCCAGTCGTGAAAAGATACATGGGGATGGGTCAAAACCCTGGTACCGTGCCGTGAACCCCAAAAGAGCTGGGATTTATGGATGTTCATCCCACTAAAAATGGTATCTATAGGTATTGACCCATACCCACATTACATAGATTCAAATTCTTCCCACTA
>CAMXCT020005290.1:90000-342500 GCA_947184155.2 Cladocopium goreaui
CTTGTGCGGTACTACTGGTATGAATTGAATATTGTATGATATTATATATATATATATATTATTTCATGGTATATTATATTATTTCATAATATATTTTAGTATGTCATAGATCATAGTATATTATATCATATTAATTTAAAGTATATCAGTTTGTAGTATATTCATTATCTTGTATTGTATTCTATTGTATTATATTATTATATATTATGTATTATAATGTACTATATTATATTATTATTGTGTTATTTTGATTATTGTATAAATTATATATGATAGATTATAAACTATCGACTTTAAACAATGACTATAATCATGATATGATATTGGGATTCTGGGGACATGGGATATTCACTGCAATTTCTTGCCATTGTACTGGTAGACGGAGAAATGAATTATCAAATATCATTCCTACTTACCCTCTGGTAAACGTTTACATAACTATGGAAAATCACCATGCTATTAATGGGTAAATCCACTATAAATAACCATTTTCAATAGCTATTTTGACAGTTTACCAGAGGGTAAGTTCTTGTGTCGATGTTCAAACGGTGGCTCCGACGCCCAGATAACCCTGATCTTACATACCCGGCCTGGTAAACGTTTACATAGCTATGGAAAATCACTATTTTTAATGGGTAAAACCACTATTTCTATGGCAATTTTCAATAGCTATGTTAATTTACCAGAGGGTATTCAGTGTCAATCTCCGATTAACATGGCCATTTTATGGGGCATCATGTTTGCGTAGCAATATGTTGAGACCACAGCAGCGCCACGAGGAGGGTCCCGGCGTCTACGTCTTGAAGAGGACGTCTATGTCGGTTCTTGCGGAGTTTTTTTTATATTTTCAGACCTTAGGTAAAGCAAAGTGAGCTCACAAGGACCAACATCCATAAATCTGGATGAACAAAAATCAGGACGGTCATCTTCCGTTTCCGCAAATTTTGGTGATTGGGAATCAGCCCAATGGCCAAAAATGATAACAACTTTTCAGGTGAGTGCATGATTCTAATATATAACCTAATTCAGTGGGATAAAACAAGTGTGGTTAGGATGATGGGAGCATTCCAGTTTTTGATGATGGTTAGGTTTCGCCATGTTTCGCCTGACTCCGCTAGATGGAAAGTGGGATTGGATTTTGACCCGTTAAAGTTCCGTTAAAGGATGTGTTCACCAATACACAGTATGGTATATTACTAGTGTATTGCCATAGTAATATACTTATGGGAAATTACTAGTATACTTATAGGATCATATTCACGCAATTTGGTGGTTTCAAATCTCTGTGATTTTCGATTCTAATTGTCCAACATACAATGCAGGTCGACACCACAAGCCAGCGCATGAATCAAGCGTGGCCCACGTGGCACTTGAAAATCCAGGAACATATTTCTGGCTGGTATAGTCTCATTAAAACCTACATTTACATACATTTACTGGTTGGTGGTTTGGAACATGAATTTAATTGTTCCCATCATATTGGGAATGTCATCACCCCAACTGACTTTCACTCCATCATTTTTCAGAGGGATTCAAACCACCAAGCAGTACATTTATGATCATTTATGTAGATGGGATAATCCTTCCCATATATGATAAACCACCAACCAGTTCATTTTTATTTTCCATTTCATATATGGGATGTCATCCTTCCCATTGACGAACTCATATTTTTCAAGATGATTAAAACCACCAACCAGTTTATAAATGATGGTCCTTCCATATATTGGGAATAGTAACCCCAACTGACTTTCACTCCATCATTTTTCAGAGGGATTCAAACCACCAAGCAGTACATTTATGATCATTTATGTAGGGGATTGTCCAGCCAGCCACCTTTGATTTTTTCGGTTCTCCAACTCCGGTCCAACTCCCGTCGGTCCACCATTGACCTCTGCAGGATGGTCTTTGTGTCTCCCAGCTGCGAAAATCTTGACCCCACGGATGATGAACTGGTGGAGGAGCTTGAAGAAGGCCTGGCTATGCCTGGCTGAAT
Organism: Cladocopium goreaui; assembly: GCA_947184155.2. NCBI lineage: Eukaryota > Dinophyceae > Suessiales > Symbiodiniaceae > Cladocopium > Cladocopium goreaui. The sequence continues at coordinate 91,997 of CAMXCT020005290.1, forward strand.
GGGAAGCAGCCCACTTAAGTTGTGATTTTGGGGGTGATTTTGATTATTGGGTTTAGTACATTAGTATGTTTATGATAATCCAAGCACATGAATGTACAGACATTTCACTTGCCAATCAAGCCATGTACTTGACATGTTTAATCCTTTTGCTATACATCGAGGTACATATCCCATTGGACCAGGTGAAATCCACCCATAAATTCTTGCTTTTTTGAGCTCAGTTTTTCGCTGGTGATCCATTGGGTTTTCGAGTTGTTGTAGTTGTTTACATATGAGGATTCACCCCCATTCAATGGTCATTTTGTGGGTATATTCCCTTACATAGGCCTTACATAGGGTAGGTACCTCCAATCAATCGGATCCTGAAATTCCCATTGACCCATGGAAAAATTCGACATTTTCGCATCAAAGTGCCCCTGGAGGCACCTTGATTCGCGTCACCGAAGTGGTCTTGTTGGAGCGTGAGCAGCGCGTGCGCGCGCGCCTGCTTCGACCCAAGGGCTGGATCACGCTACGCAACACGGAGACTGGAAGGTGAGGGCCTTGGACAGTGCCTGGTTACGATATCGCGATTGATTGGTGAACATATATAACTCCAATAAGTACTATAATATGTTTGTTTTTCAGATGTTGACCTGTGCGTGCTGATATCAAGAATTCATGTCACGGAAACACAATTCACTGTAAATAACAATAGAAATATGTTCATTCCGATTCAAATTCCAAAACCACAATGATTAGAAACCCATGCTTGTTTCCAAGTCGATGACATATTGGGAAAATCAACTATACACGGCTGTGAATGGTGATCCAAGCAATAGAAATACAGTAGTGGATTACTCACCAGCATACGGGTTAGAACGGGCATATAACACGCTATAGAGTATAGTATAAGCATAGATCTGTCATAGATTGTACAACAGAATTGTACTTAGTATGTCCAAACATTGACTATACCCGAGATCCACGGGCCAATTATTCATCAGCGCCAATCATCATATTCCCTAATTACTATGATTTGGTCTAATATTTTAAACATCCAAAGATTGCAGCATGGTGAGCCTTAGTAACAGGGAGATCTACACGCATTAGGCAACTATCCACAACAAAGGCGTACGTCATCGTATATCACCAAGAGTATGGGTACATACAACCTTCCAAACTCCAAATAAAGATAGAAGGATATTGATCAAAGTCATGTTGCCCGAACATTTGAAGCATGTTCACAGTTTGGAAGCTGACATGTTGATCAGTTGCCATGTGAAACCCTCATTCAGACTGCCTGTAAGATTCACCAATACACTCGCATGTTTGGATATATATTGTTTAAGTTTACCAGAGGGTAACCCCCCACGATGACTTAATCACTATGAATCAATCTGAATCACACTGAATCATCGTCCCAGCATTTATCTGGGTAAATTTCATCACGACCGAACCCTGTTCTCCCGAACCCTGGAATCATGGGTTATTTCAGGAAAATCATCCCCTTTTATGGCCGCAAGATTCAGGTTAGAGAATTATTATAGTAGTAGATGATTTACCCAGATATATTATCCATATATTATCCATACATTGTTGTCCCAACCACCAAATATAGGAAATATTGGGATTTACAGTAATTTACCATTGATTTTCCTATTGAAACCTGGGGGACATCGTGGTTTTCGCGTGGTTTTTTCATGGCACCAGGTGTTGGGCCAAGCGGCGGGGAGCACCAGAACCACCCGATGTGGTTGGACGCCTCAGATTTGGGGGAAATCTGTGGCAAAATCTACGGAAAATCTGAGGAAATCGATGGAAAATCTAAGGAAATCTATGGAAAATGGAACATCTAAGGAACTCTATGGAAATCTGACACTTTGGGGGAATTCGCACATAGTGAGGATTTACATATCATGGATGTGTAGCACCATGTATCTCAAGAAAAACTGGGGGTTGATTACTCGTGATTTGCTCATCATCTACCCAGACCAGGACGGCCATGAAACAGCCGGGGTCTGATGGAGTCCCCAGATCCCCATTGTGGCTTGTGATTCAAAAAGGATATTGGCGTCGAAAAACCATGAAGGATCATCCCACCCAATATATGTCTGGTAAGTATTGGTAAGGTATCTCTCGGTCATAAATTTGGGTTATTGACCCCTGATGCCAGGCGTAAAGGTCAGCCCATAGGGGGCACTGTCGTCAGAGGGTCCAACACTGTCCATGATGAAAGCCACAGGTCTCAGAAGCAGCAGAGTCAGAGGTGAGTTCCTGCAGGGGCTAGGTGAAACGATGGTTGGGGTCTTCATCTCCACACAGATCCATACATTTCTTCTCCCAATTTACCAGACCAGGTATGCCTTAATGGTTTATACATAGTCCTGGAGGTTTTTTTTGTGTGGTTGAATCCCCAATAATGATAATATGGTTGAAGAGATCCCGTTTTTAGTGGGTTAAGTCGCAGTGTAAACTGTGGTTGATGGCAAAAAAAACGATGTTCATTGAAGAAATGGTCATTCAGAATCCAGAGTTTTGTTGTTGAATTGTCATGAAATCCCCGTTTTTTCCTGAAATCTGACCCACAACATGGTTTGAACAGATTTCCTGCTGCTTGGCAGGTGGAAGATGGTAACTTGGACGAAACCAGAAAAACCTTGGGTGGTTGATTCAGTGGTTACCATCGATGAGACATGGTGAGCTAGGAATCCCTTACAAATGGAGCTAGTTATGGGGATTTTCCATTGCCATGTTTGATTATCCGATGGTATTTCCTTGTGTAGTTTTAGATAGTTTTAGATTGAGTAAAAGCAACAGGTTCTCGAAGTTTAAATGGTGTACAGCCGTATAGCCTCCATCAAACACTGGCTGCTATCAAACATCAAAAGCAGGATCTTCTCCCGGTGCTGCTGAATGGAAGGTGAATGGGCTGTGAATGGAAGATAAGGAGATACTAACCCAAGGAAGGATTTTGGGGGGGTAAAGGTTGTGATTTTGGCGAGTTTCATTCGTTATATGGGGACATAACTGGTGGTAGGTCAATAGTTTCATCGCCAGGGTGCAGTATTCATGAAGTTTGATACCCACAGGTTCACCCACAGGTTCACGGCTTTGCTTTACGATTTTCCATGAGGGTTTTTCCATTGCGATTTCAGCTGCAAGGGTTTTTGGCATCGATCTGACCATAACTGGTTGGTGGTTTCAGACACTTTTTTTTCTCCATATATTGGGAATAATGATCCCACCTGACTCATATTTTTTAGAGGGGTTAAAACCACCAACCAGTATAATAAATTGTCGATGATCATGCTTATGTATCCATAATTACCCTCTGGTAATTCAACATAGCTATTGAAAATGGTCATAGAAATAGTTGATTTACCCACTGAAAGTGGTGATTTTCAACAGCTATGTTAGTTTACCAGAGGGTACCATCCATTGATCATCTATGTCTATTACCATATCAAACATTAATCTTTAATAAATGGTCGATGATCATGAGCTCTGGTCGTGATGCTGACGTCCCAAAAATCTCTGCGGCCCAGATCCTGAAGATCCTGAAGCTGACGACAGGTGGGACCTGAGAGACCTGATCCACCCCCATGACACCATGATTTGGCTAAGGGAAAACGATAGGAACATCATCATGATATTCATGATTGATGATTGACATATATTGACATTTTATTTTTTTTGGGTATTTTCAGACAAGCCTAAACCCTAAACCACCACATCATTTCCATATTGAAGTTCAAAGGTGACTTGTATAATGGGGGATACACATGGATAGACCACAAAGCAATAAGACATTATCAATTTGTAGTTTCTTCTTGTATATATATATATATTATAGTGATTTTTTTGGCAACCAAATTGTTGATAGTTGGGGACGGTAAAAAAATAATTGTGGATTCCAAATTACAAAAAAAACCTTGCAGTTGAATGGGAGACACTTCTTCAGTTTCTTCCTGTTCTTCCCATGTAAATGGAGACAACAACACATGAAGTGTTTCCAATCTTCACTGAACTTCACTGAGCATGTACTCCTCGGAAAACACCTTACATGGAAGTGCCCAAAAAAACGTGAGTTTTACGAGAATTGTTTGCTTATCCCCCTATTGGAACCCAACACATCACAACATGCTTCCATTGAACTTGCCGGGCAAACAAAACATGTTTCCATTTCGAAATGTCCAAAGTTATCATTCAAAATGTGAAAAGAGTTTCCATAGAAATTTCACAATTTCCAAGAACTATGGACATTGTCCGATTTTTCCATAGAAATCACAGATGTTTTTCAATTGTTCAATATAAATTTCAAAAGAGTTTCCACATGAATTTTCCCAATTTGTCAAGACCCTTTTCGCCCCCGCCTTTGTCAAGGCCGCGCGGCCACAGCGATACGGAGGATGTTCCACCTGCACCACCGTCGTGGATGGGCATGGCCCCTTGAAGTTCAAGCGGCTGGTGTCCAACAGGGACATGGATTCCAAAGTCATGGGCGTAATGTGAACCCCGGAGTAATAAACCCTGGTTTATGAACGGGGGGTTTCTCCTCCAGTCATGGATCATCTGATGCTTCAATTGTAGCCTCCCAATTAAACGGCCGTAAACGGGGTTTATTAATCCAGGGTTGACGTTACCCTTAATCATGCAAGTCATGGACCATGACTTAGTATTGAAACAACCATGGTGACGACTGGGGACCTCCATTTTAAGAAACCACCATATGGTTATATGGTAGATTGAAGCATCAAAAATGAGAATTGATGTAGGAAAAAATATGATGAAGGGAAATTCTCTGGGATATATATATATATCCAACTCAAGTATAGCTTATTATATATATATAGACACTTTATAATTGTGATATTTACTTGCGGATGTAGTATGGTATATGCTGGGAAACTATAACCCATTAACTTGATACGACATTTGGCTGGGTCGGAAAATAAGGATTGGCCCCCTTTTTTTACAGTATATAATATTTCTTGTGTGTGTTTTCCTTTCAAACGATCAAACACATGGAATATCATTGACAGATGATCGTTGATTGGGTAAAATGGGGGCTGTACTACCTCAGCAGTGTGAAAAAAACCCATGGTTAGTTGATTAATGGAGATTCTATGCAACGTCCCAGTGGTAAGATATGAGTTTCATATTTATAAGATGGATTGAACAACTAGCAACCAAAAAGGAAAACAGCATTGGATGAAGAGACCATGAAATTACTAGAAACCTCCAAAAAAAACTCAGGGTAAAGACATCCCCGGTAAAAACAGGAAATGCCCAACATGGTCCCTTCATCAATCCATGCATGGGAAAAAAACTGTTAAAAATTCCCTCACGGGATCTTAGTCTTTCTGCAACACCCGAAAACCCCTGGTACTGGTACTAGTGGTGGAGTTTGCAAATATGTGGTACCTATCCCAAGGATATCCCAATTATATAGAAGGGATGACGAGCCATTTGTGGGTTTATTTGAACATATTTGAACATAGGAAACCCCCAAATCCACGTGTTAATCATCATTTTCTTTATTGACATTGCCATTGTTTTCAGATACAGCCGTATCCACCAAAAACACAAAGTCCCGGGATCATCTCAGTATTTGTCCTGATATGTCCTGATTGTAACAGTAGCATTGCGAGCAATCGGGCTATGTACAACAGAAAATATTTGGATGTTCTCCTTTACCATACCTAAACAGCCAAGTGTGTGTTTGTGCTGTCTCTGTTACAGAGAAACGTGTTGCTACTCAAGTTCCAGAATGTAGACCCCAAAGTCAGCCGCTGCTGATCCCATGGTTTCTTAATTGGTTGTTGAGGTGAACCTACTGTTTTCTATTGCACATCAAAGAAACAACACACAAGAACATTCAAAGACAAACTGCATCAAACTGGCAAAAAACATATTTATGATTATTTATGTGTATGTACAACATGCGTAGTGTGCGTATATATATATATAATTATATATATATGTATGTATAATATATACACTGTATGTATTATACCATACATCAGCCGCATCCCTTCAGTCTATCCTTTTTGCGGCAAAGATCTTCGCGGCATCCCTAGGTGGTGATTCCAGATGTGGGCTCCATCTTCGGTGAGGTGGAAGTCTGCATGAAGTCCAGCGAGGCCGCGGGTCATCTTTTCTTAAGCCCCTTTTTTTAGACCACTAGGTACCCATGACGGATCCATGGTGCTGGTATATATGCTAACATTGGGGGTATATTGATGGTAAATGTTACCATATATAGCATACATGGATCCTATGGGGTATGGAAAATCAATCTATTTTTAACATATCAATTTTTTTTAGCCCCCAAAATGATCCATCTATTTTTGATATATTAACATATATTAACATGAATATTTTGGTATGTTAACAATGTATTAACAGTTGATCCAGATTATAGTGAGGTGGACTATTTTTGATATATTAACCATGTATGAACATGTATTTAACATGTATTTTAACATGTATTTTAACATGTATTTTAACATGTATTTTAACATGTATTTTAACATGTATTTTAACATGTATTTTAACATGTATTAACAATGTAATTCACCATGAACCATCTATAAATGGTCCATTTTCCATGGCTATGTTAAATAGCCATAGGGTAAATGATTGCCACTTAATAGTGGGAATTTGGGTCAATTTCACAGTTGTGCTGAAAAACACCGGTGTTTGATACCAGGGTAGTTTTTTGGGACTTGCCCACGCCGAGATATGACACAATTGCCCACCTCTTAGGGGCAAGATATGCACTGTTGCTATCTGTTGCTATGGTAACATTTAAGTGGCGTCCATGTCCAACATATGTTGGCCATCGCCAAACGACAGCGCCGTTTCGTATTCCCGCAGAGTCCGCTGTCCGTCCTTTCGGCCAGCGGCTAACCGGACGTTCAGGTTGCGGGGATTTCAACGACACCGAAATTTCAAGCGTGCCACCAAATCGGCGACTATGTGCCGTGGATCCAAAGGGGTCAAGTGACGGAAGGTTTCAATAGCCCATAGGATCCATGGTGCTGCTATATATGGTAACATTTACCATCAATATACCCCCTTTATGTTAGCATATATACCAGCACCATGGATCCGTCATGGGTACTAAAATGGTCCAATGACTTGGATGATGAAATTGGGTACCTGAATAAATTGGAAACCTCATCAGTGTGATCAATGCTGTTCAATAAATCCCAAGAGGGTGGGTAGGTCAGGATGGTCATCAATATGAATAATGTGGTTAAAAGGTTAAAACAATGTCATGTTTACCATCCTCCAGTCATCACTATAAATTTATAGGTGGTATAAACCACCATTCCCAGTCATGGGTGGTAAAAATGACATTGTTTTAACCACCTTAGATCCAACATAAAATCCCATTGGATCCAAGCATCTGGGAACTTGTGTTGTTTTCCAGATTCAACCAACTGAACTGAACAGAACCTGTATAATCAACCAAACATGAACAAAACCAAACATAAACCAAACATAACCAAATGTTTCATAAACCATATGATTCATATGACAATAACTAGCGTTTAACTTCCATAACCCATCCTCAAAAAGAACCTTTCGGATGATCAACCCGTGTTGAGCACCCCACTGCTCAGGTGGTGCTCCAACCCAGTGTCGTGGTATCACCCGATGTGCAGAACTTCCTTCCCAGCGATGACGTTTTAGTCGACGAGTTGGAGCAGGGCCAGGTAGGGAATCTCCCGCAAGTGAGGGGAGGTGGACGTTTATGGCGGGGAAAAAGAAACTGTATGTAATATTCTCTATATATATATATCATATATTATAATATACAGTAATACAGATATCATATATCATATTACAGTATATTATAAATAGTATAACATATAGTATATCATATTATATATATATATTACAGTATATATATAGTATATTCTAACATTTATGACATATTATATTATAACATATGTTTGACACTTCCACACTTCCAGCCTTGCGCGCAGGAGATCAAAGTGGTGGAGATCTTGGAGCTACGCGATGAGAAGCGTGTGTGCTTGGGCAGCACCTAGAACGGTGGAGGTTGATCAAGGGCGTAAATGAACCAGAGATATACCCTAGGAAAACCATAGGAAAACCATAGGAAAATGGGAAAACCATAGGAAAACCATAGGAAAATGGGAAAACCATAGGAAAACCATAGGAACATGGGAAAACCATAGGAAAACCATAGGAAAATGGGAAAACCATAGGAAAACCATAGGAAAATGGGAAAATCATAGGAAAATGGAGGTTTACCCTCTGGTTATGACTAACAGTTCGCCATGGTATAGATGGGTATAGATGGCCCTAATCGAAACAGATTATTTTCCCAGCGACATCAACCTCCATTTATACACAATGGATTTTCCATAGCTATGTTAAATAACCAGATGGAAAAAAGAAAACGTTTCTAAGATGTTATATTATAACCCATATGCTCTATGGTATATTTTTACCTACATTTGGGTGATTTTTGGGGCAAATGTTGGTGAATGTTCCATACATTGAGCATATGGGTAAGGGGCTTATCAATATTATTTAGTATCTATATTTGGGGAGTGGTTGAATGATGTTGAATATGAATAAGGTTATTAACCACAAATAGAACATGACTTGCTGGAAAGTCATGGAACATCGTTCATTTAGTTCCCGGATTTTCCTTAGAAAAACCTCCAATAGAGAAGTTTATTTGCCATGTTTGATTTCCGGAGGGTATCAATTCATACTCTATCATTGGGGGGTGGTTGAATATGAATAAGCTTTGAATCTAATAATAATACACATAAGGTTTTTTCATGGTTGGTTTAGTGAGGTTGTTCATAAGGGCTTTTTTTTCATATCTATAAAAAAGGGGTATCACCTTTGGGGATGGTTGAATTGGTACTCCAACATGGCTGGGAAATCCTCGAGGGATTTTTGCGCAGGTCATATACTGCTGGTTTAACACTAAAAAACCAATGAAACATTCATAGATGTCCCAAATTCCCATTGGTTGGTTGATGAAAAAAGAGGGGTTTGAAGGTTTACCCCTTTAACAGGTAAATGATGATAGATGGTATACCAAACCGGCCCAAACCTATTTTTACCAAAAGGACATGATTGTGAAACATGGCGCTTTAGCGGAAGGAACATCCTTGTTGGTGATTGAACCCATGGAGCACTGCGCTTTGACGAGGTGAACATCCTTGTTATGATAGTTTACGCTGCAAAAAAAAAATCATGGTGATTCAATGAGCCTTTTCAAAAAGCACGAACTGTTCTGACTGGTGCATTTTACGCAGGGAATTTTCGGGAATGATCCACTGGCTAACTATCAATTTCATAATCCCAGCAACCCCCAGCAACCCAACCCATCCAGCAACCCTACGTTTAGCACGCACGCACGCACCAGAAAATGTGTTGATCATAAGCAGAATCAGTGGTCATAGTAGGGGCCGGACCATGGCGGACCTAATGGGGATTTGATGATGGGATCATCCACTTGAACCCAGTGGGATGGATCCTGAGATTTTCTCCACGTTTTTGCCATCAAAGGTAGCAATTGTTGGTCACTTTTTGGGGAGATATACTACTTGGGTTATTGGGGAAAGCTGAACTCATTGGATTGGGAAACCGTTTTCAACCAACTTGTATATATAATGAGATGGGATAGGGTTATTTTTAGTGGCTCACTTAGCACTTGGTCATGACCTCGATTTCATAGTGTTTATTCAGGTGAAAACAATGAGAAAATCTGATCACTAGAATGAGATTGCACATGTGTCATGACCATATGCTTGGGGATTTTAATTTTAATAAATACTGTATAATTTTGACCTATGTCAAACCATCAATGAAGGGGATAGTTGTTTGAAGTGATTGCTAGTCGCAACCTGGAATGATTACGGAGCCAATTGACATGTTCCAGCAGAGGTAGCTCCAATCATTGCTACAGATCCACATCTATCTATATCAACCTGTCAACTGATGAGATTTTAAACATGTACCTATCCAATCCCCTATGATTTATATACAATATCTAACATCTAGTATATGTATTTGCCATGTATACATATATATTATATACATATAACGTGGTAAAGCCAATATAAAACCATCCCCAATAATAAATGGGTGGTTAAAAAACATCAAAACATCCCCAAATCGTAGTCTTATTGCTAGGCTTACCGTGCTACACAGATTATGCATCTATCTATCTACCTATTTATCTACCTATCTATCTATCTACCTATCTATCTATCATTATCTATCTACCTATCTATCTACCCATCTATCTACCTATCTATCTATCTATCTACCTATCTATCTACCTATCTATCTATCTATCTACCTGTCTATCTACCTATCTATCTATCTACCTATCTATCTACCTATCTATCTACCTATCTATCTATCTACCTATCTATCTACCTATCTATCTACCTATCTATCTATCTACCTATCTATCTATCAATCTATCTATCTACCTATCTATCTACCTATCTATCTACCTATCTACCTATCTATCTATCTACCTATCTATCTAATTAATCTATCTATCTAATCTATCTAATCTAATCTATCTAATCTATCTATCTAATCTATCTATCTAATTTATCTATCTATCTATCTATCTAATCTATCTATCTATATCTATCTATATCTATCTATCTATCTATCTATCTATCTATATCTATCTATATCTATCTAATCTATCTATCTAATCTATCTATCTAATTTATCTATCTAATCTATCTATCTAATCTATCTATCTAATCTATCTATCTATATCTATCTATCTCTATCTATCTATCTATCTATCTATATCTATCTATATCTATCTATATCTATCTATATCTATCTATCTACATCTATCTACATCTATCTATCTATCTATCTGTCTGTCTATCTATCTATCTATCTGTCTATCTGTCTATCTGTCTATCTGTCTATCTGTCTATCCATCTATCTGTCTATCTGTCTATTTGTCTGTCTATCCATCTATCTATCAATCTATCTATCTATCTATCTATCTATTTGCATATCACCCGAGGCGTGCAAAGATCGAAGAGCCCTGTGTGGGGTGGATCACCCTGATGGAGACTCGCCAACATGCAGCGAAACGCAAATGCTGGATATACCCCCCCCTTTCCATGGTCGTTTTTTATAAGACAAGATGATGACAAAGCACTTGATTTACCCTCTGGTAATTTAACGTAGCTATTGAAAATGACCATTAATAGTGGATTTTCCCCTTAAAAATGGTGATTTTCCATAGCTATGTAAACGTTTACCAGAGGGTAAAGGTTTTCCCCGAGATTTTCCAACATATATCGGCTAGTCTTAAAACGTATATGGCCTATCTCGCTGATCTGATGTGTGAACGTTTGGCCAGACACGGGGAACAACACGCATATGGTATATATAATATACCCATTGGTTATTTAACATAGCACTGGAAAATCACCATTTTTAAAAACGGTAAACCATCTATTTCTATGGGCCATCTATACCATGGCTATGTTAGTCATAACCAGAGGGTGTGTATATATATACGTATTATTTGCATGCATGCATTTTTTGATGTTGACAGCACGATTTTTTTTCTATCCCAGTTCCAATGGATTGATTTTTATGGGACAGATAACCGTTGGGATGGTTGTTTTTGCGGGATTTTCATGGATTTTACTGAGGGAAACCCACATTTTTTATAGGAGTTTTATGGATTGTTCATGTGATTTACATTTTAAAACAGGAACATTTCTATGGATTTATAGATTCTTGGAGGTTTTCCTACAATTCTTCAGTAGTACATTCTTCAAACACTCTCCTTGACATCTCGTTTTCTCAAATTCTTTGAGCTGCCGAGCTGGGCTTGGTTTACAAGATTTAGATAGATTTTGGGGACATGAACATATGGGAGTTTCTCAAGTCATGGGGGATCCCCAAATCATCCATGGATTGGAAACCTCCAAAAAAAGAGATGGATCAAAGCAATTCTTACAACATTTTGGGGGATGAACATCCATTTACCAGCTATTAGTTTGTTTTCAAAGATTAGCAGGGTTTTGACCCATACCCAAATAATCCCATATATATATATATATCATTCAGGTTCCTACGGTTCCACGGTTAGGTTACTAACCACCATGATATACACATACATATATTTATATATATATATATGAAGATCGCACATTGAAGTATTCCTTGATTTTCATTTTTGGGTATGTTTGCAAATCGTCCAACTGGGGGAGTTCACAGCACGAGCTGAAAAGATGATCCAGCAGACCTTCTTCCAATCATTTCTTTTGCGCCAAGCATGATTTCTTTAGTTTGAAGACATTTTATCAAAAAAAATGTGGTGTTTCTTGAAACACCTGCGGTAACAATCTCCAGGTTTCGAAGGAAAAAAAACATGATGAAAATCCCACGGATTTTTTGCTTTTATTTTATGATCCCCATGGCAGCGATTCTGTCGGAGCTTCGTTCAGGATCCCTTCGGCACGCGAGCAGCCATTCTCAAAGAGAATTGGTGCTCAGACCCTGCAGTGCTGCAGGAGATGTTACTGAACTGAGCTCAGTGATGGTAATGATGGTAGATAATAGTGATTTGATCCCTATTAATCACCATCAACCAACCATTATCTACCAGGTGGTTTCATGGTGATTCATGGTAGATCATGGTAGGTTGATGGTGGTTTCATGGTGATTTTCTCGGGATTCAACCGACCTTGAGTCACTGAGTGCTCGGCTGCGAGTCCAAGACCTAGTTGGTGCTCAAGTATGAGCAAAAATTGGGAAAACGATGAAACATATGGGTTACCCTCTGGTAATTTAACGTAGCTATTGAAAATGGCCATTAATAGTGGATTTTCCCATTAAAAATGGTGATTTTCCATAGCTATGTTAGTTTACCAGAGGGTATATATGGCTTATACATCTGGGTAAATTATAACGACCTCACTGTGACATCACTGGAATCATGGTTAGTAAGGGAAATCATCCCCAAATGGCCTTAGTTCAGGTTAGTGAATTATTATAATTTACCCAGATATTTTCACTATAACTTTATGTTCTACCTCATCATAGGTATCACTTCTATCATGGCTGGGCATTTCGTAGAGGATTTTCGTGTCGCAAAATGTTTTTTTTGCGACTGGTGGTCTCTCCGAACATGGGTGGGTGATACTGTTTGAGGTGACGTGTCCATGAAGCAGCTATGAACTGGTGATTCTTTGTTGGTTTCAACCTGTATTCCAAAAAACCAAGCATTGGTCGCGTCCACACGTCGCCAATTTTTACGTCGTGTGCTGCTCTATCGACATGGTGGTTGGTCATAAGAGTCATAAGTGTTACATAACTCACCAAATCTGGTTGGTGGTTTGGAACATGTTTTATTTTCCATAATATATGGGATAATCCTTCCCATTGACTTTCATATTTTTTCGGAGGTGTTGAAACCATCAACCAGACATATATTGTCGAGTTCTGTTGTTGAATCCTTGCTGATCCTTTTTTTCTTTGTCGATTTACATCGTGAAACGATTGAGTCGCTGAGCCAGTCTTTGTTCGTCACCAGATCCCAAGCGCAGGACGATGCTCCGGGACTCTACGTCTTGAAGAGGTCACCATAGCGACCGAAGGGTCTGACTGAAGGTCACCATAGATCAATGGCCATTCCAGGATCCTAAAATGGAGGTACCTAGCATATATAAGGCCTATATAAGGCCTATGTAAGTGAATATCACCACAAAATATGGCCAGAAATATGGTACTAACGTACCTCCATTTTAGGATCCTGAAGATCTCCCATTGAATAGATAGCCTGTGTCATCCAACATGCAACATGGACATGTCCCCAGCCATGGTTGGATGATTAGACCAGCGAACTAAACCTTCATTTGCTTCGGGGATTTTCCATGATTTTCCAGTCATAGTGGTTATGGATGGTTATGGATGGTTATGGGCGTAGCAATGCTTCGCTTCTGACTTGTGAAATCTGCCGTGCTGGGTTCAATTCACCCAATTAACCCTAGCTGGAAGATCCCTTCTGATCCCGACTTGATGGGAAACTAATTGCAAATATTTACAAATGGGGGAATTTCATGGATTTTACACATCTACCAATGTCTACCAAGATTACATCTCATGAAGGTTTCTAATCCTCTAATCTTCATGGATTTTTCATGGAATTTCATTTGCAATCCTGTACCTTGATCAGAATTGACTTTCAGTTTGGAACCAAGATCCGACTCAATCAGTTTTTCATCCATGGTTTACTTATATAGCATTCATAGGGGTGTATGTATCAACCAAGAAACATCACTAGGGCGGCCAATATTGTAATCATATACATATATATTAATATATATTACATATATATGTATTACATATATATATATATATTATATATATTACATATATATTACATATAAATATTTATTATACACATTATATCATAGAAGTTCAAGTGTAGCACCAGTGGGTTTTTCCCTCAAGAAAGCCATCTCATGGTCCCATGATAGGCGCCTTTTTAGGGCCCCTGTTTTGGAATGGCGCACAACGGATGGAGAATGATTCAACCATATCTGGTTCTTTGAAATTCTTGCTTGTGCCATTTATGTACAACTATATGTTTTTCAACCCTATTACAACCATAGTTGATAGTCAACTGTTCTTTTTGGTTCCTTGAAATCATGTTGAAGTTCAAGCATATTTGGGATGAAAATCCCAACTAATCAACTAGTTGTCAATCTGCTTGAGATCTTCAGATTTCTTGTATCGATGGCTCAACCAGAAACAAGTCTTCGAATCGCCAGGATGGTCTTCGTTTCGCCCAGCTGTGAAAATATCACCCCAGAGGAGGAGGAAATTCTAGAGGAGTTGGAAGAAGGCGTGGCTGGATTTCGGTTTTTGTTGGCCAGTTCTTCCATTATTCCCAACCTGCCAGGGGCACGGGGGTCGCATTTGCCCCTACCTCATGTGGGGTCGCATTTGCCCCTACTCAAGGTGGAGGTAGGGGCGAATGTGACCCTGGGGTAGGGGCGAATTTGACCCCTGCTTTTTGTGTGGGAGGCGCAATAGTTTCAGAGCCCAGCTGAGATAGTCATTTTTACGTTCTCATTGTGAGACGTTGTAAAATCCATTTCAAGCAACTCCAAGACGCTGGAAGTTTCGTTGTAACATCCACTTGAAGTCACTTCCAAGACGCTCTGGATGTTAAGTTGCAACGTCCAGTTTAATCAACTTCCAAGACGCTCTGGATGCTACGTTGTAACATAACATCCATTTCAAGCAACTCCAAGACGCTGTGGATGCTACGTTGTAACATCCATATCAATCAACTTCCCCGACATATTCAATAGTGAGGCAAGCGACTCAACCAATGTCCACAAGTCCCCCCCCAACCGATGTCCCCAAGTCCCCCCTAAATGTCCCCAAGTCCCCCCTAAATGTCCCGTGTCCCCAGGTCAAACCCTAAAAGGTTGAATGGCATATTCAATGGACAGGATAGTGGGGTAGGGGCGAATGTGACCCCTTTTGGAGTAGGGGCGAATGTGACCCCTGGGTAGGGGCGAATCTGACCCCCGTCCCCCTGCCAGGTGAGGGTCTCTAGATTTACTGTACCAGGAGTGAGTAGGAGTGAGTACAAGTAGGAGTGAGTAAAAGTAGGAGTGAGTAAAAGTAGGAGTGAGTAAAAGTAGGTGTGAGTAAAGGTAGGAGTGAGTAAAAGTAGGAGCGAGTAAAAGTAGGAGTGAGTAAAAGTAGGAGTGAGTAAAAGTAGGAGCGATTAAAAGTAGGAGTGAGTAGGAGTGACTAGGAGTGAGCAGGAGTAAGCAGGAGTTAGAAGGAGTGAGTAGGAGTGAGGGAGTGAGTAGGAGTGAGCAGGAGTGAGCAGCAGTGAGTAGGAGTGCGTAGGAGTGAGTAAGAGTGAGTAGGAGTGAGCAGGAGTAAGTAGGAGTTAGGAGGAGTGAGTAGGCCAGAAAGAATACCAGAATAGATGCCAGAAAGAATGTCAGAGAGAATGTCAGAATATATGTATATATATATATACTTCCAGATGATATATCAAAAACTATGTCAGAATATTGCGTCAGGGTGGGGATCGCTCGAAATAAGGTATTTGTTTTGAAGAAAAATCATCCCATGAAGCGGAGAAACCATGGTGGATGTGAGTGGGGAGCTAGGGGATTTATAGTTGGACATTTGGTACCATTCACCATGGGGGTGGGAACATTTAGTGAACCGGGAATGGAATTCGGATGAGAAAACACGGGATACCAACCACACGGGCGATGGCACGGGAGATCATCGACGCTCCATAGTTTGGACCAGCATTTACTCCGAACAAATAGCTTTGCCTGAAAATGTTGGGGAAACCACCCTAAATCCATTGGTGAATGATCATTTCCCCAAGAATGGCCATTGAAAATGGGTGAATCACTAGACTCAGAGTCAAATCATGCAGTCTTGTAGGTAATTCCATTGAATATGGATATGGGCAAGGTTGGCTATGCCTTCGGCCGAGCCGACCTGATAGGCATGATACTTGATCAGCACAAAATTTCTGCACAGAATCATAGAAGCCATGTCCATTGCACATATATACTATTATCAGTAGTTCTCAACACCAGTAGTTATTGAAGAAAAACATATGTTATAATATATGTGATAATATGTGTAATACGTGTTATGTGTGTCTATATATATATATGCTGTATATATATATATATATCTCTCTCTCTTTTTTATAGAGATTCTCGACTCAAAGTGCCCATTTCCCATCAGGGCTTTCCGCTGCCTGCAGGGAAGATGGTGCGCGTGGAGGAAATCGTTCAGCTGCCGCACCAGCTGCGGGTGCGCGCGCGCTTGGCACATCCAGCGGGCTGGATTACCTTGCTGAATCTGGAGACGGGAAGGCCCCTGGAACCCCGGGAAGGCCGAAGTGGAAAATCCATGGGAAAAAGTGGAAAAACCTATGGAAAACCATGGAAAACCCATGGGAATCCAGCCTAAAATGCTCTGTCAGAGGTTTTGTCGTGAAAAATCATGGAAGTAAATGGTGGATTTCCAACTGTTCTGGGAGATGGAAACCATTAAAAAAAAATGATTTAGGCACGGGGATATGTGGATTTGTCATGGGATTTATAGCCAGCTAAGTTGGTGCAAATGACTCCAATAACCAGGGTTCATACTTATCACAATATGGAGGTGATATAGTCGGAAAATATGGATATGATAGAGATACGACCCATGACTTGCAGGATTATCCCACAGATCTTAACTGGTGATCGTAACAGGGGTTACTTCACGCACTTGTACATGGGATAACCCCCAGGAAATGGGGACTTACTAACCTGGCTTAATCAACAGATCCTCCAAGTATGGCACCATGGCTAATACTGCTGATATTATTGTAGATATGGGGATGTGTTGTTTTTTATATATATATACACAAATGTATATACAAAAAATCAGTTTTTGAGTGTTGCTTTTTTTGTTTGAAAAAATCATCATTAATGAAATATATCAACTTGGTGAGGACTAAAAATCCCACATATCATATCAATCCATATAAATCCCGAGAAAAAAACATAAAAATCTGGGTAAATTTCATCACGACCCTCACGTCGCGACCGAACCCTGGGAATCATGGTTTTCATAAGGGAAATCATCCCCTTTTATGGCCGCAAGATTCAGGTTGGTGAATTATTGTAATTTACCCAGCTCTATAAATTAATTATTATAATAGTAGATGATTTACCCAGATATATTATCCATATATTATCCATATACTATCCATATCCCATTGTTATCCCAACCACTAAATATAGGAACCATTGGGATTATCCATATAAGATTTTCCCAGTAAAACCTCCATTTATGGTTGGGATTTTCCAGTTCGCTATGTTAGTCATAACCAGATGGTATATTTCTCTTGGTGAAAAATCACCCTTTTCCCATGGCCAGTTTGATCTCGCCATGGCCAGTTTTTTTAATCCTCGCCAGGCGCTGGGCGACGAAGGCGGATGAGACCTTGCCGGAACAGCCAGGCGGTGGGGAAAGCTTCAAAACCACGTGAATTGATCGGTTATTATAGGTCATTTATGGGAAATCTATAGGAAATCTATTTCGGAAATTATAGGTTATTATAGGATGTTTTTTAGGATTTTCCCAATCTATGACCATTGGTAATATATAACTACATTTTTTTGGGCCCCCCAGTTCTAAGTTGGTTTTAAAAACCACCATGAATACAGTTATAACTAACCAACTTAGGAAACTCGTTCGGGGGCCCCACTTTGTAGCTAAAAAATATTGTTGGAAACTTAGGACAATAAAACTGGCTGTTATAGAACAATAGGTTCAATTATGTTCAATATTTAATCACTGGCCATCTCAGGAACCTAAATTGGAGGTACCTACCATATATAAGGCCTTTGTTTAAGGCCTAAATTTCAGGGACCAGGGAATACCAGAAAATATGGCCAGAAATATGGTACGCTTACGTACCTCCATTTTAGAATCCTGAATTTCCCATTGATTTAAGAGACCCTGGAAGTTGATAGCTTGTGAAATAGGGAATTATATATGCTGCCTGGTTACCTGGATCCACATGGATTGTTGGGGATTGAACAAACACATAGTGAAAGCTATCCACCAGCTGGGAAATGATTTTCATGGGATTTTAATGGGATATTTGATGGGATTCTTATGGATTTTGATATGATTTATTCATCAATATTTATTGACGATACCATACGATACCCCTGTTGATGAGGATCTAACCCTGGTTGACTAGTTAGTCAACAGTTCGTAAATGGGATGCAAGCATCATGTTTTAAAGTGTTATTGGGGCGTTAAGTGCCAAACATATGGAGATATCATTGGTACATAGGGGCCCTAGGGCGGTCATTAACCTGCCCCTTCGCAGTGGCTGCTAGACCTGCTGTTTGGGGCGATGATCATAATTCAGGAGCTGGGAATGTTTGGAACACTGATGCGATTTGTAGTGATGGATACCCTCTGGAAATTTAAGATAGCTATTGAAAATGGCCATAGAAATAGTGGATTTACCCATTGAAAATGGTGATTTTCCATAGTCATGTTAGTTTACCAGAGGGTACTGATTACCCTATGGGAAAGTAAGATAGATGTGGAACCCCCATGGTTTTGTCTGGAAAATCTGGAAAATCATCTACATCTATGGTGGGGTGGGTGTTCCACATCTATGTTCGTTTACAAAAGGGGGTCATATCCTGGGGCATCTTGGGGCTATTCATATAACAATTTGGCTATATATGAATGCCAAACCTTACTGACTGTTATTTGATTGTTATTCACCCTTTTTTTTTGGCTATATGGATTTTATACATTGTTCTATAGCCAGTTTCAGAAGGGATAGCCTTTGGTCATTGAACAGTTTGCTATGTAAAATCCACATGAACATCGTCGGTAAATCGGTAACTTCCACGGCTTGGCCAGGGGCAAAATATTGGGGCCATGGCTTCAGGCCTCTACGAACTGCTGGCGCCTGTCACTGTCTCGCCCTCTGCAGCCCTGTTGATGCCAAATGATGAGCAGGTCCAGTGACACCAGGGGCACCTCCTCTTACTTTGCCACAGAGGGGTCACAATTTTGGTCCTTCAACCTCGCAATTTTGTGTACAATGTGGTGCCCCCCAAGTTATAAGTTGATATTCCCATTAACTATAGATATACCTATAAACCATAGTTATTGGAGTTATGTTCACCAACTTAGCTATCTTGGGGGCACCACCTTGTAGGCATGTTTGGACAATTTGTGATTTGTCCAAGCTTGCAGCCTTGCAGCTGTGTGGATTCTTGCTTGTCCACTTCTATGAGATTGTAATGATATAACCTTAGTTATAGGAGTTATAATCCCATTTATAGCTGTTAAGGGCCATAAGTGTGGGGATATGCTGGGGATATACCATGAAAATCCATGACACTTGTGGATATTTTGTTGGGTTCTCAAATCCCAAAGTCACCATGGTTCTTAAAACATACGAAGTTATGGTCATGGTGACTGGATGATTTGGGAAACCCCCGATGGATTGGAATAGCAGAAATCCTCAGCACTCTACATATGGGGGTCGTTCTAAAACCTTCCTCTTAAAGTTTAGTAAGCGGCTTTGTTGAGAACTTTTGGGTAGTATATCAATTATACATATATTAGGTTGATGGTAATTTCTTATGATTCAGCCAGAAAAAAAAACATCTATCACAAGGATTGACTTGGTTATACCCTGGAACGTATTGATGATTTTGGAAACAAGTCAGTGAATGATTCATCATTCTCATCATTCTGCCATTGTCAGGGTGCGTTCAATAAACCCAAATCATCCAAATCCACAGTGGCCCTAGTCTCTACCTGGGATGACACTTCCCCATTGACCCCATACTGTCATGCTGAAAAGGCATGTCTCAGAACTCTACTAATTATAGCTGGGATGATTGGGATGATTCCTATGAAGGTCTCTAGTTATATTTATATATTTCTTCAGTGGCTTTTTCCGATTTCCGATAGCACCACAAAGTTCTTCGCGCCCTACCAGCGCCGCAGGTGGTGGAGGATTTAGAGAAGTTCAGCAGAGTTCAGGTGCTGGAAATCCTCAAAGTCGAGGAACGCATTCGCGGCCGCGTGGCAAATCCCTCTGGCTGGATCACGCTGCGCCACGCGCAGAGCGGGCAGCGCTTCGCGCGGTTCTTCGCGTGACGGTGGACCTCTGGTGGTTGGCCAACGGACACGTATCCGTTTGATGTTCACCTCAAACCCATAGGATCCATGTATGGTATATATGCTAACATTTGGGGTATATTGATGGTAAATGTTACCATATATACCATACATGGATCGTATGGGAAATGAATAAACCCCCAGTTTACGAAGAATTAGGGGTCCCAATTTGACTGATTAGCAATTTGAATGTCTAGTTGTTTGGGTACCCCCAATTCATCAACAGAGTTTTGTGTTCGGGGTTGACATAAGCATTCGAACCTTGAAAAATCGGAAAAATGATATGATGCAATCCACAGAAATGATGGTTGATCGATGGTTGCACATGGCTTGATGGACTGGTGGAATGAACATTATCGAGTTGTTTAGTGAACTGAAGCCTTATCAACCAATCAGTCGCTATACCATGGTATACCATACATGGGGTTCCGAAAAATGGGCTAGCCATGGCTACATACAAGGTCATGGATGACCATACTAAAGTGTTGATACATATATTGAAGCAACCATGGTGACTTGGTTGGGGATCCAACAATTTTTTTTTGACTAACATCTTGGTCACCAGTGGACGAGGCTCATGTGTCGTGCGAAAGAGCGCCATGATTCCCAGTCGCTTAGCCAGTTGGATCAGTTCAGGAATGATCTTTTGTCATCCAACAAAGCCATTCTAAAAATAACCCTACCACATCTATGGCTTATAATATCTTATCATATCTGACAATCCCCAATAGATTAAAGTACAACTCCCTACATGAACCAACCAGGCTATAACTTTCATGGCTCAGATTTTCTGAGTCGAGCGGCTCGGTGTGCTGAATAGCCAAGCAGCATCCATTGGCCGCTGAAGATCTCCACTACGGACGTATTGTTACCATCTTTGTCAGACAGCTGTTCCTGTGGTGAAATCGATGAAAGTTTGATCATTTTTTAGTGCTGAATGCGAAGAATCCCTAAGTTCGGTCCATGTTTGCGTCGATGGAAAGTTTCATCCTGTTTCCAAGCTCCAAAAATGCGGCTCATGGAAGCACGGACATCCTAGATGCGTCTAGCTCATCGTAGGCAGGTTTGATCCATCCGGAGCTGAAGGAACCGCGGTGAGACCCTGGTTGCTGGTCAGCTAAGGCAAAACCCATGAAAAACTGGATGGTTTCTGGTTGCACGCTTAGGTTTCGAAATGTTTCTCATGTGGTAAACCCAATAATACACCATCCCCAAAATCACCATCTTTGGTGGTAAAAAAACGTTCCCAGTCATGGTAGGTTTATGGCATTGGGTTGCTCAGGGGAGCACCAAGAATCCAATTTCTTCAAAGCAACAGTCCCAGGTACAGTGCCGCTATATGCCGCGATATTTAACGCTGTTTAGGGCCAGAAGTGTACAAGATTGTTCCAGATTCTGGGGTTGAATGGGAATATCTTCCCGGGTCAGGCTTCCCGGGTCAGGCTTCCCGAGTCGGGCTGCTTTAACCGAGGATATCCCAAGATCTTACAGGTCTCTTTATGGATATGATATGGAGATTTGCCTCAATAGGGGATCCTCAAAATGGATGATGTATCATGGCAAATCCTATTAAAATGGGGTACCATCTGGGGTACCCTCTGCTAATTTAACATAGCTATTGAAAATGGTGATTTATAGTGGATTTACCCATTAAAGATAGTGATTTTCCATAGCTATGTTAGTTTACCAGAGGGTAGCCTTATTTTAGGACCCCCCATATGGCTCCAATTTCCAACTAACTTGAGTAGAATCATCTCAGCACTGCAGGCCCTTGAGATACCCCAAAATTCATCCTACCAGGGTTTTCACCGGGGTTAGCTCAAGCACCAAGCCAACTTTATTTTGGAAAGGTAGGTTTCGCAACAAAGGGGGTGAACACATATCCCACTCAGCGTTGAGCAAAGATATTTCTGCATGCATTGTAGCCGAACAGTTGGATTCATCAGCCGGCCCGGCAACTACGATGTTTTTACCGTCCCGTCATGTAGGGGTGGACCGTGGAACATGATTTGTTCTTGGAACCCACAGACGTTTGGAGAAATCAACAAAAACCACCTGTTGTGACTCTATCAGAAAGCTTGGCGTTGGATGAATTTACCAATAGTTCGTTCATGTTCGTTATATTATATAAACACATTCGCCCATGATATCCCCATTCATATCCCAATACATCACCATTTTCCATCATAAACGCTTAGATCCCTACCGCGGGTAGCCCAATCGCGTCATTCCGCGGAGTCAACGCGACGTCAACGCTCCGGCAGGGTGTTTGAATGTAGGCCGCTGTGATGGGAAGCCAATCTAAGAGGCCAAACTGGAACCTGGGTCAACCTTTGAGAAATACTTAAGTACTGTCTTTTGCTATGGTAAAACTATGTAAAACCTTTTTTAAATCCATAACACATATATGTAAAAGATAGATTTGTAGGCAGGTATCTAAGATTTACCATGATTAAACGTTACTAGCCTCCGATAATGCAACATAGCTTTGGAAAATGGTCCATGTGTAGATGATTTAATTACCTATTAAGCATGGTGATATTTGATAGCTATGTTCCTGTTAAATTGCCATAGGGTATACCCGGAATATATTGCATGTTATATCGTAATTATATTCATTCGTAAGTAATACTCTACCCTAAAAAGAGAAACACATGGTACTAGATTAGGCCCTGAAAATGTATTCCCATCCCCCGTTGCTTTTAGACACCTCCATTTTATGGTCCCAAATTGTGGTTTCATCCCATACGTGTTACCACGGTTTCTGCGGGGTGTTTAATATTGTACACGACGTGTGTATATTTACACAATTGACATATAACACGCCATATCAGAATGAGTTGACATATTATGTAATCAAACCTGATTGAATTCCTGTAAGAGATGCTTTGCTAAAGTCACTTGAAATCACCAATCGAAGACTCAAATCATGGCTTAAAAGAAGATGTTGCGGTCGTGTGAAGTATTTCTGGGCCAGGACGTGCTCCGCAAGTTCATTGCCCTGTCATCCAGCCTGGTGAATATATGCTTCAGACGTTTAGGTTTTGAACGTGTTTTGAGCTACCAAATGGTAAACTAACATAGCTATTGAAAATGGCCATAGAAATAGTGGATGTTCCCATTAAAAATGGTGATTTTCCATAGCTATGTTAAATTACCAAAGGGTCCCAAATTGTTGATGGCCCCTATCTTTTGGCTTCCCACGGATTGCAACTCAGCAACTTGCACCTCCCATGACCTCAAATGAGGTCGCGGTTGCGCGGTTGTGTGCTGCAACTTGCTCCAGATTTTAATGATGGAAGGTCTTAGCCTCACCCCGTAGCAGCCCCTACGGGAGTGCGGTCCATCGATACATTTTTCGCTGCGAATCCAGCAGCATTTTGTAGCTGCAACCAGGTTGCCACCTGGAAGTGTGAGTTTGATGGTCTATCAATCTATATCACCATTTTTATATTCAAGAGAAGAACATCCTGGGTACAATTGCTGCACACCCCATTTTCAGACCTACCCAGGGACCCAGATTGGAAGTATTTCCTGGGTTTATTCCATTGATAGCTGGGGAAACTGCTCCCACTTAGTAACCAGTTGCGATTCTAGCGCTATGGAATGTGTGCTCACGTGCGGCCCCCGGGGCACAACTCCAGCTGTGACATCAATATGGATTACGTTCGGAACGCAAACCTGCAACATGACTGGTTGTTGGTTTCAAACATTTTTTATTTTTCCATTTCATATATGGGATGTCGTCCTTCCCATTGACGAACTCATATTTTTCAAGATGGTTATTGCACCACCAACCAGATTATTTTACCATGTTTTACTATACTTACCCTACTTATCCCTACTTTAGCTTCAACATTCGACCCATTGAACCGAACCGTAATATGTAATTCACAAATGTGTAATTCACAAACCGAACATCGAACCGTTGAACGATGAACTCCGATGGATCAAAGCAGCAATCGCGAGGTCACAAAGAATGGATCCCTTGGGCACGAAGATTTGCCAAGGATAAACACTTTCAACAGAGGCTGATGCTATGGATCAATACACTTTGCAATCTCCAAAGCATGAGTACAATCTTTTAGGGGGATGAACATCCATTTACAGTACCAGCTATTTTGATGTTCACCAGTGGTAGTTGCACTGCTTCAAAAGCTTATGACCATAGAAAAATATGGCCTCTGTGAACATCCCAATAAAGCCCATTCTGCTGATGTTTGGCATGTTCACCAGCAATTTTGGTAGGCATAGAGACTGACGCGGTTTTTTTTCCTTTTTGCAGCCCTAATCACCCCAATGTTGGAACGCGAGTTTGACCGAGTGGCGTCATTGCTCAGCCCTTTTTGGTTGCAGCTATCAACAGATATCAGATGAAGGTCGCTCTGGCGCGTGTTGGGCAAAGGGACCAACGCAGTTGCGCTTCACAACTTGGAAAATGGACATGCACAGGCTGCGGATCTATTTGGATTAAAATGGATTATATATATACAATGGGATTTAATATCTAATGGGAATATAGCGGGATTAAGTGGATTATAGTCATCTAGTCCCCTTAAACCACCTCATATTTAAAAATATCTTAGAAAAATACACCGCACATGGATCCAGATGGCTCCCGAAATAGCCAGTCAGTTAAGATCACCATAATTTATAGCTGCTGCAGGAATTCCTATCGCCAGAGGAGGCAGAATATATTTGAATCTTTAAGGGGAAAATCATCACATCTAAAGTCATCCTGGAGAAGATAGAACATGGAATCTCAAAAAAACACGAAGATAGGAATATCTTTGAACATTCTGTATTCTATCCACTTCAGGATTATTATCACTACATATTCAGAGGTACTGATGTCCCCAAACGGTTTCTGAATTCTCTTCATCGGGCTTTGAGCCGACGACAGTCGTCGACAGCAACAGGGTAAACCTTGGTAAAGGGTAGGTTCATGAATTATGAACAATGTCTTGCCATGCAGCAATGGGGGGGCTATTTTGATTCCCAACTAAGAATTTGCATGTTTTTTCAATGGATTCGGATAACAGATTAGCCAAGAAGTTTCTCCATGGACGTTTCAGGAACCTAAAATTGGAGGTATACCTACCATATATAAGGCCTATGTAAGGGCATGTAAGGGCTAATTTTCAGGGAATATCCCCCAAACATATGGTGCACTACGTCCAT
The DNA here is from genome assembly GCA_947184155.2 of Cladocopium goreaui. Taxonomy (NCBI): domain Eukaryota; class Dinophyceae; order Suessiales; family Symbiodiniaceae; genus Cladocopium; species Cladocopium goreaui. Next base: position 117,935 of record CAMXCT020005290.1, read on the forward strand.
TGTAAGGTCCTGAAATTCTCACTGAATACTTGTGGGCGCATTTCTAGCTGGGAAAACCATCATATTCCCCATTATCATTCCAATACCATTCCAATATCGTTCCAATATCATTCCAATATCATTCCAATAATTACCCCAATATTATCTCAGCTTCACCCACATTCACCTCTTTGCGACTTTGGTGAGTGGCCCATGACTGGTGCGAGTCTTCAACCAGTGTCCACTGGTTGTGGATCTCATGAAATGGCAGTGATAGAAGTTTTCTGTATGGCTTCATATAATACATATGTATATATAATTAACTTTACAGGTATAATATACATATATATATATATACACATTATATATATATTTATACATAATATAATATAAACTATGCATGCATACATGTATCGATCTATCTATATTATACATGGATATTGTTAAACATTCTTTGACACACGGCAAAAATCCTCAAATCACCAGCAGATGATCCCCGGCATCCAGCAACCGGCGACCCTGTAGTGATAGCCTTGATGTATAGCGATGGACAATGATAGAAATAGTCATGTTGTATATATTCATATTATATAATTTTATAATGATAGTATATGATATGTGTATATATATATATATTGTATATCTTTGATATACATTTATAATTATATATATGTGTTTAGTGACAATAAAGCCTAGCAGTGGAAATCTTAACCCCTGGGGCTCTGCTTGGAAATTGTAGGAACATCAGCATGGAAATCTTCGGAAGTGGAAAGTTGTTTAATTACGGTGGGTGGGTGGGTAAGCACCTTTGGGGTGGTGGATACCCTCTGGTAAATTAACATAGACCCTGAAAATCACCAATTTTTAGAGGAAACTAGTCTTCCAACCCCTATCTACCAGGGTCTATGTTAATTTACTGGTGGATATCTCTTGTTGGTTGGCGAAACTTACCACTGCAATCTTTTTTTGGGAGCACAACTAGAAGGCAACCTCTCGGCGCCATGGGGCAATCCTCCGCAATGGGGCAGCATTGCAACTGTGCGCCCAGCCTCTCCGTGCTGCATGTGAAAGGCCGCTGGCCTTTCTAAAACTGGGCTGTCTGAAATACTCAAAACATCTCAAAACTTTAATTGGATGGGAAAAGTTGCAGCAAACCACTTTATTTTGTTGACTCATTAGCATTTATCAAAATCAACCAACTATGAGTGAGGATAGTCCGTTGATGAATGCGTGAACTAACCACATGTAGTTCTAAGCAAACGTTTGTACCTGGGAGGCACCACTTTTTGTGATACTCATCCAGGCACTGCTGGTAGAATCCTGTGTAGCTGTATCCCCCATTTTTTGAGACACTCCCATATCATGTATTCCCAGATTATTCCCATATACTATCTTAAAATGTATGTATTACGTATGGAATTTTATTTCATATTCTGATATATCCATGATATGTTCATTTTATTATAGATATATGTGTAGAGTTACCCCGCAAAAGACAGAAAGGTCAATTGCCACTATTTTAGTAGGACTCTGCTTTTCTATTTTTTTGGGATTACTATATAGGCAATCTCTGTGGGGCCCCCCAGTGATGTTTGTGGGCTGATAAACCCCATGATAAACAATAGGTTGGAGTTACAGTAAATTGCACCAAGCTACCTATTGTTCGGGGGCTGTATGATATCTTTAATTTAATATGAGACCATTATAATTTTTAATCCATCACAACATTTTATCCTGTATATATATATAGATAATCCCATTGTCAACAATGAGGTAGGTTTATTACTGTATTGGGTTTACCCCATTGTATAGGTTTTGGGTAATTATATCAATTTCAAATGGGTGGTAAAAAAAAACAAACATAGGTTCAGAGTAAATTAACTCAATTATAGATATTCCCACGGTACATCTTACACATATTTACATTATATACAAACATTGTATGACATCAACTATAATTTTGACTCTGTGTTGATTTACAGTATATGTATGATATAAGTTTATAACATACAATTTGCATTAATCCTTAGTAATATATGGGAGAAAAACTCCCATCCGCCCCATGCCATGCGCAGGTCCCTGCTCTTCAGGAGCATCGCCTTGCGGAAGCCCCTGCCGCGCCGCCGTTTCTGTCGCCGAAGCCGCCGTTTCTGTCGCACAGCAAAGGATCCAGGTGGATGAACTGTGGTGAGGATGAGGACGCCATGTTTTCAATGTTACCCTCTGGTTATTTAACATAGCCATGGAAAATGGCCCATTTATAGATGATTTTCCATAGCTATGTTAAATAGCCAAATGGTAATATATATTATGATACCCTCTGGTAAACTAACATAACTATGGAAAATCACCATGCTATTAATGGGTAAATCAACTATTTCCATGGCCATTTCCAATAGCTATATTAAATTCCCAGAGGGTATATTATATGTGCATATTCATAATATGTATAATTATAATATGTTTACAACCATGTTGATATGGCTTATAATGGGGGTAAAACTGGCTGTCATGTTTACCATCCCCCAGTTATCACAATCTTTGGGAATGGTGGTATGTTTACCATTCCCCGTCATGGCTGGTTTATGATTGTTTTAGCCACATTATAATATTAGATATGATGGGAATGATATGATAATATATATGTATATTATATCTATATATATATGTCATGATATGATGGTCTTGTAATGGGAATAAATATTGTACGAATATAAGTACAAGTGAGGGCCCCGTTTACGATAGAATCCATAGGAAATTTTGGGATCAAATGGGATTTATAGCTGATCTAGAATCTATGATAGCTAAGTTGGCGCAAATAACTCCCATAATATATGGTTTATTATGGTACTTATAACTTATAACTATAGTATCCACGGGGTTTGTAAATCAACAAACATCACTACGGGGCTCACATTGTAGCGATGTAGCCACAGACAACCATTATAATGCATATATATTATATATATTTATACATAAATAGATACTGTACATGAATATCCCTCTGGTAATGTGACATAGCTATGGAAAAAAAATGAACATCACCAGTTTTAGTAGGTAAATCATGAAACCAAGCCAGGGCCTTTTTGTTTCCGATTCGCAAAGTGTAACACATTGCCAGACCGTGATTGGGTATCCTCTGGTAAACGTTCAGTAAGGGAGCCAGATGTCCCGCGATCTAATGGGTGAGGCGTATGAATGGATTAACGAAATTCCCGCCATCCCTATACCTACTATCTAGCGAAACCACTGTCAAGCGAACGGGCTTGGGATAATCAGCGAGGAAAGAAAATCCGCTTGCACTTCTCGTGTATTATTTTTGTAGCAAAAACAATGACGGTTTTGAGGACTAGAGTATAGACATGGAAAGGATTCTGCGTCACAAGCTGGTTGACACGCGAAGCGCTCTACAAGACGGCGCCTTTTTTTCTCAGATGTTATTTTGGCGGTATATTCGAACGGTCTGTTCAAAAGTGAGCGGTAAACTTGGCCGTGACATCCGCGAGCCATTGTGCTGGCGCATCGCTGCATGCTTGACACGCAGAGGCGCATCGATTCTCTTCGAGCAGCGCAAACCTGTCGATAGAGGTATATACCGTGACAATTGCCTGTGCTATCCCCTCGTGCACGGGTGGATTGCTGGTCCATGACCGTGAAACCTCGCTCTTCAAGGGAAGAAATCAGAGGAATGTATTTCTCAGCCTCTGTGCTAGCATGTCAGGTCATCAGCCGTATTTGTTTGAAATGCCCGCTGGCTGCAGAAATTCTGTTCGCACCAAGATGACTTGCGTTTACCGCAAGCGCGCGTAGCAGACGCTCTGCTTGCGTCGGACGCGAAGATGCACTCCTCGGGGACAAAAAGCCTAGCGCGGCCTTCCCTATATAGCCTTCAGTGGTCTCTGGTGGGTCGATGGGGCGTATAGGAGGCTATATGAGCCGTCTACCTTCGCCGCATGCATGCACCAAAGGGCTGCTTGTGTCCGGAGGTCATCAACCAGTCGGCGTGTACAGAAGGCGGCTTGACACACGTTGAACAAAGCGGATCAAAGAGCCACGAGCCCTTTCTCTTCGCCTGGAGCTGTAGACACAGGGATCCGCATTCAAAGCGAGAGCTACTGAAGCTGGGCACAACTGGCCGCCCGCCGCTATAGAGGTCGGCATTCCCATCGATTTTTGTGACCAGGCGTAGTGCCAACTGCCTCGCAGAATCCTTGCACAGGCATAGGAAAATGGCCAAACACATACATGTCCATCCGTATATGTGTCTTTATGAATTGTAAAACCCAGATAACATATATAATTATATTAGTTCTAGTTCCTCGACAATCACCCCAATAACCTTTCTAACACATAATAATGTATATAGTAATAACCGCATAAATCGCCGGTTATCGGGGCGCGATGACAGAGATGGCCTGGCGAAGCCCGGCAAGGGGAACAACTCCAAGTCGGGCATGAAGAACGCAGCGGAATTGGCAAGAGCACCCAAGGATCTGAAAACGTTCCTGGCACACGAAATTGAAATGCCGCGTAGGGTAAATATCATGCAATGCAATACCTCCCAGTTGCGCACCCTAATCCCCATATGTATATATATATATTATATAATATATACCCTAAATAGTTTTAGAATAAAATTTATAGCCAACTGGGAGGCATTGCATTGTATGAATAGGACCCTTAGTCTTGAAACTTGAGGGATTGTCAAGACTAGGGGGGAGTAAACCCTCGCTACCGCTGCCCTAGTGATTTGGCCCCGTGGGGTATCGCATGATACTCCGCCGGGTCAAATTGCGAGGGTGGTAGCGAGGGTTTACGTCTTAGCGGCCGAGCAGGGAAGGGATCCCTGGAGCGGCGGGCCACACGCTCCGGGGATCCCCACAAGACAAGAGACACCCCTTTGCCCGCTGGGTTCTGGGGGGGGGGGCCTGCGGGCCCCCTCCCCCCACTTGGGCTCAAGGCCTTCGGGCCTTCCCTGCCCCTTGGACGCCTTTGGGCTCCCCCCCGGCCTTCGGCCCCCCCCCCTAGGAAGAGAAGAAAGAAAAGATGATAACCTCTGCCAATTTTTTTTTCTTCTTGCGCCCGGTCGGCAGGAAGCATCGAGCGAGCCTTAGGGAAGGATGCTCGGAGCAGGTGGCCCTGCTCTAGGCGTCTTTCTTCTAGGTTCCTTGATGTGGAACGTCGACCTTTCTCGGGGGCCCGAATATAGGGAGGGCGCCCCCCGCTATTCCTTTCACCTCCACTTCTGTTCAGCTCCTCTTTCCTCCAATCTCGAAACTATGCCTGTTTTTTTGCCATGATGTTTTGGGTTGACATGAAAGGGTTGAGCCCCAGAAGACCACTTCGATAACCAGGCTTTGCAATTTTTGGGTTTCCCTGCTTTGAGATGATATATATTTGTTGCATGTTGTTGCAGTTTACGACACATAATTTGGGGCCATGACATATTGCTGGACAAATGCTTGTATACATGCAGTATACAAAATACCCCCAAGCAGGTGACCGAGAAATTTTACCGCGGGCGTTCACAGTTCGGGGCACAAATCGCCTATATCATCTTTTTTTTAAGCACTGCGATGTGGGATACCCTCTGTATATACCGGATGAATGCAATGCCTTTGTCCAGCAATATCCACATGAATCACCTGGGTCCAGCCTTCCCGGTCCTCGCTCGCTTCCTGCCACGGCCAAGCCGTGGCCGTGCGTCGAATCCGACGCGCCAGCCGCGTCGATATGCAGGATGTGACGGCAGCTCTGCATGCATTATTAGCTGCAATTAATCTGCATTGGTCTGCATTGGTCTGCATCATTGATACATTTATTATTCTCGATGCCACTATTCGATCTGCCGCTATATTCGATATTTGCGCGCTATCTTCCGATATTCGGCGTTCTTCTCCGCGCCGCTGGGGCTTGCAAGAGTCGGCACTAGTCTGCACCAGTCAATTTGTTTTTCTTTGGTGGTACAGACCCCTTTTTGAAGCCACTGGAGAGAAGGCCGCAGTGGGAATAAGAAATAACCAAAGTTCCACCTATATAGAGACAAAGGGGATGGGGGGTGTTAGAGAGAGCCCCTGTTGTTCTCCTCATCAGCTTTATAACAGTATAACATTTGCGGTCCTGGACACTTTCGGCCTGCCGGCTCAGGTATCGGAATATCGCGCGTCTCTGGTCTGCATTCATCCCCGCGCGTCAGGCGCCGCGCTCGGACACCTTGTGATGTCTGTTGTATATGCTGCAAAGAACCTTCCTTCAGTATGAACGCTCAATGCACCGGTGTAAAGTCACTATCCATTTATAGGCTTAATTCTGCCTGTTTTGTGACGCCGGGCCAGGCCCGTCGCCTTCGACGCCGCTGCCTCGTTCCCCACGCGTGATCTTTGCCTCGCGTCCAAGCCTCAAAGCTTCCATGTGTCGACTGCAGTGCATCAGCCATGTTGATACCGTCGCATGTTGAACCTTTGCATAGATGTGTGACCTGCCCGCAGAAATTTTCAAGCTTTAAAGCTTTCTGCCTTTCAGCGACTTTCAAGTGCCCTTGCTCCTTTGTCCGCGCCCCAGATCAAAGCTTCCACTTTTGTGCTCCGCTTATGTATTCTTTTCCTGTATATCTATCGCCGGTCACCCAGGCAATGGCTTGCATTGGCGACGTGACCTTGTTCAAGGGCAGCTGGGCCGACGTTGCGTTGGAGGAGGCGCGTTTCGAATGGTGCACCGGCGTGTGCACCTGAATCGTCGTGTGCCTTGCAGCATGCCAGGTTCCAGTGCCGTTGGAGGCACGGCTGCTTGCTTTCGGGCTTGGAAAGTAGGGCGGCTGCCACATCCCGTCCTGACAGGACTACGTCCTCCAAAATGAGGCACTGCTGGACGAGCTCCAGGAGGCGGTGGAGGCCCCGCAGTTTTGGATGGTTTTGGGATAACATCCCGTCGCCTTGCCACCTGTCAGGTCCCTTTCGAGGCGACGCGCACCTCCTTCACCTTGGGCAGCTCGGCCACGAAGAAGGCAGGGTCGCTGATAGCGTCTTATCTTCAGAACAATTTAAACTGTCCTGGTCTTGGCCGTGCAGGCACCGCGCCGTCGCGGTGGTACCTTCGTGGCAATGGAGCCGGAGAAGAATAAGCGCGCCAGCGCTGCAGCCTCAGTCCGTCTGTGCCATCTGTTTATACATCATGCAGCACCCCGACACGCCGGTGCCAAGGGACTCTCGCGTGCAGAGAAGCGCTGGCGCAACAAGGTCAACAAGGAGCGCGCCAAGGCGGGGCTTGGGAATATTTAATTTGGGACTTGGCCCCGCGCTCGTGTCGCTGGAGTGTGTCAGGCGGCAAAGCACCGCCGCGCGGCACCTTGTAGCGCAGCACCTGGAGGGGTCGCGACCTCAAAATGCCAATCATCAGAGCCAACTTGGCCTTGTGTTTCTTTCAACGGCCAATCTTCCTTTTGCCTCAAGGACGCCGGCACCGGCAAGCCGCCGTCGGTCCCTGCCTTAGATTGTATACGGACTGACTGTCGTTTCTTCTCTTCTTCTTCTGCTTTGCATAAGCCATTTTAAGGCGAAGCCTGGAGCGGCGTCCGCTCCCACTGCTCCGCTTTTCGCCTTTTCCAACCTTGTCCCCAGCTCAGAGGTCGTGCGTATATATATATTATATATATATTATATATATATATATCGATTTTATTATATATATATATATCCTGTCTGCCTTGCACGACTTTGCCTCAGGACCGTAGACAGGAGCGTCGGTTCATGAACCGACGCGCCCGCCAAGGCGCGTGCTGTCTTTTTTCCTTGTCCCCGCACCTCGTCCATCATCCATCCCTTTGCAGCGTTCCGTTGCTTGTCGTCCAGGCCTTTCGGAAAAGGCGAACCGACCCCCCTCCCTTGGGGAGTGGACCTCGGAGGGGGAGGCGCGGGCCCCAGCGCGTTTTTGTGCGTGTCCTTTCTTCACAGGCTTCCGTCTCGCATGCACGTCCTGCCCAGTGCATTCGTCACCCAGGCTGCGTTCCGGTGGAGACCAAATTATCTCAGCAACAAGGCGCGGGGCCAAGTAATTACATAACTATGGAAAATCACCATGCATTTTTCATGGGAAAATCCAATATTTTTAATTTTCAATAGCAAACTGTTAGTTTACCAGAGGGTAATTTATCCACATCTTAGTGGTTCATCCAGGACGCTTGGCAGGCGCTGATAAGTCCCATGAAATCCACCCCGTTGTGATGGGGGCTGGGGAGAACTCAGGCCTTCTCCCAAGCGCAGTCTGTTGATGAACGATAGAATGTGGATAGACGAGTTGATATACTGGCGATATTGATTATATTGAGGTATTTTCCGGGAACGTTGATGACTACAGACATGAGTTGGGGGTTGGAAGACTACTTTCTGACTCAGAGTGCTAGTTGGGGGAAGGTGAGATTACAATGCGTTTGATCAATGCCCACATGTTTGGATGTTATTTCCATGCTATTCCAAGTGTTGCTAAATCCCAAGCAAAAACCAGTTGGGGAGGTGGCATCTGAAATCAGCCCAGCAACAGATTGTCATTTCTGGTGTCCGTACTTCATTGCAACTTCCGAGATGCTTCCTTTACTCCTTCATTTCTTTCAAGTTTGCTGCTTAAATAAGTTAGTTATATAATGTTATGTATATGTATGTATATATGTATGTATGTATGTATGTATGAATGTATAATTATATATATATATGTATAATATATATATATATATACACATGTTTGTTGGGTGATTAAATCCCGATTTTTTGGTTGGCTAATGCGGCTAATCAGCTAAAAAAGTGCTAAAACATGTTGCGAACACCTTAAAACCTACATGTTTGTTCAAATCCGCAAACCATTCTGGGTGAACTCTCAAACGTTTGGCATAACTTCGATCGCATCGTCACTTCGCAGGTGCCCAGTGACTTTGCGGTTGACGTTGTTTCCCTTCAGGCCCTGGTGAAGGGTGGTTTTGTTTGGGTACAACTTCCCTCAAAATGCCCATTTGATGTTGTAAATTTTTGAAATTTGCGGAGTGAAATTTGGGCGATTTTGGGGTGACCTATGGTGACCTACTGTATTTTCCGAGAAACTGGTAGAAGCTTTCCAAATTTTGTTGACTCATCAATCCGATGACTTGGAAATGGCAGGGTTTTATACTCCAAATGATCCGCATCTGAAGATTCTTCTTGGTGGGATATTTTGGGAACATCGTTTGGTTGTGATTGGTTGTGAAATATTTATGAACTTGAAGCGGATCCTGCAAATGTAGTATATAGTATCGACTCAATATTCCCCCATGATTTCGAGAACAACGCGACCAAATATAATTACAAGGCCTACCAGTGATGTTTGTTGGTTTATAAAACCAATGAATACTATAGTTTTCAAAACCCCATGAATAGACTATAGTTGCAAGTACCATCAACAAACCAACTTAGCTATCGTAAATCAGCGATAAATCTCATTAAAGCACCATGTTCCTATGGTTTCTATCCTTCGGGGGCCCCACGGTGGGCCCCGGGTACTTATAATTGTACAATCATGTTTCCGTGTGGCTATTTGTATGCCAAAAAAAATGCTGGTCGTCCAAAATATGTTCACCAATTCCCAGCCGCATTGGCTTCGATTATGTGATTATACAATTTGGTGTTAATTTATGTTGATTTGAACTTGTGTGATCGAGGGATTATGACTCATATTACTGACACAAAATGTGACACTTTTCTAATTTGACTCCCAAACTTGGTCAACATGGTGTGATATTTTTTGATTTTTGTGTGATTTTCTATCGTCTTTTTTGAGAAGTTCTTAGTTTGGTTTACCCAACTGGACCTGGCAGTGAAGCGCATTTTTTACAGCCACGATACTTTGTTCACCATGGCTACCACCAATCAGAGGGTTTCTTCAAAAACAAGATTCCAAAAATCCACAAAAATCTCTAGTGGTTGATTCGTTTCTCTTCATCTTCACCATCAACCCTCTGGTTATGTCAAAATAGCTATTGAAAATGGCCATTGAAATAGTGAGTTTTCCCATTCAAAATTGTGATTTTCCATAGTTATGTTAGTTTACTAGAGGGAAAATGACCAGACTGGTCGGGTTTTTATCATGGGCTGTGCATCGACTTAGAGTTAGGAACCCATGGGGATGTGGGGTAGATCCAGGGATGTTATGTCAACGATTGAAAGACCCCGAAAAAGGCTGTTTTAATCTAAGTTGGGTGGTAACATTGAAATCATTGAAGTATCAGATGTTTATATGGGTATGGATCAATAACTATTATATAATACCATTTTTAGTGGGATGAACATCCATTTACCAGCTATTTTGATGTTCACCAGGGGTACAAGGTTTTGAAGCACTGCCATATATGTTTATTCTATTTGGGGAGTACCACCCAGTAAGCCGGGGTTGACATTTTCCCACGTGTAAATGGGTTCTGATATGCTGATTACTCGCCCCATCTCCAAACCCCAAACACCCCCATACTTTAGATGAAGATATCTCCCATTAATAGTATCCTCACGAAATAGTAGGTTATATATTTATAATGTATATATATATATACACCTCTATTTTTGTTGGCAAAATCATCATTTAAAGCCATTGTAGAAGCCATTTCCGCTTAGAAATGGCTATAGAATCAGGGTAAATCTACCATTTTTGCCAGGCCTTTGTTGAGCAACTGCTCCGTGGTCTACGCTTGACCCTGAACATGGACGGGGTTGGTTTGGACGTCCATGCCAAGTTGGATCAAAAATGCCGCCCGGCGACCCTGCGGTTGACGAACATATGGAAAAACGCGATGGTTCCCTAAGAAATCAGTCTATAAGCGGAGGAAATTCCTTATTGATATTCATTGGCAGTAGGATATGTATGTGTACATAATATATAATTATATAATTATATACATACATGCATACATGCATACATGCATACATGCATACATGCATACATGCATACATATATACATGCATACATGCATACATGCATACATGCATACATGCATACATGCATTACATGAATGCATGTATTACATGCATACATGAGCAACTGCATGCATGCATACATGCATAAATGACATACAGCATACATGCATACATGCATACATGCCTACATGCATACATGCATACATGCCCATCGTACATGCATACATGCATACATGCATACATAACATACAACACACCCCATACACACATTACACACCATACAAAAATACACACATACACACATACACACCATGACACACATTACACACAACACACACACATACACACGACACACAGACACACAGACACACAGACACACAGACACACAGCACCAACAGAACACAGACACACAGACACACAGACACACAGGACACACCAGACACACAGACACACAGACCACACAGACACACAGACACATTATAAAGATACAGAGAAAGAACAAAAGAGAGAAAGAAAGAAAGAAAGAAAGAAAGAAAGAAAAAAAAAAAGAAAGAAAGAAAGAAAGAAAGAAAGAAAGAAAGAAAGAAAGAAAGGAAGAAAGAAAGAAAGAAAGGAAGAAAGGAAAGAAAGAAAGGAAGAAAGAAAGAAAGGAAGAAAGGAAGAAAGGAAGAAAGGAAGAAAGGAAGAAAGGAAGAAAGGAAGAAAGGAAGAAAGAAAGAAAGGAAGAAAGAAAGAAAGAAAGAAAGACAGGAAATTAAAGAATAAATGAAAGTAAATACATACATAGATACATACATACATACATACATACATACATACATACATACATACATACATACATACATACATACATACATACATACATACATACATACATACATACAATGTACATGTTTATAAGAAATGACATGCATTTGATCATAAAGACTGATATGTTTTGTTGGGAGCGCACTTCTTAGATCGACTGGTGAATCATCCAAAAAATAGAACCAAAGACCATACATGGACATCATTGAGGGAATGGTTTTCAAGATCGCTTGCCATGTATTGCCATTGTCATCACACTCTTGTTTTCAACCATAGTTATAGCATGTTATAGCCCTTCAACAGTTATAAATGGGATTATAACTCCTGCAACTAAGGTGAGTCATATATCCCACTTATATAATTGTGTTTTTTTAGCCAGATAAACCACGCTTCAGGGCCACAGGGATTCCAGTCATCAACCGGGTCGCAAAGCCGCTTCTGAGGTACTTGTTTGGAGTTGACGTTCAGCAATGTTTCTGGGCCTTTGGCAGTTTTCCTTTTTGTCGTAACAGAGAATTCCCAGGGACATCATCATATCCCATAGGATCCATGTATGCCATGTATGGTAACATTTACCATCAATATACCCCAAATGTTAGCATATATATCATACGTGGATCCTATGGGTATGGGGATGGTTGGGATTCCCTTATTGGATTCTGAACATCCCCAATGTACTGGATAACATACGATAAGCCCTAATTACAAATCATCAAAGAACGGGGGTTTTGCAGCCACTGCTCGCCATATGTCTCTCTAGAGATTTACCCAGACCGATGTGGTGTGCAATTTCCAGAAACATGACCTGGGTTTGTTTAAGGTGATTGTTTAGTTTCCCAATGGAAAATCCACCATTTGGGGAATTTATACTGACTATTTTTTATTTTTTGGGGACCCCGGAAGCAAATCCAAGGGGCCATGGTCGCCATGTGTCGCCATAAAGGAGCAGCACTATGTGTATGATATATTCTAAACGCTATCCAAACCTTGCCCTCTGGAAAATTAACATAGCTATTGAAAATGGCCATCTATAGTGAGTTTTCCCATGAATAGCATGGTGATTTTCCAGTTCATTATGTAAACGTTTACCAGAGGGTAGCATCCCCAAAAATCACGGTTGGTTGTACCCCCAAGGTGACAGAGTCTTAGATTTGATGCTGAAACTTGCAGCTGAAACTTGGAGAAAAATATACGGTGAAGTGTCAGCCACGTCGTAAGGAAACCTTTGATCATCATACTGAAATTGATTGATATCTTCAAATGGGATTTCAGGTCCCTAAATTGGAGATACCTACCATATATAAGGCCTATATAAGGTGATATCTCCCATTGATATCTCCCATTTATTGGTGATAAGCGATATGATACTGTGGATGGAAGAAATCCTGCACCACCTTGGATGGTTGAAACCCTAAAAAATAATGGGAGAAACCATCTATGAAAAGTGGTGCAGGAATTCGCAACCATCCACAGTATAGCCATGATTTTTCTCCAAGTTTCAGCTCCAAGGTTTTGATCATCATGATTCTTTGTCATCAATTTCGCAAGAAAATCTGAGGTCATCCCAAGCTATTGATCTCTCCTAGGTTCTCAAATCCCAGTCTTAGCTTCCATAAATCGTTGTATCTCCGTTAAATCCTATTACTACATCCCATCAAATCCCAATTGAATCCCAATTAAACTACATGAAATCGCAAGCTAAATACCATTAAATCCTTAAATTCCACGAAGTCTCAATGAAATCCCCATGAAATGCTCAGGTTCTCAAACGCATCTCGCTGAAGTCGATCCGCTCCGTCCTTCCCGCCGTCTCCACGGACGCGGTGCGCTCCCTGGAAGATCTGGAGCGACCGCCTTGCAAGGCGGCGTGGGCAACGAAGATCCAACTGGAGGATGAAGCTTGGAGGATTTCGGGAGAAGCCTATGAATATGTATATATATATATATATTGGCTTATTATGGGTTATTTATATATATAATATAATGTATATTTATATAATATATATATATATATTGGCTTATTATGGGTTATATATATAATATAATATGTATATATATATATATACACCCTGCTATATATATATATGTATATGTATATGTATGTATGTATATATTATCGGTTATATCAAAACCGATGTTTCCTCACAAACCCGAGAAATTGCAAGGGTTTGGAGGTATAGGGTATAATATATATAACATATAATATATATATATATATATGAATAACCATTTAATTGCATTTAATTAATAAGAATTTCATGGGATTCGGAGTTAATGGGAAGTATATAGTGGTTGATGATGGTTAATGGCTTATTTGGTTTTTAGTTGATAGAGGACGAAGGTAATTTCGGATGAATAATGGCTCATTCTAAGCTGATTAATGGGTAATATTGGCATTTGATTGTTAATTATGATTATTATAAATCACATGAAATGTTACAATTGGGACGGCCGATGGTTAATGATTAATGATTTATCAATAATTGATGGCTAATTTATGGGATTTAATGGGATTTGAGAATTGTGAATTATGGTTAATCAAATCCCATGTTAATAAATTTGATAATTATGGTGATACCTGATTAATGGGATTTGACAATTGTGAATAAGATATAAATTGTGATAAAAAAAATACCCATCTTATTAACAATGATTAATCTGATTCATGAGTAACAATGGTCAATGTATATACTCATGGATATGGATACAGTATTCATTAACATCCTATTACTACATCCCATCACATCCCAATTGAATCCCAATTAAGCTACAGAACCCCGAGATTCGATACTTGCAGGATCATCCGGTGGGTCCGTACCGTACCTGAGACACTTTTTCTGGGTGAACAGGTCTGCCATAAAAAGGACACGCCACGTTCTATGGGGACTTATGTTCTTTTGATCTCTTTTGTACAATTTAACCATCTAACAGAATCTAAGAAGAATCTGAAGAAATGTGGGCAGTCAGTGAGGAGTGGGGACTTATCATCACCACTTAGTAGAAGTGGTGAGTAAGTGGGGTTATATCCCGTTCATAAATGGGATAGTCCACTTAAGGGACTTATCATCAGCAGTGTTATTCACCACTAAGTATGGTCCTCCAAGAAGGATTTCTCAAAAGTGTTGGAAAGAACCTGGCCAAGGTGGATTCGATGGTGAAATCATCAATATTTCGCTTGGGTGTCTGAGAAAATTGTGGAATAATTCTGGAAAGTTTTGTGGATTTGATGTGGATACAATGGGATTTCATGAACATTTCATGGGAATTCATGCGCGATATTCATTGGGATTTCATGGAAGATTTAATGGATTCATTTCATGAGATTTACCTCGCGGTCCTGTGAGAATTCGCCTCTGGTCATGGATACATATGGAAAATCACAGTTCTAATCGGTAAATCAACCGTAAATGGCTCATGTTCCATAGCAAACTGTTGGTTTACAATCAGAAAATTGAATTCTGATGGATTTCAAGGTATCATTTGGGGGTTTGCCGCTATACCCTGCAAATCCCTACAGGCCCTGAGGGTCGAACAGTACCGAAAATGGGGGGATTTGACCCGCACAAGCTGTGATTTGATCAGCGATTGTGATAAGCAATGGAGAATTGCTTACAATCTATTTATGGTTGAATCACTATATGGATATACCATCTGGTAATTTAACATAGCTATTGAAAATGGCCATAGAAATAGTTGATTTTCCCCTCAATAGCATGGTGATTTTCCATAGTTATGTAACAGTTTACCACAAGGTAAGCATGGTTAAACAAGCCCCTGGCTCTTCTTGGGTGTTAAAACCGTGTCAACCCTTTGGTTTTCCTGCAGATCTCCCCTCGAAATCAATTCAGTCATTCAGCTTGCGATCTATTTGAGGTAAACCCCCCAGGGTTTCTACAGATGTTCCCGAAAAAATTCGACCCGATGTGAACATTTGGAGGTTTCCTAAAGTGGGGAGTAGCCCAAAATCATCCAAGTCATTAGACATCATTAGACCATTCTAGTATTGAAACAATCATGGTGACTTGGGGATCCCTCATCAAGAAACCCCCATTTGTTTTTTTTCCTACTATCAGTTTATTCATAATATTTAAATATCGCATTATAGCATCTGACTATTCCCATTATAGTATATATATATATATATCCCATTAACCTCATTAAATCGACGATGAACTTCCCTTGCTCAGGATCGCGTTTGCGAGTTCATCTTCGACGTGCAGCGGGAGGCGGAATACTTTGGCTGCAGCCTCAAGGCCCTTGATGGAATTGATGGAAGTGGATCGTTAGTTCTTGAACTAGGAAACATGGTTTATAGATGCTTATAACATAATATTGATGTTATATTTATGTATAAAGAGTATAGAATGATACTCTCTGAAACTGATTGTTTATATATTTATAAGATAAGAACCATGTGGATTTTGTATAAATACTAACCACTATAGTGTTGCAACAGGAATATAATACATACAATACAATACCATACCAGACAATACAATACAATACATCCATGCATCCATGCATCCATGCATGCATACATCCATGCATCCATGCATGCATACATCCATCCATCCATACATCCATACATCCATACATAATACATAATACATAATACATAATACATACATATATGTATATTATATATACATATTACATTTATATATGCATCATATACATATACCTACGTAAATATATATATATATATTATGTATCATACATATACATATATATTTATACATAGATTCATCACATATGTATGTATATATACACATAAATTCATCACACACATATAGTATATATGATATATATATATATACATGTATATGTATACATATGTTTTATAACTAACTAACATGACGTGCTTGGGGAGTAACTCTGAGTAACAGACATAGGAGTCCCTGAGTTGTGAGGCTTCGCAAACGCAGAAAAACACCGACAGCCACAAGTTTTGAACCAGGAACGCAAAAACACCCCAACAGAGTTGAAACGGGCAAACAGTTCAACAGTTAGACACTGATATTGGTGACTGTTCATACTTTCGTTTACATTTGTACCAGCATTTTGGTTGGTAAACCCCCGCAACAAAATTGTTGGTGAACCTCCGTCAGCTTGCTTCAACCCACATACAGGATTGGCCTCCCGAGTTATAAGTTGGTTTAAAACCCCATCTAAATATAGTTATAAGTATCATACACTATTGTTATTATAGTTATGTTCACCAACTTAGCCAACGAACTGGGGCCCCATCCTGTCTGTTTGTCTGCTGACACCTCAATTTTCCGCTGTTGAAGGCCATGTGCCAAGACGCGCGGCTCCAAACGGCGCGGCCCTTCGACGACGCGGATCTAGCAGCGGGATTACCTACAGCGAGGTGCACCGTTGCATGGCCGTTGCGGTTGTGGGAAAACCATGGGGATACTCAGGATGGTCGTTGTGTGGGTAAAGCAATGTCATAAACCAGCCCATTTTGGATGGTTTATACATGTTTATACCACCCATAAAAATATAAACATGGGTTTATAATAAAGTTTATACCACCCATAAAAATGGTGATGACTGGGGATGGTTTATGATTGTTTTAACCACATATCCCCCTATATTAAATCCCAAATGATACACCCTCAACCCCTCTATTATTGGGGATTATGAACATATTTCCCAATTCATCAGACTTACGCTCCATTTCATATTGCCCAATTCCTCACACACCGCTCTTTCAACACACCTTCCTTCTTCTCCCTAAAAACTTTCCCAGCTAGCTTTCGTCCCGTATCCCTTACCCTGGATCAATCCGTGATAGTTGATGACTATACTATAGGGATGAATGGGCATATACCCTCTGGTAAATTAGCACATGGAACATGACCCATTTATATAGTTTGATCATTTACCATCATCAATTTCCATTCCAGGAACCCCAATTGGAGGTACCTACCATATATAAGGCCTATGTAAGGGCTATGTAAGGGAATATACCCCCAAACTATTGCCTTATTATATGGTACAGTACCTGGATTTTAGGATGGAATTCCCATTGACATCATGTACCTCTGAAACATGGTGATGTTCAATAGCTATGTTCAACTCCCAGGGGGTAATTCCAGCATGCCAGAGGGCCCCCTAGGTACGTTTGTTTGTAAGTAAGCTGAACAAGATTTCTGGTAGATATATCCATAGGGCACTGGATGGGGTTATAAACCAGCTTATAATTTTGGGGTCCTTCCGGTGGGTATATACCTCACACATAATTGGGGTTTAGCCAGTTGCAAAAACGGAGTATCTTGAAATCATCCATTTTGTGGATATAGAATGGTATCATAAATAGGAACGGGGACACAACGGATTATACAACCAACCAGAATATGGATACAATGGTGACACAACTTTAGGCTTATATAACTATAACTTCAATATTCGGTTGGCTTTGTCCCCAGATGGAATTTACACCATGTTATTGCCATTTTTATTGGCATGATCATGATTGCCCCTTAGATTGGGATTAACCGTACCCTCATCTTCCAGTTACCTGTCAGATAGGCAACCAACCCAGAGCAAGACAATCTATTTCTGATCCCCATTGGAAGTGATTTTTCGGGCTCTACATCCATCGATTTTTTCCATGATGACACACAGAGATTGTTCATTTCGTAGTAAGGTTTTATTGCCTTTTCGCAATGGAACATTACCAATCTTTAATACAATTTTATTGGTGAAGATGATTTTCCATTGCCATGGTTGAGTGGGTTTGTCTCAAACTGATGGCCATTCTAAGTCGTAAAAATTATGATAGACCAAAGTGCGATGTCGCTTTCCATCAATAAAAGATGGTTCAAGAGAAAATCTTACGCGGAAACCATGGATTTTCCCATGAAAAAGATGGGCTTCCATGGGATTCCATCCCTTTGATCCATGACTTCCTTCTCAGTTTCAGGAGTTTGGCTCCGGAGGACCAACTCATGGATCCTGAAGCCTTCATGGATGCGCTTTATCAGGCGAAACCAGTCGGACATCCATGGACCCTGGCAGTGCAAGAAACCAGTGTTTTTTAACATGAATTTACACCATCAATTATAAATTATAGGGTTTTCTCTTCCGGAAAAAAACATATGAAACAGATCTCTTCATGATGCTCGGCAAGGTTACACATTAATGGCAAAGCGCGATTCGTTGGAATTATGCCATTGGAAGATGTAATATTCTGTTTCCCCAGACTTATGCGGGGAGAGCGGGTTGTGCAAGAACTGATGAAATGAAGATCTTTGAAACCAACCCGGCTACTTTTGGAATCACTGGGTACTTAGGATTGTTTGCTACTCAAACACCTACCAACAGAAGGGTGACAGTCAATTTATTAACACCCAGTTATGGAAGTGAAAAAATAAGATTGAAATACACTGTTCATTTTAAAATGCTGTTTTTTTGTCCTTATATTATTTTTCTAGGGGCAAGACTACCCCAGGATTTATAAACCACCATTTTTGTCACTATGTTCAGGACCTTTATGAGCATAAATAACAGTGGGGTCATTAGTCCCCGGTCTTGAAATTACCCCAAATTAGATTATTATATTCATTTATATATTAATGCCATTACATGCGATATGAATGCCATTAAAAATACCATTATTAATGTCAATTCCAATTTATCTTGACATATACCATCAAATCCCATTATTTTTATCCATTTATATTATTATTATTATTATCGATGGCTATCCAAGTATAGATGCTTATATATATAGCATTATATAGCCCATTTATGAACCCTACTACAATCGGATAGTTAGATTTGAGTAGGTCCATTACATGTCATAAATCCTAGTACATCACGCAATACCCCATTATATTGTATGTATATACTATATATATAAATATGCAATATGTATATATGTAATTAGATACATATATATATATATACACATATTGTCTAGATACAATACAAATATATATATATATAGACACGTGTATATATATATATACACATACATATTCAATATACAAACAATACACACAATACATATATGATCATATATGTATGTATACACAATATTTACTGTATGTACATATCCGACATATCCCATTACAGTTGGAGTGTACCATCTTGACTGCGCCAGGCCTTGAAAGAAAACGCCGATTCGCTAGCGACCGAAGGGTCCGAGCTACCGACCGAAGGGCTCCATGCCTTGTGAGTGTCCAAAAAGGGGCGAAGCTGAGAGCCGAGTTTCTGGCTGTACAAGAATTATACCACCCATTTATGTGAGAAGGGTACAACAATTGTATATTCAAGAGTTATACAACAGTTATACCCATATTTTCCAAGTTTAATGTGAGAACCAAAATTTCATCTAATATTAATGTGGGTAAAACAATGTCATAAACCGCCCCATTTTGGATGGTTTATACCACCCATAAAAAATGTGATTTTGTGGATTGTTTATGATTGTTTTAACCACATTACCCAGAACATCCATAAAGAACACGGTAAACACCGGAAGATTGTCCGGGTAAAGCCAAGTTTCGTTAGTTTATCTGGGAGTTTTGTTTCTGGCGATACCGATTATTACATGTGATGACACATGGGGAAAAAACCTTGAAAGCAGTTCCTTTCCGCAAAGCATGCCCCGAATGCCAGCTATATAGCTCAGTGTTTGATCATTGGGATGGGATTCTGATTTCGCAGGGATCTGTCAAATTTCAGCAGCATTCAGCACTAGGAATCATTCCAAAAATTGATAAACAAGTAACAATGACTCAGTCAATGATAGAGTTGGACAGTAGACATTGTTACTTTTGGATTCAGATATTTCAATACTTCAGGTGAGGGAATTATTGTGTTTTCCCAGACTCAGTAGCGTCTGACAAAGCTCTTCAACAGCTGGGATATGTGGATAAGTGAAGCTACTGCCATCTACTGCCCAAAATGACCACAGTGCGCCTACCCTTTTGTTTGGATTTGTGGTTGTTTTCCATGTTACCCTCTGGTTATTTAACATAGCCATGGTATAAATGGCCCATAGAAATAGATGGATTACCTATTGAAAATTGTGATTTTCCATGGCTATGTGAGTCATAACCAGGTGGTATCTAGATATGTTAGCCAGACTTGAGCAACTGCACAAGCTACTTGTCACAGAGCCTGCTCGTGGCATTTCTACTGTTATACAAGACACACTGTGAGCGCATGGTCTTTTTGATGCTTACCCGGCCTGGTAAACTGTTAAATAACTGTGGGAAATCACTATTAATGGGTAAATCAACGATTTCTATGGCCATTTTCAATAGCTATGTAACAAATTACCAGAGGGTAATTATGCAGATCTCATCATGCATGATCTGGCACATGGAAATACATATAAATACATCGAATCACGCTGCTGGATTCAGGTTGAAGATAGATGAGACATGATGAGACCAGAACAATTCAAAACATTCCTTTTTAATGGGTAAATTTTAACACCCAGCAGTCAGCAAGTCAGTTCGTGGGTGTGATCGTTGATACCAGGGACGAGGTCCGAGGGTTTCACTTATGTCCTGTGCATGAAAGAGTAGACCTAAAATGTTTGATTATATACTGTATATATATAATTTCTTTGGTTAGTGATTTGCCTTTAAATCGATGTTTAACTAGATAGTCACATCTCCGGCCCTGCCACAAGAGTAGACGCTGACAGACGCAACGCTGCGTGATGGGTGCACTTTGGTGGCAGAAAGATCGGGGGTGGGTTGAGGGTTTGAAACCTGTATTGATTGGGTTGCATAAGTGAGTTTTTTGGTGCTTGAATTTGCAGTGAATCCCAATTGCTTTTGCAAGCAACAGATCAACAGCCTGTACTTGGATCTTCATCCGAATCTACTGTAATAGTGGCTTCATGAGCATGTCCATAACTAGATTAACTATATGTTTGCAATGATCCATATTTATTTTATGCTTGGTGCTTATGTCTCATGGCTTTTTCAACAGGATGATCAACAACTTGTTCAGCCACGCTGAGCATTGCAACGCTCAGGGCTGCCCGAGCCGGAAGTTGCCATATCAGGATTTCCGCATCTATTTCAGCGACAGGTGGACCCCGCATGGGCCCCCTAAACCACTGGAGGGGGAAGAATTCATGGCCCTGGCCTATGTGAAAACAAGGGATACACCATGCCATGCCATTTCCACTACATAAATTCATCTAATTTCCATCCTAATTTCCATAAATCTGAGCTTTGGGGGATATATGTGGTGGATGCATGATACATCAATAATTGTACTGTGGATGGGTGAACATGAAAATTTGAGAGTTTCAGACGGACTTAGACAAATTGTGATTTCAATAATTCGATGAAAATGAAGTAAAACCATAGAAGCTTTGGAGCCATCGGTGTTGTTTTCATCATCTTACGGGTTTTCGGATGTTGGCATCGTTTATTTGCTGCAGGAAGCCATTTGCGGCTGTGATTTCAAACACGGGAGTTGATCAACCTTTGATCTTTTGTTGCAATTTGTAATGTTTATATAATGATGAAACAGTTATATAGAGATGATCTTATATTAATAAGATCTACATCAACACTTCTTTGTTTATATAATTATTTTTTTCAAAGGAACGTTCAGATTGGTTAATCGAGAATAATCAATAGTGGCCAAGAATTGCAAGAAACCGCTTCCATATCAGGCTGATCACACCAAATTAATCCAAATGATATAGAATCATACAGGTCAACATCCAAAAGTCACCAATGCCGCACGTTCGCATGTGTGATTTCTTTGCCGATTCGTGACCATCAAATCCATATGATCCCCTTTTTTTGTGGCGATTGTATCCACATTCATGCCATGGGGTATTTGTCTTCAAAGATATCAGCAATGGAGCATGTTTCCATTGCTTCTTCCGCTGTCCGATGGTTTTTTTTCCAACTAGGTGATGCCCCCAAGTGACTAATGTTTGTTGGTTTGTAAACCCATTAACTCGTTCGATACATCTACGGTAAACCATAGGATAGTTAATTCACCTAGTGAACTCTTCACCAACTTAGCGATCACAAATCAGTTTAATATAAATGATTTTACGAATCCCATGAAATCATATGAAATCCCAATTTGTCTTGGTTAAATCATGTTAAATCAAATAATGTGCCTATGTTTTCCTATGATTTTCCCATTTTCCTATGGTTTTCCTATGGTTTTCCTATCGTTTGCCAGGCTCATTTTGGGCTGGGAAGAGTTGCTCTGCTGTCCTGAGGTGGCACCGACTCGGGTAAATCACCAACCATACTAGGGATATGGTGGATTTAACCATTGAAAAATATGGATTTGATATGGAACATCCAGATAATTGTGATGTTTATGGGGATACACGATGGTATATTATGCAATATCTATATCCAATTCACTTGAAATAATATGTGTGTCTGTCTGGAAATAGAATAGCTTGTATGTCGGGTTCTAAGCATCCAAAAACATGGAACAACCAACTGTATTGTAGATGTAATACGATGTAATGGACGTATCATTGGATGAAATGGGACATAACCAAAAATATGTTATATGGGTCTGTCTGAAACTGGTGTACTGCGTCAGGCTATGAAATCGAGAAAATGATGATCAACCAGTCAGTGAGGGGGTATGCTATTCTCTGACAAAGCCACTTCTACGGGGTCAAAAAACCGCCTGACTCCGCGACAATCCATTGATATCTATGGCTAATGATCCAAATTAGTAGGTTCTTCAGAAGCTACCCTCTAGTAATTTCACGTAGCTACTGAACATCACCATTTTTGATAGGTAAATAATCCGTAAATGTTCCGTGTTTCATCCATTTTCCATAGCTATGTTAGCTCATCATAGGGATCCACAGGGTAACTTTGAAAAACTCTTCGAGCTTTTTTTCACCACTTGGAGCTCGGGACATACCGGAAAAGTCCCTCAACAATTGATGGTTGTGAAGGAAAAAAATAAAAACATCTTGAAACAAGATAAAATAGATATACAGTATATATATATATATACTTTGTTAGTTAACCCATGTTAACCCAGGAATCTTGTGGCTGAATCTTCTCCACTTTGGCGTCCCAGGTGTCTGGGTGTAGCGTCCGAAAGTATTCTGAGGATGACCCTACTGGTGGACCTGTCGGGGGATCCCAGTGGTGAATGGTTGGTGGATGGTAGGTGGATAAAAAAATCAGCGAAATGAACATGGAGGATTCTATCGATAATTTTGGGACACAGGCCTGTATCCAAGCCACTAGCACCATGCGGTGGAGAAAGTTTATTGGTTTGATGTTTTTTTGTTTAATGCATAATATCAAACAACTATTATGCCCCAAAAGAATATGTTGGTTGTCAAAGGTTTAGCCAGAAGGAAAGAGGTGGGGACGGTTGATGTTTTCGTAGTGAGAGGCAATCGGATAATCTGTGCTGTGGTTGCAACGGTGCAGCATCATGGATATCCTTTTCACGACCGCTAGGTATACAAATCAATTTGTTAGATGGTGTACCATCTCGCGATTCAAATCATTTTTTCACACCCTTAATTACAACATTAGATTCAATTAGTTTTTTAATGTTTTTTTTTAGTTCATGAAAATTAACTAATTTTCATTATTCTGGCTTGTGGTTTGGAATATTTCTTGTTTTCCATAATATATGGGATAATCCTTCCCATTGACTTTCATATGTTTCAAGGTGGTTTTTTAACCACCAACCACTTATTATGGGTTATTAATATATATATATATATATACGCCCTGCTATTGATATACCATTATTGGTTTATACCATCTTCTTCTATCAAAACAAGCATCCGGTCTAAAAAACCAACGTTTGGGGTCACATCACCTCTAGAGCCCGGAGATAGAGAGATCGGTGTCCCGACTTTACTTCGACAGAAGTCAGTACTAGCCTCTGGTAAACTAATGGGAAAACCATGGGAAAACCAATGGAAAATGGAGATTTAGATGGAAAAGCCAGCATTTTGAATGGGTAAATCAACGATTTCGACTGGGCCATGGCTTCCAGTTCGCGAAGTGTTAAGTTACCAGAGGGTATCTGGTTTGGGAATGATAAAAGCTGGTATCATCCCCTGGCCAAATCTGGTTTTTAGCCTCCAAGCTGGCCTCCATTCAAAGATGAAATTGGGATGATCCATTTCCCATGACGGATCCGGCTGGTGCTGGGATATATGCTAACATGACTGGGGTATATTGATGATAAATGTTACCATACATAGCCACATAGCATACATGGATCCTATGGGGTATGGCTTAGTAATGATGATGTTTGGTTTGTATAGGATTTGGGAATGATCGATGGTTACGTAAAGCAAGAAGAACTAGAGCGGCTCGTCCGGATCCATTCCTCCGGATCTCTAGGGTGCTGCTTTTGCTGTTCACCGAGGGACAAGAAAACAACTGGGGAACAACCAGAAATCTGGGTATGGATCAATACCTATAGATACATTTTTAGTGGGATGAACATCCATTTACCAGCTATTTTCATGTTCACCAGGGGTACAAGGTTTTGACACACTGCCAAATCTACCAAAATCTATACATACTTTGTATTTTGATATTTATAGTAATATTTGTCACTCAACAATCCAAGAAACTTCCACTATAGATGTTCCCTTCAATAATTTCATGGCGTAACATGGCGTAAGAAGTGTTTTTTTCCCTGGCGAGTTCCTTTACCTTCCGGTTATTTAACATAGAGAACTTTTTAAATAGCTAGATATAGCTAGGCATGTTTTTGGTGCCGGGCATTTGAGGGGGCCCCCGCTGTTGTCAGTTTTTGACATTACACTAAAAACAACATCATAGACGAGGGGGGTGGGGGGGGTGGGGTGGGGTGGGATAATAGCGTCATTTGCTGTACGTTCTCATGCACTTGCACACATACGTCATGCTACGCTGCTGTACGTTCTCATGCACTTGCACACATACGTCATGCTACGCTGCTGTACGTTCTCATGCACTTGCACACATACGTCATGCTACGCCGCTGTACGTTCTCATGCACTTGCACACATACGTCATGCTACGCCGCTGTACGTTCTCATGCACTTGCACACATACGTCATGCGACGCTGCTGTACGTTCTCATGCACTTGCACACATAGTTGGCTACCTCGTAGCATCACAACCGTGCAGAAAGGAAAATTGAACCCAGCACTGTACGAATACGCGTACAGCTGGTTTTGGAGATATAACCACCTGTCGCAAGACATGGATGTCGCCAAAGCTTTGCATAAGCTTGGATGTCTCGCTGCCCCCGCTTGAAAAATGGGCTTGCCAAAGTGCCATCTCCAGAATGATCAACATTCAGATGATGATGATGATGATGATGATGAAATTGCTCCTGATGCTAAAGTTTCGTTTCTCAGCGTTTTGTGGTCCCCCCTGTAAAATGTTTGAAAAGTGACAACAGCGGGGGCCCCCTCAAATGCCCGGCACCATGTTTTTGTACAAGCCGCAAGGACATAGAGACCTTTGAGCGCTGTGAAAGTGTGATATAGCTAGGCACATCATCATTTTCATCATCTATTTCTATGGGCCATGGCTTGCATTGCAAACTGTTAAATGCTAAACAGAGGGTAATTTTCCAGTTATGTTTGTTTACACACCCATTAAGTATAGAGATATCATGAGATATCTATCATAAACCCTATTTAACCTAGTTATAAACCACATGTGGTGTAAGCACATCTCCAACGGCCAAGGTCGAATACACTGTGATGAGAAGTGCCTCGCCGATCAGTCACGACAGGGTGAATGGTAGACGAGTCTAAACCTAGCGGATACCGACCAGTTCATGAGAATTTTGATATATTTTACCCTCTGGTAAATAAACTTGTTGACCCTGAAAATAGCCCATTTTTAATGGAAACTAGTCTGAGACTACCCCGATGACTGCCAGGGTCTATGTTAATTTATCAGAGGGTAATAGGGATACTGATGATACTCAGATTTGGGGTATTCGATCTGTTCAGACAAAGCCATAGGATGAACATCCATTCACCGGCTACGCTGTTGGTGCACCGTATGTAACCCCGTCCTAATAAGGAATTTTGGACAAATGGGCTGTCTTTGTGCTATGATGATGGCAAATTACAAGGTCACAAATATTGGGGTTGCTTGGTGATGCTCCTAGTTAAAAGGGGATTACCCTCTGTTACACGTTTACATAACTATGGAAAATCACCATTTTGAATTGGCAAACTCACTGTAAATGGCAATTTTTAATAGCAAACTGTTCGTTTACCAGAGGGTATAACATATTACAAAGCAACAAACAACACTGGGGGCATCACCCTGTACCTATTCTCTGCGTTTCTGCGATGTTCGTCTCACCATCTTTAACCGCACCAATTCTTGGTTCAACAATTAACATCCAACAAGATAACCGATCCCAGCTGTTCAACTCACCAATTCTTGGTTCAAGGGATACCCTCTGGTAATTTAACAGTTCGCTATTGAAAATGACCATAGAAATAGTGGATTTTCCCATTAAAAATGGTGATTTTCCATAGCTATGTAAACGTTTACCAGAGGGTAAACCTCCATTTTCCTATGGTTTTCCTATAGTTTTCCTATGATTTTCCCATTTTCCTATGGTTTTCCTATGGTTCAGCCGTTGCGGATCTCCGATCGTGACATCGCGATAGCTCCAGGTGTATCCTACAGTCCATACGTGCTGCAGCTCAGGGGATGAAGATGGATGAAGGTTATCAGTTGACCTAGAAAAAGGCGCATTGGATCAATTTTTTCATGGATCATATGATGATTCTGGGATATACATGGATATACTGGGTAAATTTCATCACGACCTCACTGTTCTCCCTCACTGGAAGTCATAGTTAGTAAGGGGAATCCCCTTTCATGGCCGCAAGATTCAGGTTAGTGAAATATTATAATTTGCCCAGATGATATCATCGGTCAGCTTTAATGTGAATGTGAACCATCAGCTAAGTTGGGGTATGATTGAACATGTACAGATCGACTGATTCTTGGTCGACAAATCTCGGTTCACATGATCCCCTTGTCGTTGACCATGCGACAGTTCATTGTGCAGAGTACATTCACATTCCTAGCTTTGCACGCGCATGGCTGTTAGCAATGTTCCAACATTTCTTGGCTATCTAATATTGGGATGGGTCAAAACCTATCATGAAAATATTTTGCGGAATACACATCCATAAACCAGCCATGACTTTGGGTACCATCCGGGTCCCACGGTTTTGACCAAAATGGCTGTTGGTTGCATCCCTGCAGTTGGTTTAGCCCATGGATACTACAGCTATAAGTATCACAAACCATAGTGACATTGACATTGGAATTATGTTCACCGACTTAGCGACTCTGTAAACAAGGGCCCCACTTTGTATCCTTGTTGATTTCAGTTAAAGTTTTCGTTGGTGAAGAATCCAAAGTTGCACTCTGAACAAATCCGGATTTTTCTTCTCTGTATATCCCCCAGGATCGCTGCGGGCTCATCCTTAGTTATGATCCTCATGCAATGGGTCAACCTTTTTCAGATACTAAGTAGTAACTAAGTTTAGGCATTGGGTTTATCACGGAAAAATCCACAAAAAAGGCATGGGGAACCAAGGTTGATACCCTCTGGTAAACTAACATAGCTATTGAAAATGGCCATTTATAGTGGATTTACTCATCAAACATGGTGATTTTCCATAACTATGTAAACGTTTAACAGAGGGTATCCAATTTTGATGATCCATTTTGTGTTGCTTTGTTGGTGGTGTCCCAACGAGTTCCAACATGGCTATCCATATAAGGCTTATAGGCTTGCCATGCAAGAAAATTGTCCAAAATCAGTTCATTGCTTTCAGGGACACAGGAACCATCCATTATACACGGAGGAGTCCAATGAAATCTTTATAAATCCACGCAAATCCATACAACATATAAAACTAGAGCCCATATATAAATAGATTAATGACATCAATATAAATCCATATAAATGACACCATGGATTTCATACACCCTATAAATCCATGTATGGGTTTGTCTGGAAATGGTGTACTGTACCCCTCAAACCCACTGGTTAATCATCATTTTCCCTCTTAAGTGGCTATAATTGTGGGGCATAGCCCATTTTCAGACATCCACAAATGGGCTTAATCTTCATTTAACACCGTTAAACCATGTTAAACCACCATGTCCCATAAGTTTCCTGAATATCCTCTGGTAAAGCTGTTGCATATGTATGGAAAATCACCATGCTATTAATGGGTAAATCCACTATTTCGACTGGGCCATTTTCAATAGCTATGTCAGCCATTACCAGGGGTAACTATTAAACCAGTTTATAGGTTATTAACCAGTATTAACCATTATTAACCATTATTAACCATTATTAACCATTATTAACCATTATTAACCATTATTAACCATTATTGTTATTCCATAAGTTTCTGAATGGTAAATCACACCGTGAAACCATGTTAAACCATGTTAAACCATGTTAAACCATGTTAAACCACCATTTTCTATAGGTTTCCGGAATAAATCCACATCTAAACCAACTGAAACCCGTCCTAAAAATAGCGTAGCAAGGTGCCTCGCTTCGTGCTGGAGCTGCGCAGCCGCAACGTTCCACGACCCGCCATCGTAGGCGACTCGTGAAGCGAACGGTGGCCGGTGGCCATGGGCCGCGACGACTGCCACGGGGAACAGCATGAAAACTTGCCATAGAAATAGTGGATTTAGCATGATTTAGCCATGAATAGCATGGTGATTCTCCATAGTTACAATGGATATGATTCCATTTGGATTCAATCATTCACCGAGATTCAATCACTCATTAAGTTGAAACATTGGGGAAGATGGGAAAATAATCTGGTTGGTGGTTTGGAACCATGGAATTTTATGACTTTCCCAGATTAATTGGGAATTTCAGACAATCCCAACTGACAGTCCATCATTTTTCAGAGGGCTAGGCTCAACCACCAACCAGAAGCGGTTGAAATAAGTTGAATTTGGAGTTAATCATTCACATTCGAGAGTTGGTGCAGGTGGATATGGTAGATGATAGTCACAGGGACATAGATTTACCAGTTCAACAATTTATCCCCCCCTAGTATTTGCGGTGTTGGGAGCAACCCTGTCAACGTTGTCAATGGGTGTTGATGGTTTTCATTTTGGTTATTTAAATTGGTTAAATCATCCATTTGATGTTTGTTTTTGGGTTTATGGGATACAATGGGGATATAACATATGATATTATATCCATTTATATCCCCATTGTATCCCATATGATATTATATCTGCATTTATGTATATAGTCAACAAATGTCAACAACATATGATATTTGGCTTAGCCGCTTAGCCTCAAAATCGGGGATACTACCCCAAATGTGGCCAAACGTTCATTTTCAAAAAACGGGACTTTGGGGTCCCAAAATTCGCAACCAAAACCCCAAAAAGCCATCTGGCTGTAAATAGTGGTTTGTCATAATTTGTATACGGAGTTGTTTGAATTGAACCTTACGACTAATACCACCCCAATTACAAGTTGGTGGTAGAAGTGTGCAAAAGAGGAGCCATCTAAGCCAAAAATCATTCTATGGGCCAGTGGCCATTTTCAGGAACCTAAATTGCAGGTACCTACTGCAAGTACCTACCACGTATAAAGTTTGTGTAATGAGATTGAACAATACAGATCTCATCCCAAGACTACCTCAAGGTGTAGATTTAGTGTCAGGAGATTTCAGAAACATTATGAACTGATCATAGATGTCCTTTTCCCATTGGTTGGTTGATTAATAGAGGGGTAAATGATTTACCCCTTTAACAACAGGTAAATGATGATAGATGGTATACCAATCCTCTATTTTTACCAAAAGGACATTATTGCTGATAGTTATGATTCATTATTTTAAATATGATCATTAAATCAGGGACCATTATTGAACATTAACCATTAAACATTAATCTTAATATCTGGTTGGTGGTTTGGAACATGTTTTATTTTCCCATATATTGGGAATAATCATCATCCCAACTGACTTTCATATTTTTCAGAGGGGTAGGTCAACCACCAACCAGATATTTTGGAGCCTATGTCTTATGTAACCATAATTACCCTCTGGTAATTTAACATAGCTATTGAAAATGGTCATTTATAGTTGATTTACCTATTAATCATGGTGATTTTCCACATAAATCCCCATTTCCCCATGGTTTTCCCATGGTTTTCCCATGAGTTTACCATCAAACATTAATCTTTATATAATCGAAACAATCTCCAAGTAGGCCTGGCTCAGCCAGGCCGCCTGGAAAAGCTGGACACCATCTTCCGCGCAAAGACCGGAGAGTGCCTTGCGGTGAATGGTTGGGGTAAACCACTCTTGGAACTTAAAATGCTTGGGAAAGTGGTGGAAAGTGGTGGAAAGTGGTGGAAAGTGGTGGAAAGTGGTGGAAAGTGGTGGAAAGTGGTGGAAAGTGGTGGAAAGTGGTGGAAAGTGGTGGAAAGTGGTGTCAATTGACCTATCATTGTACCGCAACTCCGGAGATTTACCAACCATGAATCATCAGGCAATTTGCCGGCGATGCCTCGATCATTCCAAACTTGTTGAACAAAGAATGAAAAACAACTAGTTTAAGTGTGGTTTATGGTAGTTAATCTATAGTTAATGGGGTTTATAAACCAACTTAGCTGTCTTTTGGGGGCCCCTTATTGTAAGTTGGTGCCACTGATCAAACTATCCCAGACGTGGTTGACGGAAGATCTTGCGTTCGAAGCCAAAACAAAGTTTGTTGGACAAATGGTTTTCGGTAAAACAAAGTCAAAAGATCCAGTGAAACTAGCCAAACACATTTTGTGATGGGTCCCAATATGTCGCCGCAGTTCCTGAAATCTTGATGTAAGTTTGGTTATGTTTGGTTTTAGGGATGACTGTTGGAACACGGCGCCTTTTTGCACCGTGTTTTTCATCGCTGTCGGTTGAGGTTTCTATGCATCCACCTCTGGAAATTGGTGGTGAATGGCTTGCAGTGGACGTTGGGATCTCCCAGGTGTCAGGTTGGCAGATTTGGGCACCTTTTTTTCAGCCCAAACACATTATGAAATCATACATTCAGATATGGGGATGGGTCAAAACCATTCAAAACCTATAACCATGTTTGGGGGCATGGACAAGAATTACTGGCTATTTAGATGTTCACTAGAGTACCAGGGCTTTGATCGAATCCATGTTCATATTCTTTGGAGAGGTTTAAGATGCTTTGGTAAACAACAAAGTTGCGTTGGTAGATCTGCCAGCGTTGGATTTATTTTAGCCCTTCCGACGTGGCAACGGAACAACCGCATCTTCTCCATGTGAACGCTATCCTCTAAAACAACATCAAGCGAGTTTAGTTTGTTTCCCCAACACTTAGAATGGTCACGTCAAACATCTCAAAGATGCTCATTGCAGTGCAACTAGCCCAGACATATATGGAGAGGGGTTACATCACGCCAAGTATTGCGTTTGACCGCGTAAACATCAAAATAGGTTCAGCTTCCACTTTGAAAAGGGCAACACCTCCTCTCAACCTCTCAGAATCTGTCAAAGTGTATATAAACGTGATAATCCGTTCTTTCCCATCGTAGATTTCCCATCGTAGACAGTGTGTCATATTGGAAGCGCTTGCTTAAATCAGCATTGGTTATAAACTAACGCGCTATTCTGGTTGGTTAAGCCAGTGCAGTGGTCTTTTTGACTTCTTGAGTGTTGTTTGTTTTGTCACTATTTGATCTCCATAACAATATGATCGAACGAAGTTTAGAAGTCAAAATTCCGACAATATAGACAGATGGAAAAGCAGAGGTGGGAAGAGTCAGAGAAGAGAAGAGCAGAACAGAGAAGATCAGAGAAGAGAAAGAGTCAGAAGAAAGAAGATGCAGGTGCGCGAAAAGGTAGGAAAGTCGCGAAACACTGTGTTTTTCCAACGATTTGGGGCTCCGGAGGGTTGAAAAGTAGGCTCGCTAAAGCGGCAGGTGCGGAGCCATCTGGCCAGATGAGAGATGAAAAGTTGCACGCCGTTGTGGCGCGAAGCACATTTGGAAGTCAAAATGTACAAAACACACCATTCTCCCGTCAGCTCTGCACTCAACGTTCCATTTTTGAAGGACGTCTCGCAGAATTGCTTCGTTTTTGATGTTGTCAACTTGGAAAATTGAGGACGTCTCGCAGAATTGCTTCGTTTTTGGTGTTGTCATCTTCAAAATTTGAGGAAGTCTCGCAGAATTGCTGTGTTTTTGATGTTGTCAAATTCGAAATTGAAGAAGTCTCGCAGAATAGCTCCGTCTTCAAGCTTGCAGGTAGACAGATAGAAAGAACTACAACTACAACTACAACAACCACTACCACTACCACTACACTACACTACTTTGCTAATGCTACATTACACTACACGAATTAAGCACACTACAACTACAACCACTACAAATACAAAAACATATACAACTGCAACTACAGTACATTACACAACACTACACCACACTACTTTACACTACACTAATTCCACTACATTACACTACTACACTAAATTATACCACTCGACTAATTACATTGCACTACGCTACGCTACACTACAACTACATTACAGCTACACTACACTACACTACACTACACTCAATTACACTACACCACGCTACACTACAACTACAACTACCGCTACAACTGCAACTACACTACGTTACACTACACTATACTACACTAGTTACACTACACTACATTACACTACACTACACTACACACACTACATCTACATTTGCATCTACAACTACAACTACGGCTACACTACATTACACTACACTACACTACTACACTGCACTACACACAATTACACTACACTACACTACACTGCACTACACTACGCTGCGCTCACACTACGCTACACCTACAACGACACTTCATTACACTACACTACACTACACTAATTACACTACACTACGCTAATTACATTACACTACGCTGCGCTACACTACAGTACACTACACTACATTACACTACACTACACTAACTACATCTACAACTACAACTACAACTACACTACATTACACTACACTACACTACACCCCACTAATTACATTACACTACACTACACTCCACTCCACTACGCTACACTAGACTCCACTACACTACACTCCACTACACTCCACTACACTAAACACCACTACACTCAGTTACACTACACTACCCTACTCTACACTACACTACACTAACTACAACTACAACTACATTAGACTGATTCGACTACATTACGCTACATTACACTACGCTATACTACACTAATTACATCACACTACACTACACCACGCCACATTACACTACACCACACCACACTACACTACACTTACTACAACTACAGAGTACAGCTTCAACTGCAACTACACTACTTTACACTACACTATACTAGACTACACTACACCACACTACCTTACATTCGATTGCACTACACTCATTACACCACCACACATGCAACTGCAACTGCGCTACACTACTCACACTACACCACAACTACAACTCCACTACACTACAAGTACAACTACAGCTGCATTACACCACACTACATCCAGCAGTTGTGGGTGAGGTGACCGACCAGGTGAACCACCCCAAAAAACACAACTCCAACCACCTTCCGGTCCATCAGTGGATTCGCTCTGCCATCCGGGATTCACAACAACCAACCTCTCCTATAGGCTTCCTATTTTTGAAACTTCCGCCACCGCTTTGTGCGGTACTACTGGTAAGATTTTTTACATCTACAATATTATGATAAGATGTTTTTGATATCTTTTTCTATGATAAGACTATTTTTTATTTGATACCTATATGGCATGAAAACTTTTCCAGATTTCATATAGAACATTATCAGATAATTCCATGGTAATTAGATTATTTGATGTTAACATGGATTAACCTGATGACATGGAACATTAAATATTCCGGTTTTCCATTTTATGGGATTAGTGTTTTATAGCATTATCATATTTAACATTTTAAAACATGTCCAGATTTCTTTAAACATATTTCATATACCACATGTCCATTTTAAACTTTTAAGTAAATTAATTTTCTATATATTCCATGACCCAGAGGATCCATGTATGCTATATATAGTAACATTTACCATCAATATACCCCAAATGTTAGCATATATACCATACATGGATCCTATGAGTGATGAATATGTTAAGGAATTCGACTTGTCACCCCCATGGTTTCTCAGGAATTCAAGGAGGCGATCCGTCACGTCCTCTGTGCCGAGCTGAGCCGAGCCGTTGGGAAACGCAACGAGTCGAATGGTACGAGTCGAATGGTAAACCCTGTGGTGATTTTTTTTGGTATCTATGGTAACTAATATGGTATCTATCTATTTATGGTTGTATATCCACTCATTAAATATATATATATATATATATTATATATTATATATATTATATATATTATATTATATTATATTATACTATATTATATTATATTATATTATATTATATATATTATATTATATTATTTATATTATTTATATTATTTATATTATATTATTATATATATTATATTATATTATTTATATTATTTATATTATTTATATTATTTATATTATATTATATATATATTATATTATATATATTATATTATATATATTATATTATATATATATATTATATATATTATATTATATTATATTATATTTATATATATAGATATATATTATATTATATACATATATATATAGATCTGGAACTGGAAATGGACCCCAGGTTGGTGAAGTGAAAATTCCAGTAAAAATGTAAGGATAGAACCTATTGATGAATATGTGGTTGATATACAATAAAAAATACATAGGTTTCATCAGGTTTCTACTGGCAATGAGGATTTTGATGACGATTCAAAAACATTATGCTTGATCGTACGCTATACACGATGTGAAAAAATGTAAATTGTAAATCGTGTCATCAAAGTGGTTTGGATGCTCACCGATGGAACAATCCAGGAGCAAACGTGAATTAGGACCCAAAAGATGATACGATATTAATCTACATTACAGGTCTATAAGAAAAAATACTCCAAAATGCGAACGCCAAACAACTGGTAGCGGGGATGGCAGAAGGTGAAAATGGGCACTCCTCCATTCGTGTGCCGCATCTTGGCAACCTGGTTGTTTCATATTGTTTCTGGCTGCCTCAGGATATTTTCATGAAGCTTACTGGTAAACTAACATAACTATGGACAATCACCATTTTTAATGGGAAAATCCAGTATAAATGGCCATTTTTCAATAGCTATGTTAAATTACCAGAGGGTAATAAGGTAAATCATCCCCCCAAATTTGTCAATTTTGGGCGTTGGATGGCCATGCAGGAAGGTGATATGCTCGTTCAGCACGTGGGCATTGTGACACAGGTGCCTGGGTGTCAGAGTCCAGACCGGTGCTCGAACTGCATGTGGGATCTATCAGTGCTGGATGATTTCCAACGACTTTATCGACTTCACCCTAGTTATAAATACAATAGGTATAATTATTTCACTTTGGTGAATTCTCATACTTTAGCCAGAATGAATTATGTCAAATATGCCAAGGTTGCCAGCAATGGATGTATGAGGATGTATGATCTATGAACATGTGGGACCTCAATAACTAGCCTCAGAAGTGGAACTTCCAGCTGTTGGCTGTACAGTACAGGTGGAACTTCATCACCTTCACCAGCTTTGGATGATTTTTGGATCCATTTTCTCAAAGCCTCATAGGGTATTTTCATGGGTATAGAATTGGAATGTAAAATATCTTTGTGTTTGGCCATTTCTGGTAGTGAGATTCCAGCTTCAGCAGTTGCACGAGGCATGTCATGTTTTACTTTGATGCTGGACCGATTTCACCCGTTTCATTGTCATCTAACATTATTTTTCCCAAAATCGGATACTCACTATTTTACAGGGAGCAGAGGGTTCTCCTGTTTTTCTTGATTCGGTTATATCCTTCTTTCTCCTGATTGGGTCATATTAAACAGGGTTTAACTTGGCATTGGGACATCTAGATGGTGACCAGGGTTTTCAACATACGTCATCACGCCATCTATCGCCATCGAGATCAGCTCCATAGCACAGCCGCACAGCCAGAGCCAGGCAAAGATTGACTTTGATCACCCGAGCGATATTGAATGGATCCTCAAACCAGAAAGTGAGAGGCGTGGCCGGGTCGATCGGGGGCTCGTTTTTTTTTCGCTTTTTAAGGAAGGTCGATTCTCTGTAGTCAAAGTACTGTAGTTGAAGTAATCCGAGGGGAACAACAAGAATTAACAGAACATTTAATAGAACATTGGTGTTTACATACCCATAGGATCCATCTAGAGTATATTTACCTACATTTGGGTGATTTATGGGGTAAATGTTGGTAAATATTCCATACACTGAGCACATGGGATAGGGAAAGTGAGAGACATTAGGTACTATCGCTGGTTTGTGCCGCCAGTTGGAGAAAAAAATCACAGAAATTCAGGAGTGAATCTCATCATATCTCATCCGAAAAATACCCAGATTTTGGCACTGAAATTTGAACGTTTTGAGGGCCAGTAGTGAAGCAGGATTTCGTAGTAAAACATTATATAGCCATGGTATAGATGGCCCATAAAAATAGATGGTTTACCTATGAAAAATGGTGATTGTACCATAGTATCACTGGTTGGTACTTTGGAACATGATTTTGTTTATTTTCCCCAATAGTTGGGATGATGATCCAATCTGACTTTCATATTTTTCAGGGGGGCTGGAACCACCAATTAGTATACCAAGGGGGAAGAGATTACTGACTGGTTTGAAGGTCCAAGTACTCAACTGTCTCAACGACACCCAGTGGCGGTTGCCTTGCAGTGATGCACTCGATAGCAGACTTTCTGTCTCTGGTACACTCTCCATCAAGCAGTGCATGGCGATAGACTTTGAATCCTTATGTTTGCCAATTGTTTTTTCCGTGGATCCATTTCAGAGTTTGATGTACGTGTCTATTGTGGTTACCGTTTGGTAAACTAACATGTAACATATCTATGTAAGCAATGGCCCATAGAAATAGATGATTTACCGATTTACCCATTAAGAATAGTGATGTTCCATAATTCGTTATGTTAGTTTACTGGAGGGTATCTCTTTTGGCTACATCACCAGCTGATGCAAACGTCTGTTGAGTTTGCTTGGTCGATGGGCTGGAATAGTTTCGTCATCGAATCACAATGTGTTTCCGTTTTTACCCTCTTCAACTCAGTAAATTTGATACCCTCTAGTTATTTAACATAGCCACTGAAAATCAAAATTTTTAATAGGCAAATCAACTATAAAGGGCCATTTTCTATGGCTATGTTAAATTACCAGATGGTATTTGTTTTTTTAAGACCTTTTTGAATGTTTCAATTTCCTGGAGCATTCCCTTGAACTTGACAAAATTATAAGACTGGAATGTTTCATCAATTTTCTGTCCAGCTTCCTGTATTTGCTTCCTTCGAAAGTCCCTTGAAAATCATACATGCCTTAGTCTGAAAGTATGGTACCCCCAAATCCTATGTTTTCATGGTCTTTAAGTTCAAACCCACCATTAGATCATCCTTGTGGCTCGATGTGTTTTTGTGACAATTGGTGAAGAATTCCCTGTTTTTTCAGCCTTTGAATCCTCAACATTCCTCAACTCCCATCCTAAATAAATCAACAAAAAAACATTCCCATCAAGCCTTTTTTCATCCAAAAAACTCTTCATGGCAAACCTCCCATTACTTAAATCCCCATGAAAATCCCCCATGTTCATTCCACCTTTTTGTTCCACCCGTTTTTTTTTAACGGTCGAAAAGTACGGGTCGAAAAACGGGTCGGAACGTCCCAGGTGGATCCAAAGCGTCAGCACAGACCATCCCATGCTGGCCATCCAGAGCCGAAGTCGGGGGCCGTGCCTTGCCGAGATCGGTGCAGAAGAAATGGTGATTCGCCATAGTTATAATGGATATGATTCCATTTGGATTCAATCATTCACAGAGATTCAATCACTCATTAAGTTGAAACATTGGGGAAGATGTTGGGAAAATAATCTGGTAGGTGGTGACTGGAACCATGGAATTTTATGACTTTCCATATACTAGTATTGGGAATAATAATCCCAAATATATTTTGGCAGAGGGGTTCAAAGCATCAACCAGATTAACATAGACCCTGAAAGTTACGAATTTCTAATGGAAACGAATCTTCCAACCTCGATGACTGCCAGGGTCGAACTGTTAATTTACCAGAGGATAAACAATCGATTGGATTCCCCATTTTGTTGAAATTCCTAGTGGGATCCTTGTTTTCATCTTATAAGTGTTATGGGAATACTTATATTAAACTATGAAATTCCAAGGAGCAATATATAATATAAGTTCTGAGACTAGTTGAGACATAGCATGATATTACGCACTCCTTGGTTTATATTTGAAGGGGAACGTTTGTCCCCCTGATTGAAGGCAGCATTGCGCACACAACCTTCCCAGAATTGGGACATATTGGGACTTTTTGGTGTTTTTTGTTTTTTGACGGAGGGTTCATGAATTCGAACTTTGTATAGAATTTCTGCTTGGTGGTTTCAACTATGTTTACATGTTTACCGCAGGGTTTTTACTAACATAGATGTGGAAGACCTGGCTGGTTTCCCTCGGAAAATGATCGGTAAATAGTGGTTGATCCACCTAAAGGGATAAAAGGGTAATTGTCACATTTCAACCCTACAGGATGGTGCCCCATAGTTAGCTAAGTTGGTTTATAACCCAATCTAACTATAGTTATATCTGCCATAAACCATAGTTATGGGAGTTATATTCACCAACTTAGCTAACGAACTGGGGCACCACCTTGTAGGGACCCTATGTGGACAATCCCGGATCGTCCGAGGCAATCGTCGCCCTCAGACTTGGTTGCCATTCGGCTGCTTGGCGAAGATTCCTGGGACACAAGCGATTCCGCTTCCAGAAATATTGGGGCCCACCCCGAAACACACACACATTCTGTAGGCTTCGGAATCGCATGGTGACTGGGGGTTAGGCAACATAGAAATTACTAAAACTTCGAGTGATCCCTGGCATTCTATTCTGACATTCTAGTCTGGCATTCTATCTGGCATCGATTCTGACATCCTATTTGGCACCCTTTCTGGCATCCATTCTGACATTTTCTCTGGCATTCTATCTGGCATTCTTTCTGATATGCTTTCTGGCAACTATTTTGATATTCTTTCTGGCATCCTTTCTGGCATTCTATATCTGGCATTCTATATCTGGCATTCTATATCTGGCATTCTATTTGACAATCTATTCCGGCATTCTATCTGGCATCTATTCTGACTTTGTTATTCTGCCATTCTATCTGGCATTCATTCTGCCATTCTATTCTGACATTTTCTCTGACATAGGATCTGGGCCCGCGCTTGAGGTCCGGCAGTGCCAATTAAGAGAGCTGGAGTCGGCTGTTGGGACAACGCAAAGATATGGAAATCATGTGGGGATTCTCCCCGGGATAACATCTATAAATCGCGAGTGAATTGCCCAATATCTATCCTCTGGTAAACTAACATAGCTATTGAAAATGGCCATTTATAGTGGATTTTCCCATTAAAAATGGTGATTTTCCATAGCTATGTTAGTTTACCACTGGGTATGTTAATTTGATGTAGGGAAGATTAAGACATACTTTTCAGGAAGCTCCTTTTTGATGGGGTTCTTTCAAGATGAGTACATTGACAGGGACACACTTCAAATGCGTTTAGTGTCCTTAGTCCCAATTAGGCTGTGAAAGTTGATTTGCATGGTTCCAAGGGATCAGGATGATCAGGTCAGGTCCAACATGGTGAATCTGTGTTGCAGGTTTAAAGCAATAATTTGTGATGTATTGCGATGCTTAACTGTTTAAATGGTTTGTTTGGGGACCCAGGCATGTACTGGTACAGTATCTCATGTTGGTTCCAGATGAATGAAACCTGTGAAAAACTGTGAAACATATTCGCTCGGTCATTTTGTTGCCACAACAATTCCTCAAAGGTTTCGTAGCTACTGCACGCCCTTAACCGTATGTGTGCGATAGTCTGGCACAATCGGTGGAAATCAGGATGTTTGGGGCACGCGTCCCGATACATAAGTTTGAGAATTGGGGATGGATCAAACCCTATTCTACCATATTTTGGGGGATGAACATCCATAATTACAAACTATTTGGGGGTTCACCATGGTACCAGGGTTTTGACGAATATTCAATATTTAACTAAACCATACTAAACCCGTAACGTCCGTGGGAAAAAGGGGGTTAACCTAACCCCAAGAGATCGCGACACCGAGGTTGAAGTACGATGGCGAGTTGGTTGGCACGGCCAAACAGCAGAAATTTGTGAATTCCGAAGAGGCCACGGCTGGGTCACGGCGAACGCGTCACAGTGAACTCGGAGTGTTTTGGGCTGGAAGATCCTGGTTAGTTGCTTTCTGTAGTTTCATGTGGCTGGAAAGTCAGTAGCAATCATCAAGAATAACATGAAAACATCATGGAAAATCATCCCAATTTGCAGTGGAGAGTTCTGGTCACTTTGTAATAACCTACAAATTGGAATGAAAAACATAGAACATGATAGAAATTCAACATTGCCGTTAGCAATGGAAAAAAGTCGCCGATCTTAGATCTTTCAGCTGTTTCTGATTTTGATCTTTAAAAAATCATTCGTTGAGCTGGGGGCATTTCGTTGAGCTAATAGGTGGTGCATTAGGTATGTGGTTTCAATTCAAGTCATTAGGTATGTTTTCTTGGGCACAGAGAGTGTGGAAAAGTGCAGTCTTCTCAAGCTGGGTTGGTGTTTTTCTCTTTGGGGTGATTCTCCCAACTGTTCCTCACAAAATTCTAATATATGGTTTGACCTCGCCAAGAAACCTGATAATCTGAAGTTTTCTGAAGCATGTACAATTAGATTATCAGATATTTACAGATTATCATAGATATTTACAATTTATATATTATATATATTAGATATTTACAAAGAGAAAACTTTCTAGGATCTTTTCAGGACAGCTTGGAATTTTGAGCTACACATTTCGTGATATTTCGTGTAGGAATCTACATACCCTCTTTGTCTCCATAACGATATATATATATATATATAACTATATACGCGCAACGCCTGGGTTCTGCCCAGGCGTTGCAGCGTATATATGTCCCATTCACGAACAAATGATGTTGCGAATTACCATAATTCCTATGGGAAAAGTAACACAGATACTAGAGACTATCAAACAAACAAGGTCAAAACAACCGAAATTCCTATGGGAAAAACAAAAACGGCATAACACCTGCAATTCCTATGGAAAAAACAACAAAGGTACTAACAAATTTTAAACTCTCAAATCGTGAAGATTAAAATTCAATTAGGAAGATCAACAAAGATATTAGGGAATATTAAACTCCCACCCCCGTTAAACCTTAAATTCCTATGGGAAAAAAAACAAAGATACTAGGGACTATATATATATAAAAAAAGTCAAAACACCCGAAATTCCTATGGGAAAAACAAAAAGCGGTATTAGGGAATATTAAACTCCCACCCCGGTTAAACTTTACATGCAATTGGGAAGATCAACAAAGATTTTAGGGAATATTAAACTCCCACCCCCGTTAAACTTTACATGCAATTGGGAAGATCAACAAAGATATTAGGGAATATTAAATTCCCACCCCCGTTAAACTTTACATTCAATTGGGAAGATCAACAGAGATATTAGGGAATATTAAACTCCCACCCCCGTTAAACTTTACATGCAATCGGGAAGATCAACAAAGATATTAGGGAATATTAAACTCCCACCCCCGTTAATTTTTACATGCAATTGGGAAGATCAACAAAGATATTAGGGAATATTAAATTCCCACCCCCGTAATGATGATGATGATGATGATGATGATGATGATGATGCGTCGCCCGTCGTCATTGCGGGTCCGGGCAGAACCCAGGCATTTGCCGTATATATATATATATATATGAATTTTAATATTTCCTCAAAAGCATCTATTCATAGATTTGCTGAAGGTGAGTTAGTGTTTATTCTATGTTATTTTCCAGCTTGAAAATCGGCCAGTTTTGGCAAATGGATAGGGATATTTTTCCGTGGAATTCCATGACCTACTGAGTCAATGATCAAACAGATGGATTCGAACTTCAGTGTTTTGACGGGGTCGAAGCTGGAACCATAGTGCCACACCATAAAGGGTGCAAGTCCAGTTGTAGGAGATGTAACCAGAGGCTCTGGGGTCACATCCCAACTGAGGTCATCGTAGTCATACCGTACCAATGTGTTTCACCCAGCACCTCTAAGCAATCAGACATTCCACATGAGATCTGGACACTAATCCTCGTACTCTTGTTGT
This sequence comes from Cladocopium goreaui, assembly GCA_947184155.2. NCBI lineage: Eukaryota > Dinophyceae > Suessiales > Symbiodiniaceae > Cladocopium > Cladocopium goreaui. The sequence goes on from CAMXCT020005290.1 coordinate 161,039, forward strand.
GTCTGCACGGATTCACTTCATGTCATCGCTGTCCAGCGGAAACAAGCTGGAATCAAGAGTTCAAAGAGCTTAACTCCAGATTCTAGCCACTCCTGTGCATGGAGCTGCCAGGGGCTTAACTCCAGAGTTAACTCCTTTCTAATTTCTAACTGCAGTTTACAGCCAATCCCCTGTCCAGCGAATCAGACACGTTCCTGACGATCATGTGTAGCGAATCAGTCGGAAAACTCCTGGAGCGTTGCCGCTCTGAAAATCGGAGCGGGACATGTGTTTGATTGTGTTTGAGCCCCAAAAAGAGCCATAGATGTGGTTAAAACAATGTCATGTTTACCATCCCCCAGTCATCACCATTTTTATAGGTTGTATTTGCACCATTCCCAGTCATGGGTGGTTAAAATGGCATTGTCAAATAACCACATTAGATCCAACATAAAATCCCATTAGATCCCATGAAAAATCACCACTTTTCATGGTGAATTCCCGATGGAAAATCCCGTGAAAATCCCATGAAAAATATAAATAATCCATCGATGGACAAGTCCCTATAGCATTCCAAATTTCCTTGGACAGCTGTCGCGACAGCCAGGATTTGCGATCATATCTGGGTGTCCAAAACTTAGTCAGGATGGAGTCAGCATTGCGCTAAAGCAAGGTGTGTAAGATTTTGCCAACAAGTTCATGTCATTGAATGTAGGGCCCAAGATTTTATCTGGTTGGTGGTTTGGAACCATGGAATTTTATGACTTTCCATATATTGGGAATAATGATCCCAACTAACTCATATTTTCCAGAGGGGAGGTATACCACCAACCAGTTATGTAGTTCTCTCAAAGATCATTTCTGAGGGATTATCCTTGCCCCCAACTCCCAGGCACCGCCCATAGCCCCATCCAAGTCATTGGACCCAGTCAAACAACCAGACCACTGGGATCCGCCATGACTTTCGACGGGAGGTTGAGGGTTTTTCTGGCTCAGGTACAGATGGACGTGGCAAAACTTCAGGCCGAACTCAAGCTTGGCAGTCAGGATGTGTAAACGCTATTGGATTGAAAACCGGAAGGGTAAAGGGTAAACCCCCATCGAACAACCAACAGACCGGCCCATTTGTTTTTCCCCAAAAGGAAATTGCAATGATGTTCTCACTGGAAGATGGTCGTGTTTGGTGTCCATCTTAATCTGTTGTTTTTTTTTTGTTGCGATTTGCAAACAACATTGGAGGTGTGGGGATGTCTATCTTACCCAGCAAGTGCCAGTATGACAGCGGGCTGCCCCAACCATCTTATTGCGATATTGGCATATATTGGCTGCATTTGTTTATTGGTATTTCAATTTATTTCAAAGATTCTTGGTTGATATTGCCACCATTTCCACCATTTGTTACCTCTATTACAGTAGTATTTGTGGAATGTTTGGATGAATAGTCCACTTGTAGACTTACCAACACTGCTGAGCAACATTCCTGGGTCCCGTTGCCGACGTGAAACAGTGATAGAGCTAGGATAGATGAATACCATTGAATACCGCATACCCCAATTCAAGATGTGTAATGGTTATAGCATATATAATACACTAACCCACACAGTATATATCATACTTTACATGTATGATAATATGATGTACTATGATGTATTATATATTATACAATGTTATAGCATGTGATAGCCCATGCACAAGTGAGACTATCATGTTCCAAAGCCATTGCAAATTCCCTGCGCCTTTGGAGTTTCCATGTTCGCTTTGCAGGGTGTAACTGGGGATGAAGTCTGCAACATTCGGGTGAAGCTTAGTTCATCTTAGTTCGAACCCCTTGAGGAAAGTTTTTTAAAAAAAACATGTACTGTGGCCCCCAGGTATGTTTGTTTTGTTTATAAACCCCGTGAATTGTATTTAAAAAAACACAGTGTTTCCGCAGGTTTCCCACCAAAGTTCCCTTGCCAACATCAACGCCATGAATGCGAGTCCTATCACCCCATCTTTCTGCGACAACGTCAGAACAGGACAAAGCCACTGAAGGCGGAGAAGACGAGGTGTGTTTTGGGGCTGGCTCAGTGGAAGAGAAACGTGGCAATGGAAAATCCATTGGTCCATTGCTGTGTCCATTGCTGTGTTTGATTACCAGAGGCTACTGATCATTCTGTCCTCTAAAAAGATTGGAGAATCTAGAAGGCCACAAAAAAATCGAATTGAGATTGAACATCACGAAACATGAGTGGATCCAAGCAGCCGAAACCCAAGAAGTGCTTGGATTTCATTGACAGTTCTGGTGTGTCTTGCTCTATGTCTCCCAAGTATCAAAAACAAGGCTTTCGAAAGAAATACCATGAGGCCTACAATCTAGACTAAACTGGTCCATTTTTTTTTGCATAAAAACACCCTCCCTTGGTGTTTCACCTTCTTTTTCCCGGAAAAACCCGGAGGAAACACCCTGTCACCGTACAGGAGGTGGTGAGGCATGCCCTGACCACCGAAGGGCTGATGATGTTGTTGATCAGCCTCGCATGGAGTCACTGGATCCCAAAATTCATCGATCGCTTGTGAGTTGATGCACAAATGGCACAGAATGATACATAGATAGTAACTAACGATACATAACGATACAATGGCACATAATGGCACTGTGGTTGAAGGTTTTTTTTGTTAACACATTTCCAATGTCACTATGGTTGAATGATACAAAAATAACAAGAATTCGTATGGGGTTTGGAAGTCAAGAAACATCAGAATTTGTGGGGCCCCACTTTGCTGAAACCTGGGTCAAAACTTGGAGACGACAAAGAGGCCTTATATTTATTCATATTTTGCATGTTCAATTTATATCTGGTTGGTGGTTTCAAACATTTTTCATTTTCCATTTCATATATGGGATGTCATCCTTCCCATTGACGAACTCCATCATTTTTCAAGATGGTTTTTTAACCACCAACCAGATTTGATTCTACATGGTTCTACGATTCTACTGGTTGGTAAACCGCCACAACGGTCACCATCCATGAACTTGGAATATCTTGGAATCCAGGTCTGAACCAAGCAGTTTTTACGCTGTGCCGCTCCATGGTGCTGGAAGATTCATCAACAACCCGAAAAACATCATCCTTAAATGTAGGTAAATAATATACCACCATGGGTTGCATCTGGGGTATACATTTTGAAAAATGGAATGACAGATGGTTTTGTGACAGGGTATCTGTAAAAAGGGGGAATGAAACGAGACTTGGTCAAGCCGTTGGGGTCAAAGAAAAAGGATTTTGGGGGGGGGATCACAACGAACTCCTCTCAATGCCCTGAATAAATGGCAAATTATTGTCCAAGATATTGAAGTTGAAGTGTTCAAACAATATAAGATAATAATGGAACAGGCCGTAAAAAACCGTATGGGATCCGCGACTTGAGGGGACTTTTTTGGCGTTGTCCTGCTGGTTTTGCATGGCTATGTTAACCAATTTTTCCTTGATTTAATCAATTTAATTCCATTTTTCTTATTGAACTCCATTCCAATGCTAAAAAAATGTTGGTTGAACATCATTGTTGCAGTCCCCCCTTGTTGATTGTTCCTAAACTATGTTGGATACGCCAGAGTTTGTTGCTCACATCCCTACAATGTGAGGCCCCCCAGTTATAAGTTGCTTTATAAGTCCCAGTAACTAGTTCGTTATTTGCGTACCATAAACCAGTTCGTGACATTGGACTTATGTGAACCCCAACTGAACGCTATCGTAAACGGGGGCCTCACATCGAAATTTGATCGCCTGAGCGCCGAGGTCAGAGCACATTGATGTTATCGGGCCAAGATCATCGTTATTGGAAAAGTTTCGTTAAGGCCTGCGCCGTGCTGCGCCAATTTGCGCTTTGTGGCGTGGTTTTTTGGGGAAACAACAACAGTTATTGATAGAAACATTGGAACCCGGGAATTATGGTTCGGAAGCATCTTGAAAAAAACACATCCTGGACACATTTGGTAATCTCACATAGATATGGAACGTGCCCCGTGAAAATAGATGACATATCCATGCCATGGCCATAACCATAATGTTGCTTTTCCATAATCCGAATTATCAGTTGATAGATGGTAAACATCACATTGCATCCTACTGGGTTCAGGGTTTCAACAGTTTCAACCATCCTTTTGGTGGGATAAACCGTGATAAACCCAAACAAAATAATGTGATGCTTACCATCTATCAACTGGTGACTTGGATTTTGCAACCATCCACAGTATCCAATACACTGGACGAGCTTCCGAACGGCTTGGGCATGGCCGGACTTTGGGTTTTGTTCAACATTCAATGGGAATTCCAGGATCCTAAAATGGAGGTACTGTACCATATAAGGCCATATTTTGGGGGGATATCCCCTTACATAGGCCTGAAAAATAGGCCTTATATATGGTAGGTACCTCCAATAAATCGGATCCTGAATCTCATTGAAACATGTAGATGAGTGGCAAATGCGGGAGACACTGGTCGGAGTTGGACGAATGGCTGGTTTTCCTGCTCAGTCGACTTGTGACTCGTGAGATGGGGCCCTGGGGTCAAAACTACCGAGACGATGTTCAGTAGTTTCAACATCTTTCAACCATCCTCAAGGTTTGTTGTACATTTCACCCACAAGTCTAGTTGATTGTATTATCTTGAAAATTCCTTTGAAACAGATGAGGAAAAAGTATGAGGATTAGTAAACTTCTCCAGAGGGGCGCTGAACTCAAGTTGTGCCAATGAATTGCCATAGTTTCATCATAGTTCATCTATTTCAGCAGGTGCTGGGTGAGGCATTCAAGGAAATCCCTCTACATGAAGCCCCGGGTTGACAGTGTAAAGTTCTGAACCCCAAAAATGCGACGTCTCCGAGAAGGGTAACGTGAAGTTCATGGCTTAAATTTTAGCGAAAAAGTCATGTTCTAATAGCAATCTACTATCCCACTGTGGTTCAGATGTTTACCCCACTTCGTAATACTGACAATCGATAGCTATCATCTATTGACTATTCCACAATAATAACAATAATAACAATAATGACAATAATGACAATAATAACAATATTAATACTATATAACAATAATAATATATAACAATAATGATATGAAATATAATGTATCTATATATAATATAATATACCATATATAATATATAATATATGATATATATAATATATGATATTTAATATATAATATATAATATATAATATATAATATATAATACATAATATATAAAATATAATATATAATATATAATATTTAATATATAATATATAATATATAATATATAATATATAATATATACAATATATGTAATATATAATATATATAATGATTAATAATACTTATTATTAATATTGATGTTTGGCCCGTGCCCGATCTCCAAATCCCAACGTGCGTTTGGTGCGTTTGTCCTGGATCGTCCTCTTGGGGAAGCACCAAAGGTTCCTAGTACATTTAATCTAGTTGTTTATAATGTAAGATATACTATATTACATAATGTATAGATATATCTATTCTATAATGTAATATAGTATATCTAGTTTTTTTCTATATATTATAGATATACTATATTATGAATATTCATTATAGATATTATTTTACATTTATAGAATAGATATATCTATATATTTATGGATATTACATTTATATACTATGATCTATATCACTGGATTGGTTTACGGGAAAAATTACAGGAAAGCCCTATATTTCATGGGGAAAACCATGGTTTCCTGTAGGTTTTCCCTTCAACCAATCCAGTGACTATAGATACAATGTGAGGCCCCCAAGATATAAGTTGGTTTATAAGTCCCAGCAACTATAGTTATTTGCGTACCATAAACCATAGTGACATTGGAGTTATTTGCACCAACTTAGCTATCGACTGGGGGCCTCACATTGTAAGTTGAGACATTTCAGTGGCTTAACTATGGTTCATGATAGATATAACATTATATAACTATAGTTTTCATGGGGGTTATAGATATCTATCCAGTGATCTATAGATATCTATACTATATCAATAGATATACATTTCTGCACCACAGCGCAACGCAGGCGATGCGGAGTCATCCCGATGAACCCGGAAGTGGAACGTTGAGCCATGGCAACCATTGGGATTTCACCATGAAAAGTGGTGATTTTATGTTGGGATCTTTCATGGATTTTATGTTGGATATTATGTTGGTTAATGATGGTTAATGATGATTACATCATCTGGTTGGTGGTGACTGGAACCATGGAATGGATTATGACTTTCCATGAACAGTTGGGAATTTCATAATCCCAACTGGCGAACTCATATTTTTTGGAGTGGTTGAAACCACCAACCAGTATAGGATATTTAATATATATATATAAGATATGCAAGATATGTACTAGTTATGGATGGTATCATGTATTAGTTATGAAGTTATATAATATATAAGATAATACATGATATATATATATATATTCACCATCCAGCTATACCAGATTTGTTTTGGGGGAACCGTTTGGGTACAGGTTTTTTTGACCCATATAAAGTAATATCCTGAAGTAGATAGAACATGGATGTTTAAAGGGATTGAACATATAGAATATTCCCATTCGGGGAATAATCTTGGAATTTCCATGTGCTATCTACTCCAAAGTCGTTATGTATATATATATATAATCATAGTCATATGCATATGTCTATACCTGTGTCTATATGATGTATACAAAATATGTCCCAGTAATTCGAAATTAGGTTCAATTTTCTCCAAGTTTTACAAAGTGGGTATGGGTCAAACTGGTCAAAACTGGTACCCTCTGGTAAACAAACTTGAAAATGGCCCAGTCGAAATAGTGGATTTACCTATTAAAAGCAGTGTGATTTTCCATTGTTTTTTGCACGTTTACCAGAGGGATCCAGAGGGAATATCCATGTGAATCCATATGAATGGGCCATGTTCATCCATGTTCCATTGTACGTTTACCAGAGGGTAACCCTTGTTCGAAGGTGATCTCCTTGACCTAGCATGAATCATGAGATGTTTTGATTGTCGGGGAAACATCTAAACATCATTTGTCCTGCCATGATTGTATATCTTGATGATTATGATCATTATAGTATCATATACATTCATATAATGTATGGAAAATGCATTTATACAATATAAAATGTGTGCTGTATTCAAATCATTTGTGGAAAACATGTCATGCTCCGCGGCTGTGGTTCTATATGTGTTTCCAATCTTCTCAGCAGACAGCATAACTCCGATAGTGTAAGAAACTGTCACTGTTCTGTCCAAGGAATGGCTACCCTTCTGAGTGGAACGTCATGGATGCGACATGGCTAAAGACTGGCATGACTGGATGGTTTGTTTAAAGAGGCGTTTCACCCATTTCACTCTTCTCAATGGAATATTTGTGGAACAAGAACCAAAATACGTCAGGATTTAAGCAAGGACTGGGATACCACCCAGAACTGATGGTGGTTCATTGGGGGACTATAGTGACTATACCCTCATTCATCAGTTTTTTCTTGTTTTTTCTTTACCGCGAACTAACTCGATTTTTTAAAATTTGCATAAGGTGATGTCAGGCAAATACCTCACCCCAAATCCTGAAGGGCCCAAATGGGGATGTACCAGACATCTTCATCAAATTTCACATGCCCTTCGTGGAGAGATGATTTTCCGGATCCGGTTGATGTAGCTATTTGGAGGGTCCAGTGATTAATGTGAGTTTCCAGGTAAAAGCACTTAGAAAAACCATTAGCAACTCCTCCTGTAAAGGCTTGTACATTTTACAAATAAGTCCCTAAGTTTACATTTAAGCATCATTTTACAATATTTTACATCCGTTTTTCAGAACCAAAGCCACATGACCAACTCGTCCCTCGTGTTTTTATCTGCCGAAGATCTCACCAGGTGAAGAAATACTTGGCGCAACACTCTTGGTGGTTGAGAATCCATGGCTTGGGAACCACAGATTGGGTTGATACCCGGCCTGGTAAACTAACACTTCACTATGGAAATTGGGTAAGTTATAGTTTTCTTTATAAAACCTATTAAAATTTTGTTGATTTTTTATGGCGAAGTGTTAGTTTACTGGAGGGTTTCATAAGTCATGAGGGTACCCCCTTGCATCATCCAGTGGTGATGACCATGACGACTGGTATTGAAACCTATGATGACTTGGGAACGATTTTAAGAAACTTCCAAGTGATACTTGGGAATTGGGCTGGGGAATCTTCCCCACATGCGTGGCTAAAAATTATGACTCAGGATTTTCAGGTTGCTGAATGTGACGTATCCAGAATGATTAAGTGACGTGATTCTGGGCTAACCATGGGAAAACATCTGGTACCCATTTCCTTAGGCTTATTTAACAGCTGTGGAAAATGCCCGATGTTTTTGTGATAATCGATATACCTGATATACCTATTGAACATGATGATTTCCATAGCTTCGTTAAAGAACCACAGTATAAATGACGTCATTGTGGGATAATACGGGAAAGATATTCGGTAAATGTTGGGTTCATGATCGTAGACACCGTCCCTGAAGTTTACAATTGATATTGGGTATGTCAATGGGAATTCCAGGATCCTAAGATGGAGGTACTGTACCATATAAGGCCATATTTGGGGGGTATATCCCCTTAACTACATAGGCCTTGCATAGGCCTTCTATAGGCCTTACATATGGTAGGTACCTCCAATTTAGGTTCCTGAAATGGCCATTGAACATCATCAAAGTTCTCCAAGAATCACAATAGCAACGCTCAGAAACTGCATTGATTGTTTGTCAGATACGTTAGTATTGAGACCAAGCTCATATTTTCGACAATCTTGGTCAAATAGGAGAGCCTGGAAAAAATATGTAGGGCTTGGATATTTTGGTGGTGGTTACTAAAACTTTATTGAGGTCCAACAAAAATAATTATAATCTTTCAGACCCGATTTGTTTGCCTGGATGTTGGTTTTCAGGAGGTTTTTTTCAATGAAATAGCTGGGTAAAATTCATGGCCATACCCCTTAAGTATTCATGGGTAAAAGTCGACTTAGGGGATTTCATTCCCTTTTGGTGCATCGCATAGGCCCAGGATCATCCCAAATCCAATGGATTGGTTTAAGGGCAAATTTTAACCGGAAACCATCGGTATTTTCCCATGAAGATCATGGGGCTTAAACCGGTTAAAATTTTCCCTTAATCCAATCCATTGAATTCTATTTTTTCGAAACATCCCATCCCCTTTTTCGATAGTTCCCGAGTAAACGGTTTGTATTTACGGAGAGTTGATGGGAATCTGGTTGGTGCTTTGGATCATTTTTTTGAATATTTGTCCATTCAGTTGGGAATTTCATCATCCCAACTGACTCATAGTTTTCAGAGGTATACCACCAAACAGGAATGTATTGATAAGATATACCAAACATTCAGTCCTTGAATGGGATGAAGGCAACATCTGGGCTGGCTGATGGTTTGGTTCATCTTCTCCGAGATGGGTAAATGGGTCTGAAAATGGGGTACACCGGGTACAGTATATGCACCAAAATGGCAATTTCAGGAATTAACATTTATTATTCAGTGTATTTGGGGGGCACCACAATGTACCATATTTTCAGACAAAGCAAACGCCTCAATTGTGAAGAAAGCAAATACTATTGTACATTCGTGTTTTGTATCTGTCAACATCCCATTACATCCCACAATCCTCTTGATATCATTTTATATCCCCATTCTGGTTGATTTTAGAGCAGCATATGTCAGACTGTCAAATCACCATCGCCATGTGACACAGTGGAGACCCCGGAACGATAGCTAGGTTGGTGAACATAACTCCAATATCTCAATGGTAATTTCAGGTACTGTACCATATAAGGCCATATTTTGTGGGGATATTCCCTTACATAGGCCTTACATAGGCCTTATATTAATGGAATCGGTACCTCCAATCAATCGGTTCCTGAAATGACCATTGAATATCTACTTCTTTACGACACTTATGATTAAAGCCATAGCTATAGTATGCTATACCCTCTGGTAAACTGTTACATAACTATGGAAAGATCCACCATTTTTAATGGGAAAACTCACAATTTCTATGGTCATTTTCAATAGCTACGTTAAATTACTAGAGGGTAGTTAAATTCGGTTGATAAATCAAGTTATAATAAAACGGGGCCCCACATGGTCCATTTTAGACATTACACGATTGGTACCAGATTGGTGGTAATCCATCATTTCCTTTCAATGTATCCCAAATTGGCCCAGGAAATACTTTAATTGTAATTAGACCATGTGAACTGAACCCCTAGTGTTTATGAACCTTATTATTTATTGCTGTTTATGGTTACCAGACTTGTTCTTGCTTAAATCTTCTAAAATTCCTAATAGTTGATGGTTGAATAACTGAACAACATCAGGGCAAGAAATGCAAGTGATACATGATGTATAGGATGATCATATCCCTTTGTATCCCCATTGAAACATGATTATACCGCCATTCTGCTTGGTTATTAATCCCTCCATAAATTTAGAATCTACACATAAATATTATGATATTATTTATACACCAATGAAATTGTTGCTTTTGTACATCCATTAAAACCAACCTGATCATGGCTTTTCTTCCATAATGGGATAATCTACCTACATATACTATGATTAACACCACATAAACTATCCATTTTTTTCTGATGAACATCACCATGGTTTCCTTCAGAAAACGGCCTTCAGAAACCAAGGCTGGGATACTGAAGCGGTTGCTGAGCCGCCTGTTGAGCCGCCATCTCAGTCCCCAATCTCCCCGGCGACCACCATTCCGGGGGGGGAGTCGCCCTAAGATTTCCAAGGCGAAAGAAAGGAGCATACACCATGGGGATGTATGAAATAAAGAGATCCATGATTCTATCCATGTATTTATGATATGATGATTATGGATGATGATGGTTTCCTTATATTTATGGATGAATTCTTTGGATTTATGATGATGATTTATGGTGCATATACCAGCAAGACAGATAGAAATTAAGAATGAACCTATGGTTTATGGATGTTCATGGTATCGACATATCATCTTAATGATAATCTGGAGTCTGTACCCTTAGGTAATCAAACGTGGCTGGCTAGCTGGGAAATTCCCGAACTCAATGTGGATTTTCCATTGCCATCTTTGATTGCCGAAGGGTAAAGAAAATCCCCAAAGCAGATAGAACAACAAATAATCACTATGTGAGTACAATGTTACCTTTCTATCTTTTAGTAGTTAGAGTTACTCTGCATAAGTTCAGAAGTTAGACAAACTTGTAGAACAATGATAAGCAACATAAACAGGGATGAATTAGAATAGCGAAATCGGTCGACTTCTCACAGGAAGAGGTCCCCCTAGAGGCCCGGTAAGTTGGTTTATGACTAGGCTAAGTAAGATCGATGATGCTATATTTATACTATGGATTCGTTTATAAGCACCAAACACAAGTGGGGTGCCCTTTTGGCATGATTTCTCCGAATACTATAGAATTTATCAACCAAAAAAAGGTTACCAGACGACTACAAACGTGGTTATTGGCAGAGATTTATGTGTTTATTGAATGCTGAAGCCATTAAAAAACATATAGGTGGTGAAACAGGGGAAGGAACCTTGGCATCGCCCAAAATGGATGGATGAGTAGCTACTGTATCAGACTATATCAGACTATATCCATCATCAAGAAAATAGTGAATGCAAAATTGTCTCAGAATGCTCGAAATATTCCAGCTTTTTTAAGTGGCAAACTCCTAATTGTTGCAGGGTGTCTCAGATTCGTCAGCAAAGATCTCACCAAAAATCCTGGTCCTTTTCGGTGAAACGCATCACCTGAAATGGCTTCGTGAAACCTGCGAAGCCGGATGTGAAAATAACAGCAACGTGGCATGGCGTGTGATGAGTTTCGGGGTATTAGGCGCACATCAAGTTATGGGTGAATATGGGTGAATAGTTAAAATGGGGAATCCCCAAGTCACCATGGGTTGAACTACTAAACTAGTCTAATTTTGCATGATTGGGGGATACCCCCCATTTTAGGAAACCTCCATATGTACATCTTCATGGATTATTATTTTATTGTTTGCCATTTGATGGAACATCTGATATTTCAGCAGAAAATCAACTCTTTCCAAAGTACCTAATAAATGTCATGTTGGCGGTTCAACAGTAATCATACAAAGTTGATGCTTATAGAGCAGCCGTGAGGAAGCTGACAAAATGAACGCATTGCAAACATATGTATGTATATATATATATAACGCTATGCAATTATATATCAATCACATTTATGAAGTGTCCTGTCAATTCCTGTCAAAAGAAATCTAGTACCTTGTTCCTCGTTCGTTGTATCATCAGGCGCTGCCTGCTTTCAAAATCAGGAAATGAATGAGCGTATCTAACTCCCCTTATCATGTGGTCAGACAACATTTGCGGTATCTGATGTTTTACTTTTTGGTTGTCATGAAGGATTTACATTGGACAATAACCTGGAACGGTATTCCTACAAGTCGTGAAAGTAATTTTTCACAAAACCTTCCAGCTTGCATGATTGCCATTCTTGTCCGCTCAGCTTCAAAGAAAACTTCAAACATGTTTGCGATGCGTTGAATGGCACTGGAGGTTGTCTTCAAGAAAGATAAGAAAGCAGGGGCAACTTTGATCAATAAAATAATTCTGATGTTAGTAAAACAATTGCAAAATATCCACCATTTTACCATAAATGTGTGGTATAAACTATCCAAATATGGATGGTTTCCTGTATTATTCGTTTACCAAAATTACGTTCCCTCAACACACAGAGTGTAGTATCGTGTCAGTGGGGTATGTATATCATATACATATACATGCATTTACAATACAAATATATGGCGCACACACACACTCACACACACACGCATATATATATATATATGTATTGTGTATCCATGTCGCAGTACCTCCAAGGTTTTGAGCAGGCCAGAGTGTTTCTGAAGATATTTGAGACCTGACATTTGTTCGCTTCTTAAGATGGCTGTGGGAACTAAAATCAAGTTGTCGACGTCAGGCCCTGAGACCACTCCATGCATTCATGTTTAAAGTTTCCCTTTTCATAGAACTTGCTAGTCATAGATGCTTGAAACCAAACGACCCACAAGTTACTTAGGGCTAAACAAAATTATTCCATAGGTTGCTGCATGTTACATTGTTGTCATCTGGGCCATGTTTGCATATACGGACCATGACATGTGCCTCGCATGCCATGGAAGAACGGCCATGCCTCAGATGAGAGAAGGACCGGCCTCGCCTTTGATTAGGTGACCCTAAGGGAGCTACTGTAGCACCACTGGGGGTTTCCAGAAATGTGGCTATCCAATAGCTGGTTGGTTTATTTCATTTATTTCGTGGAAAATCCCCATCTAGAAATGGATGATGACTGGGGTAGCCCCACTGGATTTTTGGGGAATCTTCTGTGATTTTTTTCATCTTTACATAGGCCTGATATATTATGGTAGGCACTCGTACCCCCAATTTTGGTTCCTGAAATGGCCATTGACTTAATACTCTTGAGTTACTTGGTGGGAAGAATTATATAATTATTCATCATATCTGCCAGAAATGGGACAAAAAAAGTTGCCAGGATACTTTAGAAGTATCCACTACGTGGCACTAACTGTACTTGCTGGGGGAGCTTATTTTGATACTAATCATGTCGCAAGTGCCATAAATGCCAGCCATAAATGGAAAGAATTGACCCTTGACCCAACCGGCTCCAGATTTGGTTGCAGATCCAAACCATCCTGCGGGCAGATGATCGCAGCCACCACCCTGGCAGATGATCACTACCAGCCACCGTGCCTCCAAATTTGCTTGACGTGAAAGAATTGGAGGTACCAAAAAAATAAGGCAATTTTTTGAGGCCTATGTAAGGAATATCCCAACAACATATGGCCTTATATGGTACAGGATGGGGCCCCCCAGTTATAAGTTTGTTTTTTGACCCCATCATACCCCATCTAAATATAGTTAAAAGTATCATACACTATTGTTATTGTCTGGAATATTTTTTATTTTTCCATATAATTATTGGGAATAATGATCCCAATTGACTTTCATATTTTTCAGAGGGGTAGGTCAACCACCAAGCAGTAGTTATATGGTAGAGTACCTCCATTTTAGGATCCTGAATTTCCCATTGATTTAAGAGACCCTGGCAGTTGATAGCTTAAATACCTATAACATGATAACACCCTACATCAGAAAAAAGAAAAACACAACTCATTTTAGGATTTCCATTTCAATTTGTTCCCATTGATTGAAACTCTTTCCTGACCCCGGACGTTTCGCAGGCCGTTCCTCCAGCTGCGTGTGTTCCGCAGACAGGCGGCTGCAGTGGAGGCGGAGCCGCCGGCGACCGAGCTGTACGACTGAGGTGTCGACCCCCCGAAAAACCGGACAACCCATAGGAAAATGGGTACCCTCTGGTGAACTAACATAGCAATGGAAAGATCCACCCATTTTTCATGGGAAAATCCACTATAAATGGCCATTTTCCATTGCTATGTTAGTTCACCAGAGGGTATCTAGTGGGATCTATATAACTGATTTTAGGAATCAACAACGAAGCATAGGAAAAGCACTGGAAGATGATGATTTTAGAAAGACAGGGGATTTAGTGGGATTTAGAGCTGAATTATGATAGCTAAGTTGGTTGAACTATATATAACTAGATAAAGTATGGGTTTATGGTAGATATCAGATATATCGAAGTAGTTAATGGGTTTATAAACCAACTTAGTACTGGGGGGCTTCACCTTGTAGAAGCCATGTCATGTAATTAGCCATAGTACCCTCCGGTACTTCAACATAGCTATGGAAAACCACCATTTCTAGATTCTAATAGATTCTTAGATAGATCATCTGTGCATCGCACATTTTCCATAGCTAAGAGCTAAGTGTTAAATTACCAGAAAAAAAATAACGCTTATTTGTTAAGTTTCACATTTACAGTTGAATCTCCCAGCTATAAACTTCCATGCAGTTCAGGGATATATGATCGGATCTATTGGGACATGATGAGATGTAGGATATATGGGATACTTGGGAAATCCACAAACCCACTGGGGTACAAAAAATGGGATATCGACGATGACTGATATAGATGAACATAGAGAATATATGGGATGTATGGTTTGCCTAGATGTTTATAGTTATATATAATAGACCCACTCATAGACCCACTCAAAACCAATTATCGGATTCTAGTAGGGTTCATACTGTCATAACATGGAATATATATATATATACATACCATCCATAGTTGGACAAGCATCCATTAGTGGATATGTATATATATATGGTATATGTACTTGGTTTAAAATTGATCATGGGATATAATTGGGATAATGTGAACTGCAGATTACTGTAGTAACTCCCTTGGCTCTTGAATTGGGGCCACCATCTCAGGGCAAATTACCACTATTTGTGGTGAACCACCAAATCAATCAACAGGATGTTATTGATATGGGCTTGACATTGCAAATAATGTAATATAATATTTCCTTAACACAGTAGGGTCCACAATGGTTACAATAGGGTATATGTGATATAATAGGCCCATGAAGCCATTAAAGTTCAATTATCCGATTGTAGTCTGTTTACAATGGTTTATAATTACATGGTGTATATCCCACAGGTTTTCACATACCGTACGATGATTCTAATCATTAGATATCTGATTATGGCAGGGTTTATTATGGGATATAATTTGATCAGAATCTGTACATGGCTATATGATTGTGCTTGGGGATATATAAAAGTCAACATGCCAATTTTGATCCATTCTCGACAACCATCCTCGGGTTGAACTGGGGATATCGTGGGATATCTCTATACTCTATCCAACTTGATATGAAAATCAGTTGTGTCTGAAAGAGGGATATGCTCCCACACTAGTAATTTCAATGAGGAAATGTATGATATTTTATGATGGATGAAGCATGGGATGTTCGGGTAATCACGGCAAACCTGCAGTCAACAACAAGGTGGAATTGATCAACAACATGTGAATACTGTAGTCAAGCTCTACGTATTTGAATTGTTTGAAGCAACTGTGAGTTTTCCCTGCTGTAAACCAACATAGATGTGGAAAACGACCATTTGTAGATTGTTTTTCCAGGGCAACCCATTGGTTTTCCACATCAATGTCAACGTTTACCCCAGGATAGTCGAGAAAAAATCGAATCGAAGAACATTGGGATTACGACTGCAATCGAATCGTTAAACCCTGGAGATGGTGACAGTCCCCCAGATTTGAGCGATTCTGATTTAACCCACTCTCCGGTCATACGTAACAGTTCGCTATGGTGGCACGATGGCCCACGGAAATAAATATGTTTTACCTAACAATGGTGGTTGTCCATAGCCATGGTCATATACCCTCTGGTTATGACTCACATAGCCATGGAAAATCACCATTTTTAATAGGTAAACTATCTATACATGGGCCATTTTCCATGGCTATGTTCAATAACCAGAGGGTAAAATGTGTAGACCCTAGCGTATATGTTTGACTCGTTTTGGAAGGCAACATTTATTCATATTGCATTCAAGAACTGACCGGAAACTGGTCCAGACGTCTCAAGGTTTGAATTTCGACAAGTGCCACTCATTTTGTAGAACATATTTTTCCCATTGACCGTTGAGCGCCTCAAAAAATGATGGATACTAACTTTTCAAACATAATTCTTGGAATCCAATTGGGAGTTCCTAAAATTCTACAGTATAGAGTATACATGGACATGGGTCGAAAACACTATTCAACTATATGGATGCCTCCAAATCGGGCTCCTGCTCTTTGAATAAACTAATTCTGGCAGAAATACCCAAATGTATATATATATATATTATATATATTATATATATATATTATATATATATTATATATATTATATATATTATATAATATATATATACATATGTACATATAGTTGGGTCGAAAGCTTTCCAACTGTAAGATAGCATGTAGATATGTGATGTGGAAACAATGCCAATCAACCACATGTGAAGACAAACCTGAATGGCTGTTTGTACGTGCTGCTGGAGAACCTATTTCTCTAGAAAGACGGAATAAGTTTTGTATGTGGACGAGAGTCCCAAATTTCCCTTGAAAAGAAAGAGACAAACCAGAAAGGGATGGATTGAATTTGAGTGATTTCACGATCAAATATGGCTACTTGGCTCGTGCCTAGTCACCACCTATGACGAGGTTGTACCCCTGGAACTCCCTTAATTCGCGTAGCCCCCAACTTGTTTTGAATTGCCATGTCAAGGTATGCTAGGATGATTCCCACAGACCTTTTTTGTGGGGGACAACACGGAATAGTAGCTAAACAGAAGCAGCATTCGGAAAATAGTTGCAAAACCTCAAATAATTACAATTCCAAATGGTACTATTGTATACTATTGTTAGTTAAGTTTGTTTCCCATTTTCACACAACTTCTGAATACTACCAAGCCAACTGCTTCTGGGACTTTAGCAGCGGGGCGCTTTGTGCAAAGACGCTCTTTTTATCTTGGGCTCAAAGGTCCCGGGCGTCTGGGACATGGCTTCCAGCATCTCTGGATGGGAGATGCTCAGCAACGAAACTTTTTAAGTGTGGTTAACTTAACGTTCCAGTTGATCGCCTGTGAAACACATGGGAATTTAGATAATTTAGCCAGGTTTTTCAGAATGGTTAACAAAAGTGAAGAAATCGCATACATGTATGTACATATACACACATAATCATACCATATTGATCCATATTGTACCAATTCATCATATAAGCCATATTAAACCATGTTAGCAGGTGCCATATTATAGTTTTACACATATACACATAATAGACAGGGTTTCAACACCAAGTCGTGCAGATTTGATCCAGGTCAGCCCTGAAAAATGTCCTGTTGCGGCGATGGCTTGTTGAAGCAGAATTGATGTTTTTTTTTACGCTCATATGCTGGATGTATGGTACAAACATATATTCCAAACATCACCCAAAGCTAAAAAAATGCTGGATAGATCTGGATAGCCTTTTGGGGATGGCTTTACCATGCTTTACCGCTTTACCATTGATCCCGCTACTCTGCGAAGTTCTGCGAAGTTCTGCGCTGTGTCAGAAGTTGGCTTCGCAATCCATCTAATATGATTATGATACGTAATGTCAACCCCGGATTATCTAACCATGTCTTCTGATTAGGGGGTACTCCCAATAGTCATTGCATCTGATACTTAAATGGTACCCCCTCAATTGACAAGCCGTTTTGTTGACATTATATGTATGTATATATATATATAGATATACATAGTTCCGGTCACAATCAACCAACTTGAAAACCTTATGTCATCCCCTCATACTCGTTAAGAACGATATTCTCCGTTCATGTATTCTGATAATCCCCAACAAAAAAATGAAGGGTAGTTTTTGATCCCCGAACTGATCATCAACCAAGTGGTTTTGAACAATGCCCATAGTTTATCAAGCTATATATATATATATACAGATAAACATCCAGTCACCATCAACCCGACACAGGTAACCCAGTTATGTGTTGTTGAAAAACTTAGCAATTTCATTCAAATCAGCTATAAATCCCATGAAAATCACTATGGTGATGGGTGAAGTCAGCCTTTTCCTATGGTTTTTCCGATGGTTTTCCTATCGCATCATCCCAGGACATCGCGAAGCGAGCGAAGCGAGCGAAGCCGCAGTCCCAGAGGCCTGGAGTTGTTCTGAAAGTTACAGCCTTGTTGAATGGTTATTTCATGGGGATTTTCTCCCAGAATCCCCCAGATTTTCAGGGTTGATGTGACATAAACTCATGCAACATCGCAGGAGCAAGACTCATCAGCGAGTGAATGGAAAAAAAAAATGGGGATTTTTGACTGATTTAACCATGAATTTACCATAACTAGCGCATGAATCTTATCCCCTGCATGTTTGATGAGTTGTTTTGATTTAACCATGAATTATAGGGTTCTATTGTGGGTTTAATATGGTTCAAATATCAGACATATAGGGATAAACCTTACAATTGTATTTGTTTGGTTATGAAACAAGGAGTTATGTGAACTAAGGAGTTATACTACCTGGTTGTTTGGGGAGTATGAACTGATCAATATGAATGCGAAAGCTATCAACCAACTACTACTTCATGAGATGGAAAAACATGGGTATCCTTAATGGCTCAAATGATGAACATGTTTTAAGTATGGATAAATATGATTTGTATGGGGCATCATCCCCAAATGGCCTTAATTCGGTGTGAATTATTTGATTTATCCAGTATATCATTTATCGCTAGAATTATTGGTGATTCATTTATATCAAGCTTTCTACTATGTTATGTTGTTTTGTTAGTAGATTCTTGGAATCAATTTGTTGTTGTTTTATATTTGTAATTGTTTTGATATGTTTTGATATATTATGTCTTTTAGCATTAGGATTTGATGCGGTTATTTTATATGTGCCGAGAAATTATAGAATGACTTTAATATGAGGGTTTCGTAAAATGGGGGTCCCCAAAATGGATGGTTTATAATGGAAAATCCTACTAAATTGCATGATGTAGGGTACTTTCACTTGGATTTTGGTGGCAAATGAGCCAGAGTTTCAGTGTTGCTGTGTCTTGGTGCCTGTGTTCTGAGGTCGGTTGAGACAGACTGTGGATGCTATGGGTTTGTCTGAGAATAGTGTATCCCTAGATCCCCTGGTTTATCATCATTTTCTCCATATCATTGGCCATTTTATGTGTGCCACCATTTTCAGACACACCCATTAATAACTGCTATATAGATCACGGCAAGAACAAGCAGCGGTGATCCCAGATGGATTGAAACTCTGGGTCAGAACTGCTTATTGCTATAACGGTATAACCCCCAATGTTCATCAGTTTTAATGCTATACATATATCTACAATACTGTATAATATAATATAATATATATATATATATAGTATACACATTCTAATTCTATAGTATATGTACGTATCTATATCTGGGTAAAATATAAAGACCTCACTGCGACCTCACTATAATCATAATTAGTAAGGGGAATCATCCCAAAATGGCCTTAGTTTAGCTTTGTGAAATGTTATAATTTACCCAGTACATATATATATATATGATATACACACAAGTATATGTAGTATTCATATATAGTATATATGTAATATATAGAGTATATGTAATATATAGTATATATGTAATGTATACTATATATATGTAATATATATATATAGTATATATAAAATTAGATATAATAGCATTTATAATAAATTTAATATTCATTTCGATGATCCCAGCCAATTGTACCATCTCTTCGGGGGCCCCAGGTAGTCAGTGTCCACCGGTTGGGACGCCTGGGCAACGAAAACCGGGAAGCGCAGAGGAAGAACATCGGAAAATGCGGAGTGAACCAAGACACATATAGAAAAATGGTGATTCTTAGAGATTTATAGCTGATTCACCATAGCTAAGTTGGTTGAAATAGGTGAATCCTATGGTTTTTGGTAGAGATATCTATAGTTAGTGGGTGTATAAACCAACAAACATCACTGGGGAGCCTCACATTTAACCTCCTTTGGAATAGTGTTGTGATCATTAGTAATGTCGGAAACTCAATGCCATAAACCTTTACTTGGGTGTTTTTTTATATTTCCCATATTGTAGAATTGGGTACTTACTGTAGGCTTTTTTTTGTTTGATAGTGTTTAACATGGTTGGCCACATTACCAGAAATCTCAATCAACCAAGCAGAAGCAACAGATCCATGGGAGACGTCAGTGATTCCCCCTTGATACCTAGGGAAGGCTGAAGCACCATGATCTTGGGATGGTTCCGTTCCGCCATGAACTAGGGACTATATAATGACAGTATGTTACAGGGTTTCTGGGTACCCCACCAGTCGTCAAGCATCTAGAATCTAGAATTTAACATTGCCATGTCAGATTTCCAGAGGGTACATCGACTGGCGATTTCGCTGGAAAAAAAGTCACGCCGAACAAACATTGACCAGTTTGCCGGGTAGCTACTGTAAGTTTAGTCTTGCAGGTTTGGACGTCCTTCACTCAAAGGTTGTTTTCATTTCATGGTTCTGACCAGACATGAAGCTTCCGAGAGTGTACATGTCATCCAATCTATTCGTGGCTGAAAGGTAGCTGAATGTCAAAAGATAACTTTGCGGCATTGATGTTGCAGGAAGACTTTGATGCACGATATCCTGGTAGCTGCACCGTGAAAGTGCAGGAGTTTGAATGACTATCCTGAAGATGTGGGGAATCAAACATGGCAAGGTGGAAAATCCACCAAATCAGATCATCCTAAGATCAGACCATTCTAGGATTGAAACCTATGGTTTTGGGGATCCCCCATTTTAGGAACCCCCCATATTCGATTGCGGAGACTAAACATGGGTAAAACATCATGAAACATCTTTCCATCTTGCCGCAGTTTTCGCCATGGCCAAGGTTGGGGGCATGCTCGGCTGCAATGCTGGCTGTGGCTGGAACCCCTGCGGCACGGGCTGTGGCTGCAATGATTGCAATGCTGGCTGTGGCTCCATGATGAATCCCATGATGATGCAGCAGATGCAGATGATGCAAATGCAGCAGATGCAGCAGAAGCTTGGAACATCAATTTTTTCGAGTTTTCTGCTCAAAACAAACTCTGTTTTCTTGATGTTGTTTGACAGAATTTGGGACTTTCCTGATGTCGTTTGCTGCAATTAGACTTGCACGGACCGCACGGATTCAATGCAACAACTGGGCCCCTGGTCAGAACAGAACATCCTGGGCCCCTGGACTCCCTGGACAATCTTCATTCAGTCATCGTGCCACTTGCGTGGCTGTTCTTCCGTGGTTCTCCCGAATCACTAACGCTGGCTGTCCTGTTTTTAATCCTGCAGGCTGAGTGTCTGACAGGATGTCTCTCTTAAAGTGTTCCACTTTCAATTGTTCATCTCCAAAAATGGAATGATGATCCTGATGATCCCAATATTTCCCACTCAACTTTCAGTGACAAAAAACCTTTGTGTTCTTTCGTGGCTCCAAAAATATCCGGAACTGAGGATGGTAGGAGTGGGCATGATGATGGGCAACATGTTCAACATGATGAACGCCACTCCCAGTTTCGAGACCATCGGCGCGGCGCCACAGCCCGCACAGCCCGAGCCCGCACAGCTCGTAGTGGAGGACTGGCGACGGTGCCGATGGGGGATACCATCCGGAGGCATCATGGCGATGGCATCATGGCAACCAGAAATTCCCAGACTGAATTGGATACCCTCTGGTTATTTAACATAGCCATGGTACAGATGGCCCATAGAAATAGATGTTTTTCCAAGCTAGAAACCTCCATTTATTTCAGGGATTGTCCATGGCTATGTTAGTCATAACCAGATGGTATTTAGATGGGGAAAATCATCTATATAATTATGAATTATAAATATGGGATGTTCCATTGTCATGTTTGATTACCAGAGGGGATTTGATGTCTTTTGTGTCGACGTCCCACTAAAGTTCTTTGTGACTGTAAAACAAGTGCACCATGGCACCATGCGGAGGACCGAAAAACCACGGATGGGTTGGATGGTCAAGCTGGTTGACCACATAGCCTCGGTCATTGGTTCGCAATCCTTTACACAACGATGCCTTCTTGAACATAGTTGAAGCTTCAGTTAAATTAGAAATTCCATGATGTCTATAATCCATCTCTGAATCATAAGTTGATATTCTACCATGATGTTGTCCAATGTTGTCCAATTAGAATGGAACATAGCATTTGACTTTCACGTTCCAATCTACTTTGGATATGTTGAAACACTGATTCAGTGACTGAGTGTATCTTAGTGTCATATTTGCACGAATGACGATGGACAACTCCTGCCCACCAGCATTAGCCCTTGCCTCCCTTTCATGACGGGTGTGGCAGGAGATTCATGTACCTCCAGGCACCTTGCGCAGACATGCGCAGACATGCGCAGACATGCGCAGACATGCGCAGACATGCGCAGACATGCGCAGACTGTTTTTGAGTCATGGTTTGATGATGTTTGATTTTGTTCAACAGTTCAGCGGAAGTCAGTTGACCCAACTGTGTTTTTTTGTGGAAATCCAGGCCCGTCATCGACGCTGGGGCATCCAAACTATCGTCCGCCGGACTCAGAACAGATGCTCGACTCCTCGACGATTGGTGGTTTGGAACCATGGAATTTTATGACTTTCCATATACCTTCTGGTAATTTAACATAGCTATTGAAAATCACCATTTATAGTGGATTTTCCCATTAAAAATGGTGATTTTCCATAGCTATGTTAAATTACCAGAGGGTAATTATTGGGAATTTCATCATCCCAACTGACGAAGTCATGTTTTTCAGAGGGGTGGCTCAACCACCAACGCAGGTGATCCCCACCGATTATTGACGTCGGCCGATCACCGCCTGGATTGACGCAAACCCATAAAAATTGCCATTTTTGTACCATGGAGCTTATGCAACCATAACTATGTAATTTTTTTGGGGGGGAGGAATGAGCTTTTAACCACGTTGACCCTAGACATCTGATGATTGCAATTTATAACAGAGTATCCAGACCAATGTGGTGAACATATGTTGTTTCTTGTGCTCAATTAAGATACGGAAAATCATTGGCAAACAATAGAAAAACACTGAACATAACCAACTCATGCAGTGATTATTGCTTAACGCATCACCATGATTTACTTTTTTTTTCAAATGTAGTGCAGGTAAACCAGTGACCGTGTGCCCTGTCGATGTAGGATTCCTGGCATCACTGACACACGCTTTGAAGGTGCGGCTCCGTGTCGGGACCGGTTTAACGGCCCCTTCGGCCGGTGGTTTAACATACGGTTTAATCATCAAGAAATTGTGATTTTTCATGAGATTTCCATAGGAAAATTATAACTTGTGTTGTTTTTTTTTACATAACTACATAACTATATTACTTTATGGAAAGTAACTATTTTCACAGCTAGATAAAGCATGGTAAAGCCTCCAGAATTCGGAAGGAGCGTTTTCCATTTTTGGTGAAGCCATTGGAGGCTGCAACTTTTCGTGTCTCCCCTTTTCCGAAGCCTATGGGTTTTATAACCCATTTTGTTCCATTACTGGTTGGTGGTGACTGGAACCATGGCATTTTATGACTTTCCAGATCAATTGAGAATTTCATCATCCCAACTGACGAGTTGTCATATTTTTTTCAGAGGGGTGGCTCAACCACCAACCAGATTATATGGCGAGTTAAACCCCAATGTTTCCCGTAAATGTCGCATTGGAACCCAAGAATTTAGCATGCAAGAGGAACCTTACCATCCATAATGTGGGATTCACCCGATGCCACAAACCATCCCCCAAATCACAATTTTTATGGGTGTTATAAACCATTTCCCAATTGTTTTCCCACATGATTAACCACTATTAACATCTATTAACCATTGCATATTATAACCATTATTAACCATCATTAACCACTAGTCACCACTATCAGTCATTGTCAACCACTATGGCTATGAAACACAACATCGAATCATACTGGTTAATAACTTTATAGTGGTGTTTTATAAACATCATGAACGACTATTAACCATCATTAAGCACCACTATTCACCATTATTAACAACTATTAACCATTATTAACCACTATTAACCATCATTAACCATCATTACCCCATACTAAGCCAATGTTAACCACCTTTTTTTGTGGGGCTCTGTTTTGGTGTCCCGCGATGCCGCAGGGAAGATCAAAGTCTGGTGGGACTCCAAAGGCCATGGCCTCATCGAATGTGAAGAGGCGCCGTTTCTGAATCCGTCGCGCGGTCGAGGCCTTGTTCTGCGAACTTTTATGACAATATATCTACAAGCTGTATAATATTATATATATATACATATACATATATATTATACACATTCTATAGTATATGTACGTATCTATATCTGGGTAAATTATAACGACCTCACTGCGACCTCACTGGAAATCATGGTTTTCATAAGGGGAACCATCCCCAAATGGCCTTAATTCAGGTTAGTGAAATATTATAATTTACCCAGATGGGATTATAGTGGTTAATAGATGTTAATAGTGTTTTGTTGTGGTTAATAGTGGTTTATATTTAAGGATTATAGTGGTTGATAGTGTTTTGTTGTGGTTAATAGTGGTTGATAGTGGTTTATATTTGGTTAATAGTTGTTTATAGTGGTTAATGATAACTGACAATAATGGCTAAGAAGGTGGTAATCCCAATGCCATAAACTATTCCCAATTGGGTTTATGAAATTGGGTTAAGCTATTTAGGGGTTCATGACTGGGGGTGCTTAATATTGCTTTTTTTGTGATGTTTATGATTGGTTTTACCACATTACTGGATGTGCGGGCCCCACTTACGAAGCGGGTAAGAAGCCAATGATGTCAGAGTACCTGGGATTAAATCTGAAAATTGGTGGGAAAATTGAGAAAATCGGTTGGGGTTGGGATCCGACACCAAGAAATCTCTGAGTGCAAACCATGACTGGGACTGGCGAAACATAACTTGGACCCATGGCTAGTTGATGCTAGTCGCAGGTCATGTTGACAACAACGGCCAGCATTTCAATTTCGAAGGACGTCACATCGCTTTAGGTCACAGATGCTGATTTTTTTGGGATTCATCGCTGGCTACGGGTGACCACTCCAACACGGCGACGATTGAAAATTCCACCGGGGTATATTGGGTGACCTTCGATGGTGAGTAGTGAAACGAGTAGGTGCAGCCAATTGACGTAGAAAACACATGAAAACGGGAAAACACATGAAAACGGTGCGTTTTTATTTGAGACAAACTTCTTGTAAAGTTGAGTCCAGCTTCAGCAGTTGTATGATTCCTTTTGTGTTGTTCTTCCTTCGATCTACAGCAGTTTCTACTTGGGACAATCAACTTCTTTTGATGGAGGTCCAGCCGGAATAGCATGTAGGATATACAGAGATTCCATACACTGTGTCCCCGAAGGATATCTAAGTTGGTTTATAACTCCAACAACTAAGGTTTCTGATACTTATAACATCTTATAACATCTTATAACTTATAAATACTTATAACTTATAACTACTGCATAAGCCAACTTAAAAAAAATGGCCCCACCACAAGTACATGTTGCTCCCCATCAATATGTGAGTGGGTTTCACAGAGAAATACTGGTTAGTGGTTTGGAACATAGCTTTTATTTTCCACCATATATGGGATAATCCTTCCCATTGACTAATATTTTTCAGAGGGGTTGAAACCACCAACCAAATAAGTCTTACATCATATTAAAACTAAGGTGGAGGTTTTCTAAAATGAGGCTACCCCCCAAATCATCCAAGTGATTAGACACAGTTCTGGGGAAATTATAACGACCTCGCTGTGACCGAAGCCTGGAATCATGGTTAAATCATGTTAAATCATTCCAAAATGGCCCAACATTTCAGGTTTATATGATAATTTACCCAGAATGTTATACATTTTTGGTATTGAAACCCATAGTTTCGGGTGCTTTCGCCACGGTTTACCCGGTGAACTTTTGGAGGTCCAATTGAAGTTCCCTGGACAAGACGGGATCTTCTTGCACGACTCGCAACGGAGGTGGGTAAGTCAACGGTTTATTGGGAATAACTCTAACCTTAGGATACCTTAGGTTTATAGGAGGTTGGTTTATAATACTAGACAAAGCTACGTACATATATATATATATATATAGTTAAGTATATGTATATAAATATATATAGTTATATATAATTATATATATATAATTATATATATATATATACACGCGTTGGGAATTATTATAAGCCCTCTAGAACATCCAGAATTAAGGACACCTATTTAAGAATCAGAACTTCATGGGATGGGAAGAGATTATATGTGTTTAATGATTGATTGGTGCAAGGGTTAGGAAAACAACCAACTTTTATCAAGGTCCGGGGCATACAACCATTTTAAAACATCTGAGTGTTTCAGGTTGAACATGGGCCCAGATCAGACCTGACCGGTGCATGAACATGCATATCAAAGCCATTCAGCAAATTTTCTGTTGGGGGCTCATTGGTCATTGTGGGGGCCATCTGGCGTTGAAGATACAAGGATTCCTTCAAGATGGTATTTGGGCTGGATTCTGGGGGCTACTGTAAGCTTTCAGATGGAACTGTTTATCATGGCGTATGTGGCTATGTCCCGCACGAATATGTTGGTTGCCTCCAGAGTTGAAGAACTGTCAATCGCTTTTGCCTGCCACTAAAATCACCAGTTGAATGTTCTATTTCCCTCATTTATGAAACAACATTTCAAATCACAAGATGACATATTCGTATATTATTCCATACTTATATATTATTCCACATATATATATATCCATATATACAAATAACACATATATATATATATACATACCCTGGGCGTCGGCGACAGACTACATTGGTTCACGGGTCACTGTGGCCAGTATCATTGGGTAAGTTGATTGTAGGTATTGTGGGGATTATGAATAATCTATGGAATACATATAATCCATGACATACAATAATATGATAGGTAAGTCATGTCATTATCTATGGGGACTATTTTAAGTTGATTGTGAATCTATGACATGCCATAGAAAGATTGTTTCAGTCAGGACGACCTCAAAGGACCTTTTCAAATACGTCTAATGTGGGCAAAATCACTTTCAGCTATCATCATAGAATTGGATTATGGGAAAATTTACAGGAAAGCCCTATATTTGGTGGTAAAAACCATGGTTTCCTGTAAATTTTCCCTTAAACCAATCCAGTGATATCAGGGACTTTGTTGCATCCCTTGCTGCAAGCCTTGGCGTCAGAAATTTCCCATTGAGATCTTTGGGCAATGCTTAAGCCTTTCATTTAGATTAGGGCGCGCAGCTTGCCATCTTTAGTGCCGAATGTTGCCTGGCCCATGTCCACCCAAAGTGAGCTAAATGGGATAAGACTGGGGTAAAATGAACTCTTTTGATTTGTAGTTAAGTTACAATAGTATTAGTTAGAGCCAAACTTTCTTTGCAAAACCTTTCGGGGCTTTAGGTCAAACAATTTGGATCAACGCGACACGCTGCGACTTTTCTTCGCCAGCCACTTAGTAGCCATCCAGTAGCTCTAACAACGCCGTGATTGGTGCGTGATTGGTGCGTGAAAGACCGTTTCCCAACTGATTGGTGGTTTCAAACATTTTTTTATTTTCCATGGTATATGGGATAATCCTTCCCATTGACTAATATTTTTCAAGATGGTTAAAACCACCAACCAGATAATTGTTTTTTCATTTTTTTGGTTTGAAAATCTTCAGTCGCCAAATATCACACAAATTGAATCTTTACAAGGCCACTGCAGATCATAGTTGCAAGAGTGTTTGAGACGCTTTGCAAAAGGTTAAAAGGACAGCAAACAGCCTGCAGGCTGATGCTGACGCAGGTTTCGTAGCAGGAGAGGCTGCAGGTTTCCCTAGCCAGAAGAGAAGTAAATTATACATAATACACCATACACCCTCCTTATTTGCTGTGGCACGGCAGCTTTTGCCTTGAACAACTCTAACAACTCTTATCAGCTGAAGTCTATGCACTGGACTGCAACATTCAAAAAGTTGATTGAAAAGCGCAGCTGATGGTCAAATGAAATCGCAACTCGTGTTTTCAACACTTGGTTCTTTGAAGCGGTTGCAAGTACCAAGCAACGCATTTCCTGGGTTCCAAAGCTTCTGAGTCGATAGACAAAAAGTGGCAAAACCCAGGAACATGATAAAACAGGCAAGAATGAAAAAACTCAAATTTCAGGAAAACCGTGGTTGTTGGAAACCCATGGTTGCGGGAACGGCTATTTAAAAAACCGTAGGGTGACTTCTCTTGATCCCATTTGGGGATTTCAAATAGGACATAGATCACCGTACGAAGACCGGGTGCTTTAAAAAAACCTTGCAAAGCACCAAAAAATCATCAATGGATTGGGTTAACCTATAAATATTCACCGGAAACCGCGGGATTTAAGATCAAAAAACGGTGGTTCTGGTCCTGGTAGATTGGCCTTCAACATCCTTCTGGGATTTTGAACCAGCCACTTGGGTAGGACGGTGAGCTAATGAGCTACTGAGAGTTTCCCAACCACATGATAGCCCTCCGGTGTCATCAAACGTGGTGAACCAATAAAATCACCCATTTACTTCCATGATTTTAGCTAGGAACCTCCATTGAGTTCCATGATTGTCCCATATTTTCTATGATTTTCCAATGTGTTTCCCATGTGTTTCCTTCGATTTTTGGGGCTCCATCGTCCCTCGAAGGCACTTCCAAAAAGGCGACGAGGTCTCCTTCTCAGTGTGCCTATGATCAATTAAGGAGCGCTTTAGTCGGCCTGGGAGTGATGAAAAAAACCATCTGACTAGTTTGATATCCAGAAATCCGCAGCCTAATTCCAAGTAATAGTATATATATATATATACATATGTATATATGCAACACAGATCGTCAGACAACTTATAAGCCCACTTACCTATTGTTTGGGTGGCCCTTCCTCTATCGAATCAGCTATTGCTCAAATTAGTTTCTATAAGGCACAATTATGGAACATGTACAGTAACACCCCTAGATTTGGAAGTAAAAACATCTATAGTTTTTACCTTAAGTCGATTAATTGAATGTGTGTTTCCCCAAGTTCTGCCCACACACACCCCAAGCTGGATAGCTACCAAGAAAGCTACCAGGCATGGAGGCACGCACCGGGGCAACCGGCTCTTAAGGGCTTCAGCTACTCACACGCACTCCCCCCACTCTGCAGCTCAGGCATGCAGAGTGTAGTGTATGCAACCTGGCAGAGGCCGTTGGGCTTGAGCCACCGCACCAACTGTTAGGCGCCTCGCCAAACTTCAAAAGCCAAACTTCTCGCTGATGAACTGCATCGGCCCCCCGCTTTCTGAGACGCCTCGCGTCCCCCGCTTTTTGAGGCAAAGACTCGCCCTCCAACTTCTTTGTCGAACAGGCCCTGCACACCGCAGATCTCCCAGCTTCACCACACCTGCAAGAAGCATTCCCAGCGGGCATCAAAGCCGCGCAATGGCCACATTTGGGCTCATAACCTGTGTTTCCCCAAGTTCTGCCCACACACACCCCAAGCTGGATAGCTACCAAGAAAGCTACCAGGCATGGAGGCACGCACCGGGGCAACCGGCTCTTAAGGGCTTCAGCTACTCACACGCAGAATGAAATAGCGTCAATCGTATGAAAGTTACTTTTCCTCACAAGAAATTTTTGCGATGTTGACTGGGTGATGTTGATTTTTGCCCTGCGAACTTCTTCATTTCGGTACCCAGAATGAAATATGACCAGGAAGAAAACGGCCCTTACTGGGACGGTTTATGATCTCCAAACGATTGACATTTCGGGAGTTGAAACCAGCACCACAAGTCAACATTGGGGACGGTCTCACCCTGAAAACTGGGGAGGCTTGTTTTACATGTTCAAGGGGAAGGGAACATTATAATATGTTGGAACTATAATCCCGGATATGTTCATAGAATTCCCACATATTTCTCAATATTAAGTTGTTGGAATAGGAAGTATTGAAATTATATGCTAATCCATTACAGTATATAATCTTTATCAACCAACCAGCAGACGCAACCAGTGAGTTTTTCGACCCTACTAGTGTTGTTTGCGACATCCCCATACGGAACTTTGAAGCCTCCCAAAACGCTATACTGGTCGGATTGCTAAGAACTATAAACTGGTTGGTTGTTTGTTTAATGGGGATTCTATGCAACGTCGTGGTATGATATGAGTTTCATATTCTGGTTTGTTGGAACATTTTTTATTTTTCCATATATTGGGAATGATAATCCCAATTGACTTTCATATTTTTCAGAGGGGTTGAAACCACCAACCAGTAAAGAAGAGGTTCATTCGCGGGTTTTTGGCTTGTGGAGTAACCGACACTGTGCGGTTGCGGCTTCCGCAGTTTTTTTATCACCCGGCCGTTTCTTGACCAAAATCCGAAGAAGACACGCACCAAGGTTTGTGAATTTCCGAGGAAGACCGCAAGCAACAGAGCTTAGAAGACCTGAAGTTTCGGACGCAAAGAAAAGCTAACGGTGCTGTGCGAAAATGTGGGCGTGACCGTGGCGTGGCATGCGCGACGGATATGTGGGGATGGCTGGAACGGGGACCCACATGTGAGGCATTGGACATGCTGCAACTAAGTCTCTTGGATATCTGTTGACATAGTATGTGCATGTAGGTGCACTGATAGCATGCACAACATGCACAACATGGATCCCGCTTCCCATCTCTATAGAATTCAGATTCAGATGGTTGTACAGGTTTGAATGTTCAAAATGTAAGAAAACATGTTATGCTCTTCAATAAGCATGACATACACAATCCATGCCTCACCATTATGTCAAGATGTCATGGTTTTCCACACTTCCCTATTCATGGAAATACGAGGTAGATAGAGTATATGTGTGATTGCTCAGCCATCCGCCATCCACCCAACCAACAATCAACCAGTAATTATCAAATATTATAAACCCCAACACTTAAATCTATGGTTAAAGCCTATAAGACCCTATAACATCCCTTTCTAAACCACATAAAAACCACTGTAACGTTTAAGGCACCCAAGGCACTATCCTTGGTATCCACCATGGTGTACCATGGAGCTAGCTGACTTCAGCAGGCCGCGGCAAAACAACGCACTGGATGCAGCTCGATGCAGCGTTCGGCGTTCGACTGGATGGGATTTGATGGCAATTTTTCAGGGATTCATCTAGTAATATGGGATTTAATATGATTTAATGGGGTTTGAAATAGGGGATACATATATATATATATATATATGGGATTTCATGGGAATGGATCACCTCTCTGGTCATTTGACAGCTTTCTATATGGATCAGCTCTTAAAAAACGCTACCATGGCTTCGCAAACTTTTGGGGATCTCAGTATGAAGCCAGACGAGTCTGGGTAGCTTCTGCATGATAACAGTAAATCCCAAAAAGATGCAAAGAAATCTATCGCGTTTCATCGTGTGTAGCCTCTGGTAATTTAACATAGCTATTGAAGCCGTGGCCATTTAAAAAGGATGATTTTCCATAGTTATGTTAGTTTACCAGAGGGTATATTCAAGATTCAACTTTTCTCTTTTTTGTGTGGGTTTCCGAAAATAGATACATATACATATACACACATACTTCGAAATTCATGTGACCTCCACGTTCATTTGCTTTGTGAGATTCCACACATTTTCTTGGTGAGTGGATCGTATCAAGTCTTGACGGATGCCTCTAGGTAAAGGTTGGTGAGTGCAAACTGGTTTTTCAGAGGTTGATTTTCAGCCAGGAACCAATCTTTATGCTGGCTTTCTAAACTTAGCCATACTATTGTTGATTACTGTGTATCCTCATTTTAGTTGATCATTCCCTCATCCGTATCGAACCTACTGATCATATTCTCATTGGCTGCTACCATTTGGCAACATATCCCATGTTAGTTGGTTGCTCCATATTCATAATATCAAGTGAATTGCTTATAGGTATCCCACAATACAGCACCATATTGTATCCCGATAAAATCACCACTACTATATCCCTATCATGGTTGGTTACAATATGTTATAATGTTATACATCCCATCCAATCCCATCAATTCATTTACTGTATTTCCTGCATAAATCAAGATAAATCCTCATTTAGTTATGATCAAATCATATTAAATCTGCCAGATCCGCTTTTTTCTTGACTACCAATTGAAGTCACAGAGTGCGTTTCAGGGCGGTTCCCTGTTCCCGCAGGTTTGCCTGCAAGTGTGTCAGTCTGCCAGCGGTTCAACCTTGGAGGCCTTCTACAGATCTACAGTGTACAGGAAATGTTGTTTGGTTTTTTTTTCCATGAAATGTACCTTCTGGTAATTTAACATAGCTATTGAAGCCATGGCCATAGAAATAGATAGACATAGTTGATTTAGCCACTAAAAAATGTGATTTTCCACAGCTATGTTAGTTTACCAGAGGGCAGGGCTTTCCTGTAGATGTTGCTTTGAACCAGTGCCTGTGATTGTATGTGTTTTTCGTGGGTTCGATAGTTTTCGGGATCAATGCAAGTCATAGTGTGTCTGTGTGTGTGTGTTTGCGTTTTACTTTCGGAGCATGTGGAGATGGATTCCCCCCAAACAGGATAGTTTTATGAATTTATGACATAAATGTTACCCACATATTTATACGTATACATATGTATATAAATATATATATATATATGTATTTTTTTAAAAAAATACAGTATTTTATATGTATATATATATATTGTATATATAAACAGTGTGTATATATATATATATATATACAATGTACATATGGTCCCCACAAGTCTTGAATTTTGGACCTGTGTTCCCCTATCTCACATTTGTCCTTTTAGGAAAACTTCACTCTTCTGATTAAAACAAACACTTACAATGTGCATAAATTGGTTTATAAACCCCATGAATTATAGTTATAAGATGTTATAAGTATCATGACCCATAATCATTGGAGTTGTTTGCACCATACGATAGCTAACTTGGTTTATAAATCCAATAACTATGGCCACTATGGTTTATGATACTTAGTAAGTGGGGTTTACAAACCAGCTTATACCTGAAGGGGACCACCTTGACGGAATGTTGCCAGAGGTATCGACCCATCATAGTGCCAAGTTGGACATACTTGTTATGTTGTTGAGCTCTTTCATTTTGCCACAAATGGAACAATGTAATTCATACAGGCAGCATTTGTCAAAGGGTGGTCAAGACTAGTTTGCTGTCGTAACGAAAATAACTCCCACATTAATTATACAGTTTCTCATTGATTTTTCAAGATTAGCTGCTTTGAGTTTGTCTGAAAGCGGGGAATGCCCACAATTTTAGCATTTTTTTAGTTGGGAAAATGATGCTTTGATCCATTGGAATTGAGGTTTTCCCTAAAATGTTCAGACAGATGCGGGGTTTCTGCTGGTCGTGTGAGATCCCCAGTCGTCACCATCGGGTTCGCTGGTCATCCATGACGACTGGATGATTTGGGGGAACTTCCATGACTGTGTGGAAACCTCCAAGAGAGTTAATACATACCCTCTGGTAAACTGTTACATAGCTATTGAACATTGCCATTTGTAATTCGTGGATTTACCCATGAAACATGGTGATTTTCCATAGTTACGTAGACGTTTACCAGAGGGTCATTTTCAAGCAACCAGCGTTCCATTCAAGTCCCTTGCAAGCGCCGCAGCTTGCAAGCAGAACTTCCCAACTGCGGCTGGGTGACCCAGCGCAACGCTTTCTTGGAATCCAAAAGTCTCCACCATTTTCAGATATGCTCTCTGCATGTTGCTGACATCCCCAGTCTTTGTTGGTGAAATCACCAGATTTTCTGCGTAAAATACCAGCTCTTCTTGACTAAAGCCACAGGTATTTCTGAGTTGTCAATTCTTTGTAGTTAAGTTTAAGTCACCAAAAAAATGTTGGTGTTTCGTTGTTGGTGTGTTTGGCAACATCTTAAAACATGTTGAAACATGTTTAAACAATCACAAGTCGTGGTGGTAATATCCCATTTTGTTTCGTTCAGTGCCCCCCTCCCTTCGTTGCACCTTAGGGGCTCGACCTTCAAAGTATGGTCACGTCCGGCACGCTTCACCCACCTTCGACGAGTGCGTTTGCAGGTGGACCCGTAAAATGCTAATCCTGGTTGAATAACATGTGATTTCATAGCATTTCGGCATGTCATGGGATGTAGAAGCACCAATCTGATTTTTAGGCATTTTAAGGTGTGTCTGAAAATGGGATATACCCTATACATCCCTATACCCTATAACCATAATTTCATTGCATGTTCATGCATTTTTGTCAAGGTAAATGATGTTGTTCATCAGTCGATTCTGTAGGGTACCCGCATGTACCCGACGTACCTTTTTCATCATCATCATCATCATCATCAGCATTATCATCCCTAATTTGTTCATCACTTAAATCGCTTGTGTTGGTGAACAAAAAACCGATTCGCAGGATCTGGATTTCTACGCCTTGACCATGCCATATAAAAACACCATTTTGGTGACTGTGTGGCGACAACTCGGCGATGTGGTCGCGGCGGAGTACAGGACATGGGCTGGGAGTGGCTGGGACCCTTAGACCCAAATCCCATATGGCAGGAGTTCCATACACGTCCACCTTTGGCTACGATTCAATGCTCAAGTCAGATGCAGTGTACGGTGACATGTTTCAGAGTAAGACTTCAGCAGGCTACTTAATGTACCGTAGATGATACCTTTGAATATAAGAATATCATACCTAGTATACATTATATGTGTTTTTTTCTCAGGCAAATGATATACACATTACAAAATCATATACCCTCTGGTTATTTAACATAGCCATGGAAAATCACCATTTTTAATAGGTAAACCATCTATAAATGGACCATCTATACCATGGCTATGTTAAATAACCAGAGGGTACCTAGGCAGCAAGGCATATCTCAGCCCACCGCAGAATCTCGTTTTTTCAGGACACGCTTTGACGCGTCCTGTCCAATCCTGGTCAGTGACTCAGTGTCCTCACCGCGACCGAAGCCTGGAATCATGGTTTTCATAAGGGAAATCATCCCCTTTCATGGCCTTAATTCAGGTTATAGTGATTTTTTGTAGTTTATCCAGATGTTCATATGTGATAATATTATATATATACCCCCATAGGCAGATGTATGTTATATCATATCCCCATACTTAGGTAGATGTATGATGTATGTTATTTGTACTGGTTCTTTATCACTGGTTTTCTATGGGCAAATTTTGTCACAATGTACCGATGCTACACTGACGGAAGAGTTTTTGGGTCATATCCCCAGTGGATCGTTGTGCTCAAAATCTAGTAAAGCACATGGCTTCCTACACAACATCACTATGTTTTTTTGTAATATTCCCAGTGGATAGTGTGGATTTGGCTTCCTAGGTTTTATTGTAAAACTCATGTTCTTTTCCCTAGGAAGCCAAATCCACCCCTTTGTAGCACATGAGTTTTACATCTGGTTGGTTTCAAACATGTTTTATTTTCCATGATATATGGGATAATCCTTCCTTTTGACTAATATGTTTGAAGATGGTTAAAATCACCAACCAGACATGTTTTATCTCCAGTTTTGGATGGATGGGTTCAGTTCTCTTCTTGCTGGTCATGGATCCTATCTGTATTAGTCGAAGACCAACTCTGCAGTTCTCATGTGGGTATGGGTCAATACCTATTAATACCATTTTTAGTGGGATGAACATCCATTTTAACCCAGCTATTTTGGGGTTCACTAGGTACCAGGGTTTTGACCCATCCCCATGTGATTCCAAGATGCCAAGGTAAAACCAGGCACATTGCAGGACTCACTGAGTCCTGGAAGGATTGCAGCTCGAGTGGGACCCCTGGCGGATCTCTATCAGCGGAAAGACTTTGACAGGACTTCCACTGACAGCAACGTGCCAAAAAAAAGCAGTGGCTGGAAATGGAAATCAATCAACAGCTATGGTTAACAACTTCAAGGGCATACAGTTTTGGTTTATTTGAGTTGGCTACCAATGATTGGAAATGGACATCAACCCAATTCTTGATCCCTTTAGCCACATCCAACTTGGCAAGATCCCAATTCTCATGACCCAAAACTCTGTCCCCCCCAAAAAAACAAGATTTCTCCCAGTTTTTTTACCATCGTCTTAAGTCTTAA
The DNA here is from genome assembly GCA_947184155.2 of Cladocopium goreaui. Lineage (NCBI taxonomy): Eukaryota > Dinophyceae > Suessiales > Symbiodiniaceae > Cladocopium > Cladocopium goreaui. The sequence continues at coordinate 197,782 of CAMXCT020005290.1, forward strand.
CCATCGTGTTTTTACCCAATCAATCGACCATTTGTCAAAAACGCCCCAGGAGGATGTGGATCTATTGGGAGTCGTTCTGGGCACCACCAGGTCAGCGATTTCCATCTTGGTGGAGCCATTGGCTCCATACCGTTCGGAGGCCTTACTTGGGTATGGATCAATAACTATGGTTTATAACTCCAATAACTATGGTTTATGGTACTTATAACTATAGTTAATGGGATTTATAAATCAATTTATGACTATGGCTATGAGTCAATACCTATTAATACCATGTTTAGTGGGATGAACATCCATTTTAACCCAGCTATTTTGATGTGAACAGAAGGGGTACTATTGGTTTTGACACACTGCCAATTAAGTACAACATGATACAACAAAAAATCAATCCTGCGGGAACTTGGATGTACATGATGAACTGGTGTGCTTGCATGTAATTTAAGGATCCTTATGACCAATATATATATATATATATGTACTGGTTGGTGGTTTGGAACATGTTTTATGTTTCCATTCAGTTGGGATTTTCATGATCCCAACTGTTACTCACTCATTTTTTTCAGAGGGGTAGGTCAACCACCAACCAGATATGAATGCTACTTGGGTCAGGACTGGAAAAGACTGTTGGAAGTGACTGGATTCGTATCCCATGACGGATCCGGCTGGTGCAGGTAAATATCAATCATTGATAACGGATATTTAATATCCACATATATATATATAATACATATACATATACATATACATATACATATATATATATATATACCCATAGGATCCATGTATGGTATATATGCTAACATAAAGGGGGTTTTTGTTGATGGGATCCATGGCACAGCATATATAGCAGCACCGTTAGGATCCGTCATGGGTATGTGTCTTATCTTCTTTTCTACAATGTGAGGCCCCCAAGATAGAAGTTGGTTTAGATTCGCCCCAGTAACTATAGTTTTTTGCGTACCATAAACCATAGTGACATTGGAGTTATAAATCAACCAACTTAGCTATCGACTGGGGGCCTCACATTGGATTCTAATAGAAAAGCATTTTAAAAGACACTGGAATATTGTCTAATAATAAGACACTGGAATCACTGGAATAGAAAATGTGTCTTATTTTCTTCTCCACATTACCCATAGGATCCATGGTGCTGCTATATATGGCAACATGGATCCCATCAATATACCCCCTTTATGTTAGCATATATACCAGCACCATGGATCCTATGGGTTAGAGTAATGTCGTCAAAGTCGTCCAATGTTTCTCTTGAATTCAACGTACCAAACCTGCCGCGCCAGGTGATATCGAGAAGTTCTCCTTTCGGTGCGAGTCATGGATAGCCGGACGTCACGCCTTACTTCATGTCATTTACGGACCAAATATCTGGGTCATTCTGGGTCAACCTTTGATAGTTTATGATAGTTCAATTGAATGATGTTTAATTTGAACCATTTTGAAATATTTTAAGTACTTCAATCGTTTGCTATAAATAGGAAATAAGATGAAATAAGGATTATCTACGTTCACCAGCGAATTTCTTGTTCATTCTAAGGTTGGCAATGGTATGAGGTACTGAAGAGCCAGCCACCAGAAGCGTCCGTTTTTTTGTGGATTGACACAAGAAATGTTGACCTATCGACCTACTACTATTCCACTAATAATATCTTCTCTGGGATTCTGGCAGGTAAATATCAATCATTGATAACGGATATTTAATATCCACATATATATATAATAAATATACATATACATATACATACATATATATATACCCATAGGATCCATGGTGCTGGTATATATGCTAACATGAACAGGGTATATTGATGGGATCCATGTTACCATATATAGCAGCACCATGGATCCGTCATGGGATATATATATATATCCATGTACCATATCATAGTTTTTTAAATAGAAAAAAAACATCAGATCATTCCCAAGGCCAACATTTCGGATCGAAGGCACTGTGTGGCTTCCCAGATCTCCAGATCTGGCCGCAAAAACCGAAGGTTCCAAGGTCACTCGCCTCTGGTAAACTAATGGGAAAACCATGGGAAAACCATGGGAAAATGGGGATTTATGTGGAAAATCACCATTTTTTAATAGGTAAATCAACTATTTCTATGGGCCATTTTCAATAGCTATGTAACAGTTTACCAGAGGGTACGGTTTATAATAGTGATAGAACTAGTTGCTGCTAGTGAGCCGAAAAAACTTCGTTCAGAGACGCAATTCGTATCAACAATTGTTTTGTTTTTGTGATTGTTTAATACCCATTGCATCATCGACAGTTGATGGCCGAGCCCATGCCACCGGCAGACTTCGGAGAGCCTTGAAGTACACTCCATCGCCAAGTGATTGCAATAAGGGGTGATACCACCCCACTACCCAAGAACAACCCACAGCTACGGCTGATGAAACCTGGGTTTTCCACTGGGTCGACTTTTCGCCATGTTTGCGGAGAAAGAGTCAACAGTATAAACAGTTTTTACCCGGCCTGGTAAACTGTTACAGTTTGCGAACTGGAAAATCACCATGCTATGTAGCTGGGTAGATCAACTATTTCTATGGGCCATTTTCAATAGCTATGTGATTTTACCAGAGGGTATGATATATTAATGTATTCTGTCGCTAGATATCTAGATAAACAACAGAAACTGCAGATAATGGAAGTTTTAAAAGGATAACCATACATAGAAATCTAGATATCTAGCTAAACCTCAGGAAGTTGCAGTTTCTGTTTTCAGAAATGGAGGTGAAAGCGTTTTGTCATGGAGCTATCCAGCTATCCCGTTGCATCCAGTCATGGATGACCAATGGTCACAGGTTGATGATGGAAAGCCCAAAGAGGCTGGCAACGCTGGTGTTCGTCAGGAGCAGGCAAGGCTGGTGAGGGTCTCCACCAAAAAAAACAAATGAAATTTCTATGATGATACCCTCTGGTTATTTAACATAGCCATGGAACATGGCCCATTTATAGAGGACTTTCCCATTAAAACCTCCATTTATAAGGGATTTTCCATTGCTATGTAAAATAGTCAGATGATAGATATGATAGAAACGATATTTTGATTTAAAAAATAGTAATATGATTATAACAGTAAATTTATCATATTATCTGGGATTGATTAGGTAACTATCATAGAAACCCAGATAAACCCAGTTGTCTTTATAGATAATCCCAAACAGATAGAACACCAGTTATTACAGTAATCCCAAAGAGGTACATCAATGATTCTATAATTAGGTAAACAGTTATCTAATATCTATATTATAGTTTGATTATATCACTGACAGATTCTATCACTATTATCTACCATGAATTTCGTAGGTTTTGTTTTTCTATGTTTCCATCATTTTGGGGGTTGCGACACAGGCTACATCTCATGCACAACAAGGTGTCTTTTCACCAGGATTCGTTGGTGCATGAGATTTCAAAGCACCAATTGATGGTTGTTGAAATCACCACTCGAATGAAACTGGAAAATTGTCTTCCAGAAAGTCTGTTTTATTATGGTTTGTTTGATTTGGAATGTGTATTGAAAAATAACCAGGCTAATTCACCCAATTGACAGATATTCTTGGGATGGGTGTTTTCAAAAACTATCATTCTATCGTAGCTTTTTTGACTGTATTCTTTGGGAACATGTTGAATCTTTGATTCAAACAATGCCGGACTAAATGAAGATTCATGAAGCCTGAAAAGATTGGGCATGAACCCTGTAGATCTGCAGATTCAGATAGAGATTCCTGTGATTGTGGACGTGGCTTATGTGCATTGTATACCAGAGTTGGAGGAAAGATCGATAATTACCAAATATAATCCTTCTGAGGGCAATTATAGTGTCATGGTATGACTTTCCTTTTACCAAACACATGAGTTGGGATATGATATCACCTAGTGGGGATTTCTAACGGAGAATTTCCCGAGTTTCCCCATCAGGATGCACTGGAGTATTTGGATGAGTTGTTGACAAGTTGATGACAGGTTGTTGACAAGTTGTTGATGTTGATTCTTTGTAAAAGTAATTATACAACTGCTAATAGTATGATAATTTGATAACTATATACAGTATATATCATGATATACCACATCAAATTATACATGATATATACTGTATGTAGTTACACAATGTTACACAATTAGCATCAATTAGCACGTGGAACAGAAACCTACATTTGCACATTCGTGCATGATTCAAACCTGGTGTCACAACAACCATTGTTTTTGCCACAATTGTTTTGAATTATGCTACTTAGTGTACATATATATATATATTATACATGTATATATATATATATGTTATATATATATACTGCATATATTATATATATAATAACAGCTGCAGAGACCCTATCTATCAGTATTGTTTGATACATCCGATGGCCGAAAACATGTTCCCAAATCCCCTCTTTAAGGATAGTGAAAAAACTCAACGGTTCCCCCTATGTTCAGCTGATCGAAAGTCATGGGTTTTCCCCATTTTGGACGGTACCCTCTGGTAAACTGTTACATAACTATGGAAAATCACCATTTTTAACGGAAAAACTCACTATAGATGGCCATTTTCAATATAGCTATGTCAGCCATTACCAGAGGGTAGAAATGATGCTTTTCTCCATGGCTTTTCCGAATTTCCGAATGGCACGTCTTTTTCGAGGACTTTGGCGAATCCAAGGCTGGATGATCCTCTGGGGAAATTGAATGGCGCCTGGGTGACCATCTGGTTATGACTCACAGTTCGCCATGGAAAGATCCACCATGCTATTAATAGGTAAACCATATATTTCTATGGGCCATCTATACCATGGCTATGCTATGTTCAATAACCAGAGGGTAAAACTTTTTTGGATGAGGAATTATAGCGTTTTGTGAGTTACTAGAATTCGATGTGGATGTTCATCTAAACAATTGGATGAGGAATTCAGTAGAATATAATTTTGATTTGGGAATTACGAAAAAAATGGGAATATAGACAAATAAGGATTACTAAAGGGATTTGGGAATTACATGGAATTGCTATAAAAAAATGGATGAGGAATTATACCATTAAAAAAAATCCATGATCTTCCATGGTGAAGGAATTGAATGAAGAAAACGTGGGATTCAAACAATGATTTCTTCCTGGATAAAGGAATGTAGAGACCACACATGAAACTGCAACATCCTCCAGAATCCAACCCACACACACACACACGTTTTCCGAGGACCATGTGGGGGTTTCCATAAATGGTGCTACCCCAAATTGGATGGTTTATTTAAAAAAAACACAATCTAAAATGGATTGATACATGGGTTACCCCCATTTATGGGGAGCCCCAAATGTAAGAGCTTAGAAAGTCGATAGATGTTGTTTGTGACTCATGCATTCTTAGGCCAGAAAGAAAACCGTTTTTCAGAGGGTCGTGTCATTTTTACGCGTCTTCCGCTCATGATGTGGATCTTGGCACGTCGCTGCGACCGAAGCCTGGAATGGCTGGAATGATGGTTTTCATAAGGGGAATCATCCCCAAATGACCTTGTCTCAGGTCAGTGAATACGTATAATTATCCCAGATGTTCTTTCCCAAACCATGTGATTTTGCAACATGCGACTTCGTCCAAATGTCCTGTGGTCGGACCACTTCCTGAAATTGGCGGAGGCAGAGGCATTTGCGGAGATCTATCGCAAAGGAGCTCCGGCCGACATGTTTGATTCGGTGTCGAAGAGGGCCACTAGAGACTTAAAACCTAGTGGGGACGTGCAACTGAACTAACAAGCAGTTCGAATCATTTCTTTTCATTTCTATTAATTTCTATTCATGTCTATTCATTTACGGTATGTTATTTATTAAGATATATTAAAGCATATATTCAAAACACAAGGCACTTAGAATTTGAAGAAAAAGATTAAAGTTTTAGAATATGGATTTATGTTAATTTTTAACATAAATGAGCCCGGGGTGGTTAGCACTTAGAATATTCAAATCCAGGGGGTACACATAGAATATTTTGGTAGTATGCTGTCTTAAGGAAAAACTAGCTACATCCGACCATATAGTATGCTCGTCCTCCACAGTATCCCAATAATCCCCAATAAATATACGGTAACTAAAATATCATAATATGCATGTACCAGGATGGTAGTTAGTTCCATTACATTTCCCTTCTTACTGTATTTCAGGTTTCCAACTGTTCTATCTATGATTATGGGTAATGATAAATAGGTGCAGCATTATAGCTCCCAACAATATGGCAATCATATACCGTCATATGCTGTTATTTAAAGAGCAGTTGAAAGCATAGAACCGTACAAAGTGAGGCCCCAAAAAGATAGCTAAGTTGGTGAACATAACTCTAATAACTATTGTTTATGATATTTGTAACTACCTGGAAAGCCATAGTTCCTTTTTTTTGTCAAACGGCCTTGACCATTTTTTGGGTCATTACGGCTTTGATCGTTTGGAGCCACTTGTGTGAGAGTTGCTACAGCTCTTTACGGCCTTTTTTCAACAAAATGACGAAAAAAAAGGTTATGCTACGGGTAGGCTTGTTTGAGAGCAGCTACGGCTTTTTACTTTTTTTGTTCAACAAAATGTCCAAAAAATACGGTTTTGCTACAGGTAGGACTGCAATGTACTTCTGATTTGACAACTTTTTTTGGTCATTACGGGTAAAAACAATATTTTACCAAACAACCATGATCATTACGGCTTTTTCCCATAATGACCAGAAATTTTTGTGTTTTTGGCTTTCCAGGTATAGTATATACATAGGGTCTATAAACCAACTTAGCTATCGTTCAGGGGCCCCACATTGCATGATCTCCCATTTTACCCATTATTATCATATCAACCATTATTAACCATTGTTAGCCATTGTTAACCACTACATATTAAGCATTATACATTCCATAAAAACCAATTAAAAGCATTTAAAACCCATGAAATACCATAAAATTCCATCAGCCATGAATCAGTCATGCTTTGTTTTACCTTAGTTCTCCTTTGTTTTACCCACGTCAGGCCACGCCAGGTGTGGCCCGGACTCTGCTCCAGATCTGGACCTGGGTGCTTTTTCCGCGCCCTGTTTTGCCGCCAGGGGTCCATAAGCCCTTTTTGTGCCAGATATAGACCTAGAATGACCTATAGATACTCCATGTCTAGCCATAGAAATTGTGTTTACTCCATAATTTTAGTACCTTTACCATTTTTGATATTTTTGTGAGTATTTGGATGGTCTATGACCACCAAAATGTCAAAAAAGACACTGAAAAGGTCACGAATTGGCCACACACTATTAGATTCGAATTTGACTTGTCCATCTTTTTTCAGGCAAAAATCGGTGGTGCCCCAGTTGTACCCAGGACCTCAACATGTTGAGCCGATGGTTTTTCGAGGATAAGCTTCCTGAAAGTTCTCCAGATTTTTCAGACAAATGGTGTTGAATCCCAAACCATGAATATCACTTGGTATCGATTGAGAGAAAAAACTTGGACAAGTGATTCAAGTGATCCTCCAATCTGGTTTGGGATGATAGATTATTCAAATATACCGTTTGGTAATGTAACATAGCAATGGATATGTGTGCTTGTTAGTAGGTAAATGATCTATCAATGGCTATTTTGCAACTATGAGAGAGTGGATAAGTTTGTGTGTCACTAGGCTATCTTGGATGAATGGCGGACTGTGAGGAACTTTAAGAAAGTTGGTTCTGAATGACCATCATTGAATACTGCTTCGATGTGGGAATTGGACATGGTGACATGGGCTGCAAAGTTAAGCACCTGGAAATTCACAAGATCCATGCTTGAAATCTTGAGAATACCCTCTGGTAATGGCTGACATAGCTATTGAAAATGGCCATCTATAGTGAGTTTTTCCATTAAAAATTGTGATTTTCCATAGCTTTTTGTTAGTTTACCAGAGGGTATCTTATATCATTGGGGGATCGTTCCCGCCGCCTTTGGCTGAGATGCAGCGAGTCAATCGAGTAGCCTGGAGAATAGCATGATGTGCAACGACAATAAGCGCGGACCATGAACAGTCATTACCCTCTGGTAATCACCATTTTTAATGGGAAAATCCACTATAAATGGCCATTTTCAATAGCTATGTTAGTTTACCAGAGGGTAAGATTTAGAGAGCCATCAAAATGATCATTTTTCATGGGAGCTAACCATAGTTCACCACCAAAAAAACACCATTCATCATGGTTTTGGGTTTTCTCAGAGTCAACTTCATCAAAATATGATCCCATGAAACCAGTGGTGAGGTTGACAAAGTAAACTCAGGAAAAAGTTCTGGGTTCATTATGAATTCCCAAATTATGAGGTCACATAGTATAGTATGATATAATATGATATAATACAATATATAAATATGATATAATATGAGGCTTGGACATGCCGAAGAAACTGAGTTGGATTTTGCATGACTGCGCTCTCACCCAGCCAATCCTTTACAACCTGTCAAGCCAAAAATTGGATCGGATTGTGCTGACCTAGACTAACCACACCTCTCCATAATATATACCTAACATATCAACAGTTGTATGTATATTTTGGCATATTTGAGCTGAAGGTATTAATTTGTTGCATATGTAAACATGGCTACTTTGATGCTTTGATGGTCATGGTGTTTTACTAGCTCCAGTGAGTTCCAAGCAGAGCAACCCATCGTTTCTTTCAGAATCCACCCGCCTAAAACGCCGCATTTCGTCCCGGCGGCGCGTCGTGTGCCATGCCACCCGGTTTTTGAACAAAAACCGCAGACAGGTCGTAGGATCATCCCGAGAAAGATGAGAAATCTCTGAGGCCATTAAGTCCATGAATCCATTAAGGCTATGAATTGCTTTGTGCCAAATTATGTCAAGTATTGTCAAGTCATGTCTCAGTTATTTCGAAAAATCATGGGAGAAATACGTCGGAGAAATCCCATGCTTTTTCTGTCATTACAAGGGGTGTACTTCCGCGCAATGATATCAATGAAATTCGCCTGCCAAAGCCCTCAGGATTCCCATGATATCAATGAGAATTGAAATTGGACCCTGAAATAATGAAATAGAGGTACAGTACCATATTTGGAGCCATATGTTTGGAGCATATCCCCTTACATAGCCCTCACAATCCCTCACATTAGGCCTTGTATGGTAGGTACCTGCAATTTAGGTACCGGAAATGGCCATTGATTGTATAACCATAGCCCATATGCCATATTAGGGGTTGTTTCAAAATAGGCTACCCAAAACGTTGACGGTTTAGAAAGTTTAGAACCTCATTTTATCTATTAATCAGCCATTTAAACAGGATATCCATGTTCATTTCCGACCCAGACGTCGAGGTCTGTGGGGAAGGTCTCCGTCTACACCAAAAGCGCAGATGCTGAGGTATGCTGCAGGGGAAAACCGTAAGTTGGTTTATAAACCCCAGAAACTCTCATTAACTATAGATAGATAGATCTTGCATGATCATACCATGAATACTACAGTAGATATATCATAAGCAATACTTAAGCTAGTTTAGATGGCCCCACCTTGTGTGTTGACTCTCTGAAAGCAGGCCGGGAATATACGATCAAGATCGAGATGTTCTCCATGATGAAACATGATGAACCATGATGATTTATGTCTTTCAAATCGTTTCATCATGTTTTATCTGGGGAACATCTCCAAATCTTTACCTTTGCCCGGCCTGTTGAATTGCGGTGGTTTTATCGGCAGCTCGCATCCCAGAATCTAATCTCAGTTGGCTGGTTAGAATGGTAGAAATGTGAGAGGTACATTCAGTCTTTCACCATTGGTCTATGGTGAAATCTCAAGCTTTGGCTTAGGCTTAAATCCTCATATTTATGAGGCTGACGTCTCCATGGATGTCATAATGGTGAAATAGCTATGGCAGCTATGGTGAAATGCCGTTCCAGGAGCCAAGAGATCGAGCGCGTCTACTGGCTGGGGCGGAGGATCGGCAGCTCGGCGGGGCGCAGGTGGTGAACTGGTGAACCTTTTTTACAAGGCACTTGGCGCTTGGCTAAGAAGGAGATTCCCGGGATTTCCCAGGTCATGTTCATGGATTATGATATTTGATGATATGTTATTTGATGATATTTGATGATATTTGATGATATTTGATGATATTTTAATTTTATTTGATGATATTTGATGATATTTTAATTTTATTTGATGTTATTTGATGTTACTTGATGATATTTGATGATATTTGATGATATTTGATGATGATCCCCAATGTATTTGGTAGTATCAGTATGATCCCATATATAATCATCAAGCAATAGGGGTTGTGAACATTTGTGAACCACTGGTTTCAAAACATGTTCAATTTTCAAGCAACATATATCCGAGGATGATCCTAACGCACTTATATTTTGGGGCTGAAAGCAGCTAGTTGGTTTAAGGGGCAACTGACCAACTGATGTACTGGGGATTGTTCCAGAATCATACTCCGGTGATGGGAATGATTACATAGGGGTGTTTTTTAAGGAGAAACCATCGGAGACTAGTTTTGGGATTTATTGTAGATGATCCAAATATGGTGGTTGATAGGGGTAAACATCCTAAACAAAAGGGTGTATTTCAGGGTTTCAAGGATTCACTGCATATTATCTAAGAATGACGCTTGATCCTTGAAACCATGTTGAGTGGAAATGAAGCCCCAAGTGGGAACCCCCAACTGGTTGGTGATCACAAAGTGTTGCTTTCCCTTTTGTCTTATTCTTAGTAAGTTTTCATGACCAGACATATACCCGCTATACCCAAACCGGGATTATCACTGGTGGCACTGTCAATGCACATGTTCTGCCTGGTTTGCAGAAGGCCAACGCTGCCAGTGGTGCAAACAGCCCCTGCATGAAGATATGAAGGTAAATGGGATGAACATCCCAATTTGGTTGTTACTCCAAGATGGTTTTCACTTTGCATCGAGGGTTTTTCCTGGTGAGCCTTATCCACAGCCCATCATGAACTGAAACAACACTCCAGTGAGTTACCCAGATGCAGTCAGACACACTTGAGAAAATATACAGTTAATGATGGATAGATATCTATAGTCAGTGAATGTCAGTGATTTATATGATATAAACAGTTACAGTTGATTATTTACAAGGTGGTGCCCCCTCCACTTATAAACGGGTTAAAATTCCATTATATAATTAGTTCAATATATCACCTATAAAACATATAGTGAAATTGGATGAAATTGGACTTATAAACCAACTTAGCGATTCGGAACTGGGGCATCACCCTTTATCTTCAAAACAACCACTCGAAGCCAGGATGCCTTGTTCTCGGCGCCCAGCAACGAGGCTCCAACAAGTGTTGATCTATGGATCCCCACGTACCGTACACGTACCGTTTATGGCTGGTAAATTGGTGAATTGGATCATATGGCTACGTAATGTAAGATTAAAGCAAAATGGCTGGTTTGTCAAGTAGATGGATAAATATATAATATTATATAATTCTTGGCGGGGAAAATATCCAATACTTTACCAACTATTTTGGTGTGAACAAAAGGCTAGAGGGTTTCCACCCATACCCATATCTACGTAAGCTTGGATGACATCAGTCTATTCGTGCTGGCGGTGGAGCCATATTAATGGTTGCAGTGCCCAAGAATTTGGAAGTACATAAATATTGTGAACAGATCAAGGAAAAAATGTCATTTAGATATTTACCCTCCAGTAAATTAACATAGACCCTGAACTAAAAATGGGATTGGAGGATTTGTTTCCACTAAATATGCACTAAAAATGGTTAACATGTTCAGGGTCTATGTTAATTTACCAGAGGGTAACATTAAATATTATGAACAGATCACATAAATATTATGAACAGTACAAATATCTAAATGATTGGTACATTATATCCAGTAAGTGATTGGTCCATTTAGATATTTAGCATTTACTGGATACCAATCACTTTACAAATGGACCTAAGATGGTGGGAGATAGCGGGAGAGCCGTACACAACTCGTTTCAAACATGGCTGGGAAATCCAGGATTGAAAAGAAAGGAAGTTTTAATAGACAAATTCTCTGTAAATGGGTGACATCATCATTTTGACTTTTCAAGTGAAATGTCAGTTTTCCTAATTTCCGAGGTCTGGACATTCCCAAGATTCTATTGCAGACGCTTGGATCACTGGGTCTCTCTGGATCATGCTGGAGTTTTGTTGAATGTCAAGCCTCAAACAGGTTTATGATGCTGTGGAAATGGGATGTATACAATCGGTTAGAAATTGGTTGGGTTTACCAGGTTACCATCAAAGAAACTCTTTGATGGTTAACCTGGTGAAACTTATTATCACCCATGATTTATAATAGGGTTTACCATCAAATATTGTTTTTTTACATATATTGATGTAGAAATATATGTATAAATGCATTACTGTATTCCATTATCACCTACTTGTATAGATCTTCCATCAAATATTGGTTTAAAATGGTTGAATTATCACTAAAACATTGCTGTCGGGAGCATGAACCTCGCTGTCTACGTGTCACCCGTGGCCCTGAAAATTTCAGAAATGGTCACGACCAGACCGGAAATCATGGAAAACATGGAAAATGGAGAAAATGAATATTTTAAACGGAAATGGGGTATACCCCAATTTATAGCCTGTTAGGATAGCCTGTTAGTATATCATAATAAATATGTTAGTGATTTTGAAGCCCAACATCTTAAATACCTGTGATTATGATATACCTCGAAATGATACATTTATTGCCTGTTATTATGATATTATACATAATATAATAAACCAATATTATGATTATATTCTAAAATACCTCAAATATGGGTAAGTTAATGATGTCAAGGCCACCACGTATTTTCAGAGCCTTGGCTCTCTTCGGCAGGTGCGTGATCAGGACTCGCTGAATGAAGGCCTGGGATCAACATGGGATCTATCAAATCCACATGAGAATTCCACCTACTTAGATCCCTCCAAATACACCCAAAACATTGGGATAAAATGATAAACATGTTAACGGTAAAACGGTAAAAGTACGAAACTTCTGGGGTAAAACACCATTGTTATGAGATGCTATGAGTACTTCACAGGTCTAGGTAGCTGTGTTTCCATGGTACGATCTCCAACCTATGGGATTCAGTAATTCCATTGCAGAGTCATTGATCCAGTCATGTTCTGCAACCAATTTCCTCTATACACGACAAACATGCTTTCAATCCAACCCAGATCATAGTTATGTATCGTATTGTAAATTATATATACACACACCTACATCTACACCAAACAACACTATCCTATGATATCATATGTAGGTATTGAGTTGGCAACTACACCATAGATGCCTTGGGGTGTTGCTATGTGTTGCTTATCAGTCATGGTGACGCAGGTGAGGAGACAAGCGAAAACTGGGTCTCTATCTCAGACAACTGGTGCTAAATTGCTTGAAGCCATTGGTAGTTACCAGAACAACGAGGATTTATGGTGGATGTAAGTATAGTTAATGGATGAATGGTGTGAATCTAAACCAACCAACATCACTGGTGGGGCATCGCCACAAGTATTCTATGGCTGTAGACACATCTTATTGAAGATTTGGGGATTTGACCGAAAGCAATCCCCAAAAGATAGAAAAAAGTGCTTCCAGGATGGCATAGATTATATATAAACCTCATATTTCCTCATTTCCCACGCTTCCTACTATTCCAGGGTTGTTACACGTGATTAAGTGCATATATATGTATAAATCAATAAATAAATATATATATATATTATACCATTTAAGGTAATCAAACATAGCAAAGGACAGTCCACCATTTACATAGTTCCTTGATAAATTTCCCCAGTGAACGAAACCTCCATTTAGTTCGGAGATTTCCCAGCTTGCCATGTTTGATTATATAATATTATATAGATAATTATATAATATTATATAGTTCTTTTTTGAATATGTATCTGTATGAACAATGGTGATGTTCCATAGCTATGTAACATAAGCATATTTTTCATAGTATTATAATATATAATATTATAGTAAAATAGAATATATATCTTAAAATTAGCTATAGAACTATATAATATTAGCAGATGGTATCTTTTTTCTCCTCAAGAATTCTGGCTACCGATGCAAATCCTGGAACTGAGACTGAGGATGGGAACGACTACCTGGAGGAGGAACATGCAGAAGAGGAGCCAACCAGCAGAGGGGACCAGCATTAAGCAGCTACAAATGCTGGAGAATTCCCACAGAAATGATGATATTTTGAATATGTATGTGTTTCTTTGTATTTTTCTTGCACATATGTACATGTGTATGTATAGTTGTATAGTTATATATCATAGGATAGTTGGTAAGTGACTTGAACTGGAACTGGTGAAATTTCCGTCAATCCTCCCATGATTGTCGAGCGAACTTTGACTCTGAGTGGCCAATCGTCTGATCGTCAGATCGTGAGATCAACATCTCGTAATATCGTCATATCGTCATCATCATCATCATCATCAAGAATCGTCACCATCAATAATCATCAATCGATTTTTTTTACAGTATAAAATCAATCAATCAAAAATATAATCCTCCTCCATCCTTCCCTTATTTGCCCCATAGTTTCCAAACATGTTCCTTATACCATTATATGCCATAAATTCAAGGTCAATCCTCCCCTACAGGATCCTGAAGACGACGAGGCAGTCTATCTTTCCGAAGTGAATGCCTCAGTGCCCTCGCTGGTTTCTAACTCGGCTTTGTCTGAGAACAGGCTACCCAAACATATGATGGTTCTTTATGCTTTTAGAATCTTATAGAACACTACAAGCTTCATTCTATGTTCCCCATTGACACACTTTGTGATGTCGCCATTTTTCAGACCCAGCTGCTTTATGCAAACCTTCATTTCTTGGAAGGGGCTTTGTGACTCTTAGTCACTAAGACCTTTGGGATGCTTAAAAAAGAAACGGACAGGGTTTGTGCAGAGATACTGCAGCATAGTGTTGGCTGTAGACTTAGAGGATGGTCGAAAACTACCGAATTGGGATGGTTAATGTGGTTCATTCTTTGGAAACACCCCTCGGTGCTCTGGGTGTTACATATAAACCCTCTGCCCTATGCTGGTAGCGTCTCCTCCACAGGACCCTGGAAGAGATTCAGCAGGTCATTGCTCAATGAAGGATTGAGAGCTTGTGATTTGATACCCTCTGGTAATGGCTGACATAGCTATTGAACATAGCCATTTATAGTTGATTTACTCGTACCCATTAAAAATGATGATTTTCCATAGTTATGTAAACATTTACCAGGCCGGGTAGGTCTTGCGCAAGGACTCCAGAGCTACCACTCTTGGTTCAGTTCAGCGAGTTTTTTCACTGATCCCCAAGCATCACACTCAAAGTACCCGTGCAAATCTCCATTCATCATACTCAAAAAAAGCAACAATATGTAAACACATGCCAATTTTTGAAGTGAACATGTCCATTTTATTCCATTTCTATCCCCCGAAAAATCGAGTGTCTATCTGAAATCACCTCACCTGGCTGTGCCCCCGAAAAAAAATCTTCGAGGCGTATCGGGACTGGGAAAAGCACTACCTTCGTCGTTTGGCCATGAGGGTCCAGCACCCAGCCAGCGAGTCTGCATGGTCGTCCTTGGGGTAGCTAGTAACATGGGGCCCCCAAGATACTGATAGCGTTCAGTTGCCTGAAAAAAGTGGCTGAATTCCATGGTTTATGGTAGATACAACGAGTTAATGGGGGTTATAATGGCTTATAAACCAACATTATAACTGGGGGCCTCGATCCTGTCGTAACATCTTATCATTGAAATATCATTTAGCAAACTGGATGGGTAGAAACTAATCCTTTAGTATTTCGCTAAACATGGAAAATAACCAACCAACCAGCGAAGGATGAATTTGTTGTGGAGTTGTGGACTATGAAAGATTGACCATGTTAAAATTCTGAGATTTCACCATGAAAAAATGGGGATTGAACTGCCAGAAGCGGGACTTCACCAACACTTTCGAAATTCTTTGCCTGGGGTGGAGATGGAATGTGTTTTAAAAACATGTAAAAAACAAAACAAACTTTGGGGACTTGACCATTTTCTTGTGACGAAACGATTGATCAGAGTACAGTGTTCGTTTCCTTTTTAGGCCTTCGAACTTTGAACCCCCCAACAGCAAAATGAAGTATGATCCATTGGTTTCTTATTGGGCATGCTGCAGAGGATGTTTATCTCCCTATCCTTCTATCCCTTGTGCTAAACCTCATAAACCTCAAAGGCTGTGGCAGCGGTTTTGGAAGTTAGAAAATTAATTTCAGTTGAAAGATGAGGCCTTGATCTTTAGCTTCATGAATGACTATGCCATCTCACTCCCATTGTTTTAACCCCATGTTGATAGTAAGATGAGTAAGATGTGATAATCATGTCAGTCTCTATCGTATCCCCTAGTCAGTTCATTACCCCGGCTGGCCAGTGTCTTGTTTTTTTTAGGTTCTTGTTGCGCAGATTGCCAAATGATATCAGAGTGACTGTTAGAATCAGTCAATATAGATAGCTGATACATATCATTCTATCCCCATTATATAATTGATTGGTCTTATACCCCGACTATCCGGTACAATATATATATATATATAAACATCTCCCATTGATAGCCTGTTTATATCCCATATTCAAGTCCCATACGTACGGAACCGCAGAAGTACTATACTATGTATACACTTAACATTGTATGCATATCTATTTACATACCCATATATGGCAGATAATATGGCATATATATATATAAACTCACAACTTGTATATACAATACATATATATATATAATACATATATATATATATATCACAACATATATATATATATAATTACACACTATATGCATGGTTCAATTAGTTGGGCCTGCCCCAGCAGAAGTTGTTGCCTCTGCCTCCCAGATACATCGCTTATTGGCTGCTGAACTGGATCGATCAGAGGAGGCTGAATGGCGCATGGATGGTGAGATTTTGTGAATGGCTGCTGAAGAGGTTTAATCCACTGTTTAGTCATGTGGGTGAATGGCTGATGTGTAGTGGCTGGTGATCGCTGGTGATGTTGTTATGTACTGTTTAACTGATTGTGTCTTGTTAACCTTAAGTCTTGTAGAAAATGAAGATATGGCTTTTGAAAGTGATTTTTTTGACTTTGCAGAAAATCCTAAGATTAGCTGCCATGGATTTTGCAGAAAGTCCATCGCTTTACAGTAAGTTCTTCCCCCATTTTGATGTTTCGCTTGAAATGTCCATTGGTTGGTACCCATGGCTACGGTTGTGCCAGCCACTGAGGATGTGTTGGTTTATAACCTCCATCAACAAGTTACATGTTGCATATGTATACAAGTTAATATAATATCACCATAGAGTATTGCTAATAATTATATACATATATGTATTAATTAGTGTTATTATATAGTGTACACTAACCATATATACATATATGATTATATACATATAGTTATATACATATATAATTATACACACATATAATTACATACGTATATAATTATATACATTTATAATTATATACATATATAATTATATACATATAATTATATACATTTATAATTATATACATATATAATTATACATATATAATTATATACATATATAATTATATACATATATAATTATATACGTATATAATTATATACATATATAATTGCATATATATATAATTGCATATATATATATATACCTAAATATAGTTCGGTAATATATGTATCTATATATTTACTAATATACATATACACCAGAATCACAACCGTGAAATGTTGCTTATTTCAAGCAACTTAGCGATCCCAAACTGGGCCATGGACTGCAAAAAGATACACCTGTTGAATGCCCGAAGAAATACATGTTATTTACAATAAACATGCGCTAATTCTATCTAATCACTGTGACGTGTTTTGTGTTGTTTTTTTTTGGTACGACTATTTGGGGATTCTTGCCACAACCTAGTACTAATGTACATTAAGTTGGCATGTTTCAGGGAATAAACATCCAGCTATACCAGCTATGAACCATCCACAAACATCCATTCACTCCCAGAAATAAGGTAATAGGCTACCATGGGTAAATATAGATTATGTATTTTTCAAACATGGTCCAAATTTAGTTACGTATAGATTCTAGAAGTCCATATATTCCACATTCTATCTACTCCAGGATCACTGAACATCTATAAACATCTATATGAAATTCATACCACGCATATACATATATACATATATATACATATATATATACATACATATACATATACATATATACATATATATATATACATATGTACATATATACATATATACATTTCGGGATTTTGAGATTTCGGGATAGTCTGGCTAAGAGCCCCCAATGAGAGCCGTCCATTCCAGAGCAGTTGAACACGAAAGTTATTAGGGGGGCGTGTGAAACGTGCACAACTTCTTGCAAACGTGGACAACTTCTAGGAATTCGAAGACAAGTTCTCAAACACTGCAAAGAGCTCTTAATCAGACTATACCCATACATTTGCACATATATACATTGACACATATATACGTTTACACATATATACGTATACATATATATATATATATATATATATATATTAGCCTATCGTTTATCAGCCATGGCTTCCCAGGCGCTCTTCGCCATCTTCGTCCAGTACGATGCCAACTTGGACGGCCGTGTGCGTGGCGATGAGGCCAAACAGCTCTTGAAGGCGCCACGCTGGGTCACTGGGTCACCTGGGGATGACACCTGGGGATGAAGATGATATGTGTGATTATGTGTGGATGTCAAGAAATACCCTCTGGTAAACTAACATAACTATGGAAAATGGCCATTTATAGTGGATTTACCCATTAAAAATTGTGATTGTCCATAGTTATGTTAGTTTACCAGAGGGTAGATGTTTGAAACTCCCATATTTATCATGTTCATTATATTTATCATATGTATCATATTCATCATATTCATCACATTCTATCTATCCATCTCATCTCATCTCATCTAATCCAATCTAATCTATCTTTCTATTTGTTGAATGATAGATGGAGGTGTCCTAAAATAGGGGTACCCCAAGCTCGCCGGATGTTTCACGGAAAATCCGACCATAAACCGCATGATTGGGGGTTACCCTCATTTTTGATATGGAAACAACCATGGTTTGGGTGATCGGGATGCACCATTGAAAAATCTGGGGGATATCAGCAAGATATGATGAAGTTTTTGTTAAAAGGATATGACATGTTAGGATTTAATTAAGATATGATAGGATATTATAATTTCATGCTGTTGAATGATACAGGTAATATATAGGTCCCAAAAAAGATGCCGAACAGTAGCTGCAACATGTGGAGAAATATCATCTAACTGATCCAACCAGCATCCTGGAAACGCTGTACGGCACTTTATTTTTGTTGGGGATTACCATAATGGGTAGATACTTGGGATATAAAAATGTGGGTATGATGTCATGTCATGGGATGCAATGGGGGTCAAACGCAGTTCCGGATAAGAATTCTCGTGATTTCCTGTAGAAACTCCAAGTTGTGTGGTCAGCTTTTCAAGATTTGAAGTTATTTGATTCATGAGCCAAATCCAAGATATATTACTATGTGATACTATGTGTAAGTCGTATTTATAGCTAGTGAGAACATGTTTTTTTTACCAAAGTTGTTTACCTTTGTTGTTGCTTCATCATGTTCATCGAATTGTTGGAATGCACCAAGATATACCAAGCAGGGGTCCACATTGGCAACTCAAAAATGACCCTAAAAGGTGCTAGTTTGCTTAACTTAAGGTATCTATATAAGCATTACAAGTGCCATTACCAAAAAATGTAGATTAATTATAGTTAATCGTTGTTAATTGTGGTTAATAGTGGTTGATAGATGGCTATGTTGGTTCAGATTCACCCCATGAATGTCTTCTCGTTTTTTTCAGTACCAAAACCATGGTGACAAAACAGAATTATGAAAACTCAGGAGCTTAGCTATCACAAATCAGCTCTAATTCCCATTAAATCCTCGTTTTTGTTGGTTAAACCACCATAGGACCCACCATTCCTATATAGTTCCTATGGTTTTCCTATGGTGTTTGCTGGGTCAATCCCTATTTTCCAATCTGTCGACGGCCTGGCAACGAATCCACAGTATCGAAATGGGTATGAGTCAAAATTAGCTACCCCTAAATACTAGATGGTTATTACTAACTATAGACATCTATAGACTGAAATTTGTGGTCCCCCAGGTCTTTAATTTTCACCCATCACCAAATATGACCAACATCTAAAATCATCTAAACCTGACCTTAAAACATCGAAAACTCATCTTTGCTGGGCTAATCTCACCAACAATGCCACTGAATCAACCATACCATTTTTTGGTGGCCATGAACATCCCATTTTCCAGGCCATTGAGGAAGTAGCACCTGGGAGCTTAGCAGAGAGCTCACCCACGCGGAAGGACCAACTGATCCAGCTGCAGCTAGCGATGTCGGGTGGTGCCATGTGTTGCCCATCAGTGGACTTATAGACTTATAGATATAATTCTACAATGTGGGACCCCGAAACGTGATGGCTATGTTGGTTTAGATTCATTTTTAGATTCACCCCATTTTCATATATTTTAGTCATAAATGCCATAAGCCATTGTTATTGGAGTTGTGTTCACCAACTTGGCTACCGTTCGTGGGCCCCATATTGCGCTTACGTTGCTTAGCTAGCTCTGTATATCTACCATGAACAATAGTTCAGTTAAATGTTAGTTATAAAGCAAGGTAGCGATTCCAAAGTGGGATGCCACCTTGTATATAATATGAGTGGTGATTTATCCAATAAGTATGGTATAAAACCAACCACAATGGGAACATACTGCTGCTTGATAGGCCAATAACCAACACTCTGACAAAAGCGTATGTCCGAAAAAAAGGTGGTTTTGACCCCAATTCACGTCCAGTTTGACAGGGAAACTGATGATAAACCAGGAGATAATGTAGCGGTACACCAATTGAAAACAACATCATATGATGAAATACTGAACTGGTTGGTGGTTTGGAACATGAAGTTTATGACTTTCCATTCAGTTGGGAATTTCATCATCCCAACTGACTTTCACTACATCATTTTTCAGAGGGGTAGGTCAACCAGTCAACCAGTCAACCAGAGAAATATGCATGAATCGATCCAAAATTCTGGTCATTTTTGCGGACATACCCTCTGGTAATTTAACATAGCTATGGAAAATCCACCCATTTTTCATGGGAAAATCCACTATTTCTATGGCCATTTTCAATAGCTAGTTCTCTAAAGTCTCCAATGTTGGGTCGAGCCACTGATGCCAATGGGCTCCAAGCCACTGCCATGACTACAGAAGTGATTTTTATAAGTCTGTAATCTGGGGGTCAGACTACATTTATGAACATTTCTTATATGAAAAAATATGACCATGATATATTTCTGTGATGTTCTGTTCATTTATATATTTAATAACACTGAAACGAGGGTATTATCATGTATGAAACAGTCATGAAACTGTAGGAATCATCGTAATCTTGATGGATACTGGGTGCATGAGTGATTTGCAAAACACCGAGCCCCAAGTATCAGCGAAATATCATCGGATCCACCGCAGGGTTTTTCCCAATTTGTTGGTCGATGAAACATAGAGCACTCTCAATTCTCACACAACCAACAGGTCTATGACTGGTAAATATACTACATGTACAGTAATTGGTGTGTCAAATCAATTCATGCGTTTTTACCCAAGGGGCAACAATTATTGGACTAGTCAGAGAGTTTTTCTCCAAGTGGTTTCAAATGAAGTAGGTTCATAGCCCAAAGATTTACACAATTGATTGAACAAAATCACCAAGCAGCTACGTGGGATTCAGGAGAAGTGATTCTGATGTGGACTATGCTTCCAACCAGTGCTCCATTTTATGGCCATTTTTTCTCATAGAAATCAGTGGTGGTTCACTGCACCTTCAAGTCCGTCGCATTGTGAGGAAATGGGCCTGATTGGTTTCGGGATATATATAATATATTATATATATATATTATATTATATATAATATCTATATATATAATATAATATATAATATATATATATAATATTATATAATATAATATATATATATATATTATATTATATAATATAATATATATATAATATTATAATATATATATATAATGTTATATAATATATATATATATTACCCCTTGGTAATCAAACATAGCTGGAAACTGATCCATTTACGAACGATCTTCCCAGCAAAACATACCATGGACTTGGCTCAGGATGGCAACATCTCCTTAGTCTCCTTACTACGGTGGTACAACAAGCACACCCATCAGGTTCCGGGAGCTTTGGCAGGGGTTGGTAAATGTCCCTTTTTGGGGATTTTGAACATCACCTTCAAATATCTGTTGGAAATTATATCCCCAATACTTGGGTGATGTTCAATTGGGACATTTACCAACCCCTGTTTGGTGATGGATTTCTTATGGCTTGGGTGAGTTCCACCAGCATTTCTTTGGCACTGGATAGAATCTTTGAGATAGACGCAAATTTCGAGAACTTGTGAGAATGGTAACAAACTTCCATCATTTTGTTAATTTTGTTTGCTGCGTGGCTTGTTTTGGGGATGATGGATTTGGGGTCGAAGGGTCGAGTCGAGGCCTCAAAAACCCCAAAGCTCGGAAAGTGTTTGTGTTTCACCACCTGAAGATGTCGATTGGAATATCAGGATGGGTTAAAGCCTCTAACAAGGTAGAATACATGGATATTCATTGGTTACAATTTCTTTCCAGGGCAGATTTTGGTTTGATTTCTGTATTTTGGGGGCATGAATATATCAATTTTGCCTATTTTGATATGAACAAAAGGAGTACAGAGGCTTGTGTGAGCTCTTCCAAGCATGGTCAGTGCCTAATTCAAACTGCTACATAATTCACATAACCATTAAAATCAGGTGCCGTTATACTTTGAATTCCCACTATATACTACAACTGGTTATGAATTACCACAGGTATAATGTATATATTATATATATATTATTAAACTATAATATACATGTAGTGAATACAAATGGCACTGTACCACAATGAGGCAAGCGACTGTTTATTACATAAATTACTATACTAATGACTATAATGTGGCAAGGTACGAAGTATTGAGTACAGTTCCCTCAGCGTATTATTGCAACTGTTTTTTTACGGATAATATGTATTCCAAACCCCCACAGCATATTATATACACTGCAAGTGACACTCATTACCAGTTGTTTGTGGTTGGGGCGGTTGTATTGCAATATTACCAATATTACACCATTCCCAATATGACAGATATTATCATATCACACCGTATTACCAATACTACCAATATTTCATAACATTGCAGTACATATTACAAACATAGTACATACATAATATTACCAGTATTATTTGATATAATATTACATATTACAAACCACATATCAAGAAACGGGCAGCTTCCTTCGCCCCGCGTTTCGCATTTTGCGAGTCCAGCTACACCTTCAGCGCCACGACTTTGCTGACGGGCGTGCTGGGCAGTGGCATGGTGGGGTGCGATGCCCGGCTGCAGGCCGTGTGATGTCTGTTGTCATGGGGGAAGCCCCCCAAATCGCCAGTTTGATATATTTAGATAGGGACAATTACAATTTTATGATGATTAACCATGAAGTGGGTAGCCTATGTTCAGACAAACCATGACAAACCCAATAGCAAGGACAATAAGAATGAACATATGGATACAGGATGGGGCCCCCTAGTTATAAGTTGGTTTATAACCCCATCCAAATATAGTTGTAAGTATCATACACTATTGTTGTTATAGTTATAAACCAACTTGGCTAACGAACTGGGGCCCCATCCTGTACATATGGGAGATCACCAACTTTGCAACACATATCAAGGCTGACTTTTGGGACCTGGCGGAGGAAAAAAAATTCGGCACAGCCATGGACCGGACAGGACAGTTTCTTTCGAGCTTTGTCTCAAAGTTGGGGGATACGTAGGGATACTGGATACCTGACTGATGGCCATTCCAGGAACCGATTGATTGGAGGTACCGATTCCATATATAAGGCCTATTTTTCAGGCCTATGTAAGGGAATATCCCCCCAAAATATGGCCTTATATGGTACAGTACCTCCATTTTAGGATCCTGGAATTCCCATTGATTGAAACCATGGGATTCGATGAGGCCAATTTTGAGATCGATCGATTGACAGCGGAACACAAAATTTTGGGCTCGTCACAGTTACCGCAGAATATTCATAGAAGCAATGTTAATCTATGTTAATCTTGATGAGGAAATAAAGCTTATACTACCATCTGGTAATTTAACATAGCCATGGAAAATGGCCCATAGAAATAGATGGTTTACCTATTAAAAATGGTGGATCTTTCCATGGCTATGTGAGTCATAACCAGATGGGAATATCAAGAAATTTCCTGATCATCCATGATTCGGTCAGGGCTTGACCTGAGGATCAACGGATGATCAACGGAAATCACTTGTGCCTTTCCCCCATATATATATATACATATTATAATATACATAAAGTTATATATTATACATATATATATACATACATATTGTATATATAATATAACACTATATATATAGAATCTATGAATGAGGCCAATGAGGCATGACTTCCATTTTTATGTTACTCTAGAGGCTCTGTTCAGTGGTTCACAACACGCGTTCGTTGACCTGCAGGGCTTGGACTACTTGTCCCTTCGCAAGAACGTCGTTGCCTCAGGTTGTCAACTGGACGCCCATGTCTATTTTTGGAGGCTCTTTTTGGCAGGTCCAAAACGATGTTGGAGTATGTGCCAACACATACCCTCTGGTAAACTAACATAACCATGGAAAAATCACAATTTTTAATGGGTAAATCAACTATAAATGGCCATTTTCAATAGCTATGTTTGTTTACCCGAGGGTATATAATGACCATTGGTGATTAATGATGTTAATCAATTCTGATCTGTTTTAACTGTTGGTCAACTATTCACCATTGGTGACACAGTTATTATATTATGATGTTAATATTATGATCATTAATGGATGGGATTATAACCAGCTGTGGAAGCTACATAACATGTTTCTTCTTCCGAATGTTTGTGTTGAGGTGCCGCAGTTGAACCAACTGAAAACCCACACTTTGTTTGTCACTTTAGGTTGTTTTGATTTCTTCTGAGCTTGGATATTGCATTTTTTATTGCGATTTGGCTCGAGGAGGCCACATCTTTCCCATTGTCGTTCAGAAAATGCCAATGCCATAGGTTGAAAACCTGAAGTGATGATGTGGATTCATGGCCGAAACTTAGAGCAAAAAGAAGCGTACCCTCTGGTAATTTAACAGTTAGCTATTGAAAATGACCATAGAAATAGTGGATTTACCCATTGATAGCATGGTGATTTTCCATAGTTTTTTGTATGTTTACCAGAGGCTATTCAGATCCTGAAAATGCCACCGCCGCCCAGTGCGCTTTCTGAAATCTCCAGTTCATCCTGTCGATCAGAGAAATGGATCGAAGATCCATGGCTTTCAGAAATACCCTCTGGTTATTTATTAACATAGCTATGGCAAATTGCCCATTTGTAGATGATTTTCCCATTAAAACTTCCATTTATAATGGATTTTCCATAGCTATGTTAAATAACCAGATGGTATGCAAAAAAAACACGGAGCATTGTATTTGCGTGTTCTTTTTGGATCTTCGACGTTTTGATTTCTGCCTCTTGTCGTCCTGGCAGTGGAAAGCTATTCGACTGTGATTTGTTGATGATTTTCCCATTGAAATGCCGGCCTACAAGGTAGGGGTCCCAAAGGATAGCTAAGTTGGTGAACATAACCAGTATACTTAGGGTTTATAAACCAACAAACACAACTGGGGGGGCAACTTGTACCAGTATCCAGCGACTTTTTTGATATAGCCAGGCAGCCAGATGTAGAATCATATCAAACATCTCATAAACCATCATGAATCGTATATAAAATGACTGGTTGGTGGTTTGGAACAGGAATTTTATGACTTTCCATTCAGTTTGGAATTTCATCATCCCAACTGACTTTCAGTCCATCATTTTTCAGAGGGTAGGTCAACCACTGTCAACCACCAACCAGATGACTTCTGAAAACATTGGTCACAAATCTTGAATCCTGGAATGTTATGGGGGATTTTCGCACCTGAGCCATCCATTCATACGGCATAGCATGCCATGTTTTCCATCCGTGCCGTCCGTCATCAGGTCATGGGATATCGGAGGATCTATAGCCAGCTCCGGGAGTTGAAGGAGACCAGCGGACCATGGGACGATTTCACAAGGGATGTCATGGTATGTTTTTTTTTCTATGTGATGTATGGATTATATCTGGTTGGTGGTTTGGAATATGTTTTATTTTTCCAATATTTTTCCATGTACCCTCTGGTAATTTAACATAGCTATGGAAAATCACTATTTTTTTATGGGAAAATCCACTATAAATGGCCATGTTCAATAGCTATGTTAAATTACCAGAGGGTATTGGGCATAATAATCCCAACTGACTAATATTTTTCAGAGGGGTTGAAACCACCAGATATGTTCTATGGTTTGTCTGATGATATTGGGACTGCATGAATGATGTGGATTTGTCTGATAATGAGGCACCATATCTGGTTAAGGTGCTTTGGAACCACGGAATTTTATGACTTTCCATTCAGTTGGGAATTTCATCATCCCAACTGACGAACTCATATTTTTCAGAAGGGTTGAAACCACCAACCAGTGATATTTTCGATGATTTCTATACATGGTATGATTCTTGCGTTTAAATATGTATTTTTGTATGGAGGTTTCCTGAAATAGGCCCCAAAAATCATCTAAAATCATCTATTTTTAGAAGGATTGTCCATTCCCATAGGACCTAGGATCCATGTATGCTATATATGGTAACATTTGCCATCAATATACCCCCAATGTTAGCATATATACCATACATGGATCCTATGGGATTGTAAACCATCTCCATTTTTCGGAACCCCCCGTTTGTATACACATACATATATTAATGTGTGTGTTTTTTTGATGGGATACTAATAGGATATTAGTAGGATATTAATGGGATATATATATATATGTATGTATAACCAGATATATTTGGGTTGGGATGTTTTACATGTATTTACAGTAAATCCAATTTTTGGAGATTTCAATGTGGAACCTGATCAAAAATCAGCGGAGGTAACCCATGTTGCACAAACCCAATTCAAGCGGTAACAAGTGATCATTGCTGGGATTTTGAGACATGGTAAGAAGTACCATCTGGTTATTTAACATAGCCATGGAAAATCACCATTTTTAATAGGTAAACCCAGGTAAACCATCTATTTCTATGGGCATAAATGGGCCATCTATACCATGGCAAACTGTTAGTCATAACCAGAGGGTAATTGAAAGTACCAGTACTTTTCGTGTCGCTGCAATATTTTTGCCTTGGAGACATATCAAGGTGGGACAAAAAAGGGTCGGCAGTAACTGAACTGGATCAGCCCACAAGGTTTATACTGTTTATACCTTGAGAATTTTTACGAATTATACAAGGTAACATATGGTATATATTATACAAGGTAACATTTATAGGCCCTTTTCTACGGCTCAGTTGATTAATTGGTGAAACCAGTATGGTTTATGGATATCAAATGGTCGATATATCAAAGTTTTTGAAGGGCTCACCTTGTAGAAGAGTCGCAACGAGCGAAACCTGGGTGCCCCATGAATTGCAAAACAAGAGAGATGGGAAGGTTGATGGCTAAACCAGACGAAAAACTTTCTGGCTTGTAATATCTGCAGATTGAGTTCTTCATTATTGATTTTTCCCGGATTATAAAATAACTTAAGCTGAGAATGGCAGTGGATGGATGGTTCAAGATCACGCATCCTCTGGTAATCAAACATGGAAAATCGCTGGAAAATATCACTGCTTTTAGAGTGGGGATTTTCCCATGAAAACATCTTCATTGACTGAGGGGGGATTTTCACTTGCCATGATCATGTACAAAACATGTTGCGGCAGACATCGATTTGGACAGGAGGAGCGAATGTTGTCTGTGCTACAAGACAAAGAGAGGCATTGCCGGGTAGAGGACATTGGGACTGCATGAATGATGTGGATTTGTCTGATAAGGTACCATAAGGCCATAAGGTACCTCAGAATCCAATGATTTATGATGATTTAAAAGGATTATTCTGGATTCTGAGGATTCTGAGGTACCTTATGGACATTTAAATGTGGACTCTAAAATGTTAATTTTCCCATTTTTTTGAGGAGTATTTAATTGGGTCCACATTTTCAGACCCTTGGGTCATGGGTAGCGGCCCTATAGCAAGTCGCGGCGCGCAAGGGGAATTGAGGAAGAAGTGGATGAGGATCTGACATTCAGTGCAACAAACTATGGAATCACGGTTGACCTCAACTGGATAGGGACCTTCATGAAGCTGACGTGAGGTTGATGTTCAATCTCCTTGACTGTCAAAGAAGCCTAAAATCTGAAAGACAAACAATGAAAGCTGTCATCGGAAATTTCGAGAGGGGCTGCGGAAGGCTGCGGACTTTTTGGTGGTTTTGGTTTCAATTGCAAGTGCCCACTTCGGGTACCACTGATCACATGTCGTTCTACCCATGACAACATTGCGTGGTAATGATGTAAATTGGTATTCTGCACGCCATAGTTTTTGTTTGAATGTTCTTTTTTGGATGTTCCTAAAATAGCTAAGCAGGTTAACTAAGCATTTTGCGGCAGTTATAGACTATACCTGATGTTACAGTTACAGGGCTAATCTCCCAATGCCTAGCTGGCCTAGCTAGGAACCCCCAAAACACTGGCAATGGAGGGGTTCCAGGGATCGTTTGATGCTAAAATTCATTGTGATTATGTTTGATTGGGTGATGATCATTGTCAAAGATTATCGTAACCCCAAAAATAGATCACTAATATTCTGCCGCTAATGTCATGGACTGTCCCTTTTCTATTTCTGTGGGGGTTGCTATATGGTTTCCTGATGCGGCCTAGCCTTCCTGTTTACTCATTCTTTGCTTCGGCTTTGACATCTCTTTTTGGTGTCGGGGCACCCAGATTCCGAGGATTGCAAGCGGCTAAGCGTCAATGATGCTCAAGTTGACACATATGACACCCGACACATGATGACACATGCAGTGTATACACTACATTCAGTGTAATTATATGGATTTATATGGAGGTTTAACCACAAATTGGAATACCCCAAGCTCGCTGGATTATACTGAAAGAGCTAATTTTCAAATGGATGATGACTGGGGGTACCCCCATGACGTAGGAAACCTTCCAATCGCACTTAACATCACCGCAGACTGCTTTTGGCTCCAAGCAAGCTTTTGCTCGCGTTCGCTCAGCCGTGCTCTGGCAGAACCTCATGTTGTGCTGCAAAAAAATGCCAAAAGAGGATCATGAAGATGTGCCTGCCGGCATCAAAGTCAGAGTGATTTTTGAGATGCCATCGGAAACCCGTGACTGGCCAGGAGATTTTATGTTGGCAAAGCTTGTGAAGAATGAGACTCAGGACAAAACGTCTATGAGCGAAATGTGCAAATCGGAGAGGTATGGCTATCACGACAGAGCCTACATGAATGACTATCAGCCGCATGATGAGCTCAGTGTGTATATCTATAAATCAGACAATGGGGGCATCGAACAAGGACATGTCGAAAAAATCCCTATTCCGGTGGAGAAAATCCAGGAGGCATTGACGCCTTCGTTGATGGGCGCTGATGCTAAGAAGCATGATGTGATGGTTGTATGCAGTGTACAGATCCGATTTAGTGCGTATGAATGGATGAATCAAATCAGTACTACTGCTCAACTGATAGACAAGGGAGCTGAGTTGCATGTTCCTGATAGTCCCCTGCTGGACATGTGAAACAAATGCAACTTTCCCGAACCTTTCAGTTACGTCTGAGATAGGTAACTAGGCTGATTTTACCTCATAATCTTTGGCTTGATTTGAACAAAGGATGCATGAAAGTGATAGCATCACACCGGCATTTAAATTGTCTATGTTTTTTCATGTGTTTTCTATGTAAATCATATTAAATCATTGTGTTTCCATATTCAGCGCTGGGACACACTGATCAGCTACTTGGCAGCTCATGGGCCATCGAAAAACCGATGATAGCCGGATCATTTGCAGAAGAATCCGTCCTTTTTCTGCCAAGTTGTTCTTGCGCAAACATGCGAAAACTTGTTCGTTGACCGCTGAATTTCAGTGTTTGTTTTATCGGTTTATTGGACTGAGACTGCCGAGACATGATCCCCTGCAAAAACAACCCGCCGGGTCGGGAACTGAACGTGTAGTCGTTGCGATTTTATGATTTTGTGAATTTTGTGAAACGTGGTATTTACAGTGTTTTGTAAGCCTTGGATACTCCAAAATGCATGCGATTACAGTGCTTCTGAATTTCGTGTGTGTTTTCTCAGGTAAAATAGCATCTTTTCATTTTTTTGGGGGTCCCAAAAACGATACCTTTTTTTGAACAATGTTATTTTACCATATTTTACCTTAGTTTTGGCACAATGCAACTCGCGCGTTAAGACATAGAGGACAACATATGTATGTTGCAAGTTACATGAAGAACGTTAGCAACGTAGCATCAAGAGCGTGTTGCAAGTTACATGAAGAACGTTAGCAACGTAGCGTCAAGAACGCAGGCGAAAAAACGTTAGTAGCCCCCCCCCCACCCCCACCCCGCCCCCGAACCCCCCCAAAGAAACTCATGTGTACATCATCCAAAAACGCTACATGCATCATCAAAAATACAAAGATGTGCACGCCTACACGTGCGGTTTTCGACCCGGTGGCAAAAACAAGAACTTCAAAACTGAAGTCTTAGCAGGGTGCATTTTCGTCCGCGTTTCTCCAAGAGAATGCATGGTTTTGCAGAATGTGGTGAATCCGATAAACCAATTTGTCTTAACAATGTTAAACCAAAATATGGTGATATATTTGGTGATAATGATATAATATATATATATATAGATAATGATATAATATATATATATATATACATACATACATAATTATACATATAAATATATATATATATACTGTACATGATGAATTGATGGTGATATAATTGATACATTGGATTGATTTGCATGATTTTGATCACGACCGAACCCGTTGTGACGCCACTGGAATAATGGGAATTGGATTCGGGAATCATCCCCAAATGGCTCTATTTCATTCTATTTCAGGATTATTCAATGTATCCAGAATTGGTGAACGAAATGATTTTGGTTGGACAATGACAATTGGGGGGTTATTGAGTACACCCCAACTGGAGAGAATGCCAAAAACCATGACCCCTCAGTCATGGTTTGCTCGGCATTGGCATTGGGTTTACATGGGTTTACCACATCATACCCTCTGGTAGTCAAACGTGGCTATGCTTCGAAAATCCCCCAGCCATCCCAGCCATAGTTCGATGGATTTCCCGGCTTGAAAGATGTGTTTGTCGCTCTAAACCTCCATAGTTGGTGACTTTCCATTGGGAATTTCCCACCTTTTTGGTGCGTAATTGGCGTAATTGTCCATGTTAGCCAAAAGGGAGGCCACGTTTGAGGACACAAAAGGAGGGTACATCTTTTGAGATGGAGCTGGATCCCGTTGGATGTGTCCGTTTGAGTACGCTCCTATGGGAGCCCCTCGGGACGCATGTGGAGCATGTGGAGCAAAAGATCCGAGAATCGCGTCCCATATGCTCCATGTGTGAGATTGTTGTACCTATAGCAACCCCCAAAAGAAGATCGAAAAAACAAAAAAATCCTACTGAAATAGTGGTACTCGTAGTTGAATTTTCATGAATTTGTTTATATGTTTTTCTATATTATGTTTGTTTAATTGATGGTAAATGCCGAAGCATGGAGCATGATATCGTCCCAATGATCGGCACCTTACTTATCGGGTCATGAGTCATCTTGACAGGTCTGTTCCCTCGCATTGAACCATGAGTCCTTAGGGTCCTGGGGTCAAACATTCCCATGATTTGCCATAGTTTGAACAAAACAAAATCCAGTTATAGCTGATTTTATCTATTTTGTAGTTCACTGATGGGTACCAGGCAAAAAAAATATGGTTGAATCTGACTCATTGCTTATGCAAGTGGGAGGTGCTCTTATGAAACGTCACTGGAATGATGGGAACTGCATCGGGGTATGGTATAATATATAACTATCCCGAAAATCTCTTAACTCAGCTCAGTGAAAAAGCAATAATTTCTCCATTCAGAAGAGGGTGCCATTCAGAAGCATGACGCCATTCTGCATTTGAAGAATGATAACTCATTGCTTCCAGCCTCCCACCCCAACAGCCCTTGACATTGCTCGACACCCAACAGCCTGATTTGAGGTTATGAAGATATCACTGATGAACCCTACATTGAGAGCTGTTTCCGTTCATCCTTGGGTGTGGCTTTTTGGAGAAGGGTTCAACCAAAGATTGGAAGGGATGACGGATGACCCAGCCATACTGTGCTCGCATGTTTGAATACATTTGGCTGTTGTTGTCCTTCCATTTTGAGTTAAACGCTTTTGACATACACATCTTCATGCTAAGGTGTATATATATAGAATTATAATGAATTACTATGAACTAATCAACTAATCATGCCTCAAACCTCTACATTGAAATGAAACAGCGACACCACTTGCCCACTTCATACTTGCAGAACACTTCGACAATCAGAGTGAACGTGGGCAGCAAAAGACCTTGATAGATCTTCGAAGAAATACGTCAAATCAACGTAAAAGTCATACCAACCAACATACAATTTAGTCAATTTCGTCCCACTGCTGTCGCCAGTCAAAATGGCTTGCTGGAGACTATGCCTGAGCAGCCCGGATGCGATCAGGGCAGTTGGGTTGAACAATTCAGGGAGAGGAGAAGCCATCCTGGAGTAGATAGAATATAGAATCTTCAAAGAATCCTAAACTGGGAATATGGTTATATATATATATATGGTTGGGATACTTCATGGATGTTCATGATTATACTTCATGGATGTTCATGTGGTACCCTCTGGTAATTTAACATAGTAGCTTCTGAACATGGTACATTTATAGTTGGTTTACCTATTCAAAATGGTGATTTTCCATAGCTATGTAAACGTTTACCAGAGGGTATATATTTTTCCACAGACGAAAAAAGAAACTGGGGCGGCAGCGCGGGCCGGTGCAGGTACTATCGCCTCTTGGCGAATGAGTTTCAGGGTGACATGGAGCTCCTCTTCGAACTCTTCTGCGAGGTGAAGCTGCCAAAAGGGGCAGGGATGGGAGCATAGATCGTCGATCGAAACAAACCATGGTCACAACATGTTGGATATACAATGATATACATGGAAATACTAATACCATGTTCACTATGTTGGATATATATATATAATATACCATTGTTTTCACGGAAGCCCCGTTTTTCAAAAGCCCTAAACATATCTCATTGATTTTGGAGACCAATATATATATATATATTTTTTCAGATTAATCCAAATGGCCTCCCCCAAAAGATCCAAGTCAACAATAGATATGAAAGATCCAAATGAAAACTAGGACATCAAAAATAGACATGGCTCAACATATGCAAGGTGGACAACCACATTTTTGGATCATCTTCCACGGATCTGAGTTATGACCCATTCGGCCCGTATTTGTTGCAGGGTCAAAGCCACCAACCATGACAGTTACATGATGATATGGTCCCTCAACAAAAATAGTAGTCTCGCAAGATGGCACATTGGCACATTGTTGATTTCTGCTCAAGAAAATGCGGACTATTTATCACAGTTCACTGGATTTACAGCACGAAGTCGTCAAAGAATATCAAACATATGGACATTACTCAAAACGAGGCTAGTCATATGGTTGGGATATGTCCACTCCATTTCAGCTTGTGAACAAAATTGTGAACCATGCATCGTGAGCGCATGGAACATTGGATGGTAATAGCTACAGTAGAGCAGCGCAAGGCATCTCTGGTATGACAAAGAGTCATGTTTGATAGCACTTTCTTAGCTCTGTTTTATTCTGTCTAATGATTTTCCAACACGCCTCAAAAAGGCGAGCTCTACGAATATATCCCAGATAAAACAATGATAGAAGTTGATAAGCCAGAGGAGTATAACCGAAAGATGGATATTAAATAATCTTGGTTATTGATAGTTGCCAGATGTTGCCAGTCTCAGAATGGGTGATTGTCCAGAGCTTATGAAGATTATTTCAGAATGTGTGACCATCAATGGATTGGTTTTCTTGGGAAAATCTTAACTGGAAACCATAGGTATTTTCTCATTAAGATCATGGGGCTTAAACCAGTAAATTTTCTCTTACCCTCTGGCTATTTAATATAGCTATGGAAAATGCTTCATTTTTGAAGGATTTATCATGATTTATATACCTATAATTTTATCCTCTGGTAAACTAACATAGCTACTGAAAATCACCATGTTTAATGGGAAAACTCACTATAAATGGCAATTTTCAATAGCTATGTGAGCCATTACCAGAGGGTAAACCTCCATTTTCCTATGGCTTTTCCTATGATTTTCCCATGTTCCTGTGGTTTTCCTATGGTTTTCCCATTTTCCTATGGTTTTCCTATGGTTTTATGGGGGTGCCATGGGAATCACGGGATATACGATCGACTTTTTTTCAGAACGGATGCGTCAGGTCGATGAGTCCAACAACTTGCTCTTAGAGGAGCGCGAGGCTTTTTGGGTTTTTGGTGTTTTTGAGGGATCATCTACCCTCTGGTAATGACTAACATAGGAAAATGATGGGAAAACCACAGGAACATGGGAAATAGGAAAACCATAGGAAAATGGAGGTTTACCCTCTGGTTATGTCAAAATAGCTATTGAAAATGGCCATTGAAATAGTGAGTTTTCCCATTAATAGCATGGTGATTTTCCAGTTCGTTACGTAAACGTTTACCAGAGGGTAAGTCACTGGGTGCAGGACTGGGGTGAGCAAAATGGATATTCACCATATATAAACCATGGAAATTGATAGTTTGGTTAACAATGGTAAGACATAACATACGGTTAAGAGTGGTTGGCAACTGGAATATTGTGAACAACGTATATAATATGGTTAATCCAAAATTGACATGACATTTTGGTTAACAATGGTTTGCAACTGATAACTGATTGGTGGTTTGGAACATGTTTTATTTTCCCCAATAGTTGAAATGATGATCCAATCTGACTAATATTTTTCAGATGGGTTGAAACCACCAACCAGATAATATTGAATATTGATTCAATTGGGGGGGGCCTATCACTATGGATACATATCTATACTAACTGGAACTGCTCGTTCAGCACCCTCCAGTGATGGGGGTGCCGGGAGCAATGTGACATCCCTCCGGTAGACAATCAGTCGCCACAGATTGAGATTTCCCATGGCATGTTTGATATTTTTGACGCCATGGGGACATTGTTTGTTCAGACATTGTTGAGGCCGGGTCGAAGAATTTGTAGTCACTAGTCACATCTAGTCACTATTCCCAGGCGAAAAATATGAGGAACACATGAGATGTGTACATCAGTCTTGCACTTTGTTCCACCAAAGATGTTGAAAAAGAACACATGGTACTCTTGTCTTCCTGGTGAAATTTCACCCTGCGATGGTTGATACCAAAGCTTTATGAGGCTTTATGAGGCTTTATGATTATGTGTTTGAACAACTCTAAAGACAAAACCATGGTTTTTGTAAACCCTGGCTTTGTTGGTTAGTTGATGAATGTTTAGCCACACTTTACAAATATGCTGTGAATGTGTATATAAAGTCCTTAAAAAGCCGAGGTCGAGATCATGTTGCGGTTGATGGATACAGCTGCCACACCTGCAACTCGGTGCAACACATGTGATGAACTCGGGCTTTCTGCACTCAAAAGTGAGATGTGTATAGATATGTGAGATCGAGCAATCTAAACAGTGTTGCATGATACGATTTTCCTGGAGGAAAAGCTAGATTTGGGAGTCCCACAACAGGCATTCTGGTCCGAATCTTTGACAATATCCTTTGCTGGATTCCTGGTAAACTATCGCTATCGAAAACTAACGCTATCGAAAATCACCAGTCTTTGGTAAATCATTTATAAACATTTTTATACATTTTTCATGTTGCCTATGTTAGTCTACTGGAGGGTACATCTCCAATTTTTCTCAAGGGGCATCTGTTCTGCAGCAGCAGAGTCCAGGAAGACCTTCGTCGATACATCGCTGAGATCAATTTGGCCTGTCTGCCCTGTGTTGAGAGGGTTTGACTTATGATTATGCTTTAACTTTGCCTGGTGTGGTTTGTAAGATTTTGTATTTGTCCGACAGAAGTTATATTGACATGACTGGCTGTGCTTCAGGTGGTTCCCGGAGAACTTGCCGGAAGTTGAATTTGATCATCTGGGTATTATTCTATCTATCTGAATCTATACTCTATACATATCTATACTCTTCCGGCAATAATTATAGAGTATGTAATGTATCTAGATATCTATCAGAACTCTCATACAGAGTCTAGATTCAGAGAGTTTGGGTATTCTATTTATTCCAATATTTGGGTTTATGTTCAGTTCTATTTGAATGTAATTATACTGTATACTTTATTCACTATTCTCTTGGATTGACACATTTTCGCTACACCGCACCTTCAGCTTTAGGCTCAAATGGTAGCCTTCCGGACTAGCTGGTTGTCATCGAAAAATGTGGTCCAAATGGCTGACTAGCGAAGGCGGAGAGATTGATGGAGAGTAGAATATGTACAATGTGGGCCCCCCCAGTGATGGCAAGGTTGGTTTGGATTCACCGCATGAGCACTATAGGTACAAGACACAATAGTTATTGGAGTTATTTGCACCAACCAATCGCGATTTCGTAAACTGGCGCCCCACTTTGTACCTCTACACAAAAGCAGTGGAATAGCATGGCACTGCTTTCTTTACGCTCCCTGAGATGATGGTCACATAGGGCCTAAGAACTAGGACAAGCCCACATATCACAATGTCCAGGGCCCAACAAGAAAGGTTTCCCCTACTCAAGTGGCCGCAAGTTTGGTTTGTGTACTCATTCCATCACTGTTTGACCACAGTACGACGAACTTTCACCCTTGGCACCCGAAGCACGCATGGTTTTGGACTGCCGAAGGCGCCAAAAAGATTCCGAGTTGATGATTTTCCCGAGGTCAGAAGGTCTAGCCCACATGGGTGTGTCTGACAATGTTGTGTATATATATATATATATTATAATTTAATATATGATAAAACAATATATATATATATAATCTATAACACAATATATAATATATAATATATAATATATAATATATAATACATAGTATATAATATATCATTTAATAAAACTTAACATAATATAATATGATACATTATAACATATATTATAATATAAATATAGTATAATATAATATAATATAGCATATATTTAGTTTTGAATATATAGTATATATAATATAATTTGGTAAAATATTATATAATTCAAAATATAATATAATTTAATATAATATAATATGATATAATACAATATATATATATTCCCCTAGAGAAAATGCTGATAGACCGGAGGGATACCTTATTTTTGACCCACCTGTTGAAGGCACGCACCGGCATCCTGTTTGTGTTACAATTTGCTATAGAAAATAATCATTTTTAATGGAAAATCAATTATAAATGGGCCATTTTCCATAGCTATGTTAAATTACCAAAGGGTTCCATAGCTATGTCAAATTACAACAGGGTACTTGGTAGGTAAATCATCGAACTGGCCATGGCTTCCAGTTTGCAAACTTCAAGAAACTACCGATTTACCGGAGGGTATCCCAGGTGCCAGTGATGCAGTATGGACTTTCCCGGAGAATGATGAAATGGTTGTGTGTGTGCGCGTCCTTGGTTGTCAAATTTATGCTGTTTTATTGGCAAGAGAACCATCTGTGATTGCTCAATTCCCGACTTTCCCTTGTCGAATCCAAAACGAGTTTCAATTTTTCGTTGATCTCTATTCTAGTCTTTAATCAACATCTTGAAGAAACAAATTCTTTTTGTCACCAAGGAATGCCTTTTTTTTACTGTAGATGCAGTATGATATGACCTGGTTGGTGGTTTGGAACATGTTTTATTTTCCCATTCAGTTGGGAATTTCATCATCCCAACTGACGAACTCACATTTCTTCAGAGGGGTAGGTATACCACCAATCAGTTATGATCGTTATACCATGTTAATCCATGTCAAAAACCAATGGTAAACATTCATTTTCTAGTAGAAAATCACAGGCCCCAACCGGACCCGGTAAACTCACACCCGGTTAATCAGTGACTGTGTTGAAATCACCAAGGTCTGCCCCCGATTTTTCGCCTCTCGCCACAGGTGATTCCATGGGGGAGGTTTCTCGGCCGCACTTCTGGTCGTTTGTCACCATCATATTGACTACCCGAATATGTCTATACGTATTATATCTACTAAATATTACTAAATACATACATATATATATATATACATATATATATATATACATATATATATATATACATATATATATATATGTATAATATACATATAAACTTTATATTAAACATATACATATAATATATGCATATGAGAAACCGACAGGATTAGCAGAAGACTAAAGTATAGTAGGGAGTGGACTTGGGACGTCTTGGGACGTCCAAATTTGTGTGAAAACCTTCACAACCGATAGGGGACCACCCACTTTTGCCATGTCCATTGTGAGTATAGAGTAAAATTTGTCCACAGATCATATATGTAGATATAGATCGATTTGAACGATTAAATTCGATAGGTTAGATGGATCGGACATATTTAAAATAATAGAAACATTCGATAGATTGGTTAGAAAGATCAGATAGATGAGATGGATTAGATTATATAGCTTGTATAGATTAGATATATAAGATAGCTTACATAGATTGATAGATTTGATAGATTGCATGGGCAGATTTGATAGATAGATTAAATGGATAAGATTAGAATAGATTAGATCAGAATGTAATAGTGATCAAATAGATAGATAGATAAATAGATAGACAGATAGATAGATAGACATATAGATTAGATTATATTGGATTAGATTAGATAGATTGGAAACATTAGACATATTAAAATATTAACGACAAACATAGACATATTAGATAACTTATATTATTTTGACTGGATAGATCAGATAGATTGAAGATAGAATAGATAGATTAGATATATTAGATAGATTGGATAGATTAGATAGAGTAGATACATTAGATAAGACAAACTGAATAGATTAGATATATTAGATAAATTGCA
Source organism: Cladocopium goreaui (assembly GCA_947184155.2). Lineage (NCBI taxonomy): Eukaryota > Dinophyceae > Suessiales > Symbiodiniaceae > Cladocopium > Cladocopium goreaui. The sequence continues at coordinate 237,172 of CAMXCT020005290.1, forward strand.
TGGATTTGATATATTAGATAGGTTTCTCAGATTTGATAGATTTGATAGGTTTAATAGATCAGGTAGATTAGGTAGATAGATAACTAGATAGATAGATAAATAGATAGATAGACAGATCGATAGATAGATAACTATAGATAACTATAGATAGATAGATAGATAGATAGATAGATCGATAGATAGATAACTACAGATAGATAGACAAATAGATAGATAGATAGATAGATAGACAGATAGACAGATAGACAGATATACAGGTAGACAGATAGACAGATAGACAGATAGACAAATAGACAGATAGACAGATAACCAGATAGACGGATAGATGGATAGATGGATAGATGGCTAGATGGATGGATTGATAGACAGAAAAATAGATAGATGGATGGATAGATAGATAGATAGACAGCTAGATAATTAGATAGATTAGACGGATTAGATGGATTAAATGGATTAGACATATTATATAGCTTAGACAGATTTGATTATATATATGATTTTTATCAATTTGATTGATTGATAGATTATAAATAGATAGATTACATAGATATATCGTTAGATCGATAGGATAGGATAAGTTTTGAGTAGACTCAATAGATATATACGTATATATATATAGATAGGTCGATAGGATAGGATAATATTTGAGTAGGTTTTACTATGTTGATAGATAGACAGTTAGATAGATATATACATATATAGATAGATATATGTAGGTAGATAGATAGATAGACTGATAAATAGATATATAGGTACATAGATAGATAGTTAGATAACCAGATGGATAGATAAATAGATAGATAGATAGATAGATAGATAGATCGATATAGACATTCATGGATGGATCGATAGATAGTCATATAGACATATCGATAGATAAGTATATAGATGGTTAGATAGATAAATAGCTTGAATTGATGGATATATTTTGTATATATATATATATGTTATTTTGAGGTGGACAAACTTTTGAGGTGGACAAACTTTTGAGGTGGACAAACTTTTGAGGTGGACAAACAGAAGGACACTATAGAGGTGCTGGCGGTCACAATTGTGGCAAACAACGTGTGGTTTTATGGTCAGCTTGTAAGCAGAACATTGCCAAAATCAGTGGGTCGTCAACAGCTTGAATTTGTGATGATCCTCATGTTACCGTCCGGCAATTTAACATAGCTATGGGAAAATGGTCCCTTTATAACTATAGATGATATGCATTGATTTACCTATAAAAGATTGTGTGCTTCCATAGCTATCTTAAATTAGCCGAGGGTGTCCCATATAATTTCATCTCATATCCCACATATTGTCCCATAGCATCCCAAAGAATGACACCACGAGACGTCCAGGCCACCGTTGACCCTGCTGCCCCCGATACGCCGCAGGCTGGGGTATTTTTTGGCCCAGCTTTGTGACGAAGTCCTCTTTGTATGTTCAGGAGGAGTTCTGTTGAATCCCAAGATAACTTCAGTTGATATTTTTGTTGTGATACCAAGTTTGGAAAGCAAAACGCGATGGACTGACAGTATATAGACATAGCCCCATCGATGTGTTCTGATTTCGAAGCTTTGTAAACACCATACGAAGTGTTGATGACCTGCACTTGCCATGCTGCCGACAGAGAGCATGTGCAAAGACCACGATGGGTTGGATGCACTCCCGAAAACATCTTTGCTAATGTGGAGTTAGCATGATCTCGCATGTATATTTATAATTTCATAAAAGACCTTACGTATGTATATATATATATACATATTTACATATATTATATATACATATATGTATACATACATATAGTGCACATACATATAGTACACATTACGAGTCGCTGACATGTATCAAAGCAAAAACAACAGATGCTGAAACTGCGTAGTGGTGTCCATTTTTAACGGTGTCAGGTGAAGAAAAAGAAACTGGACATCCTCGGGTTCCAGGTGCAGATCAGGATGATTGTTTTGTCCAGAAATAGTTTGACACAAAACCCATAAATGGGGGATCCCCAAATGGTTGGTTTAGTGTAAACAAATGGTTGGTTTATACTGGAAAAAATTGAAGATTTATATTTACTAACCATAAAGTTTGGTTTATACCAACCATTTAGTGTAAATGGAACAAATGATATACAAATGGTTGGTTTATAATGTAAAATCCTAGCAAGTGTACGATTAGTACATGGGTACCAACGGTTAACAAATGACAATATTGCTTACAATGTGAGGCCCCCCAGTTATAAGTTGCTTTATAAGCCCCAGTAACTATAGTTACAAGTACCATAAACCATAGTTATTGGAGTTATAAACCAACTTAGCTATCTTGGGGGCCTCACATTGTAATAATGTGGTAAAGCCAATGTCCGGAGCCCCAAAAATGAGTTTTTATGAAATTGGGTATAGCGGTATAGCCCTGTAGAAATGGGATGATTTATCATAGCCCATAAAAATGATGGTTACCCTCTGGTAATTTAACATAGCTATTGAAAATCACCATTTATAGTGAATTTTCCCATGAAAAATGGTGATTTTCCATAGCTATGTTAGTTTACCAGAGGGTATCATTGGGACCACATAAAAAACCACCAGGAAGTGGAATCAATGATGTGGTGAATTAATGATGTGGGAAATTACATGGAAAACCCGTTTTGATGTGGTAAATTAAACCCCAATGTGCATCCCAATTGTTATGTAAAAATTCTGAGTGGACACAGTGGACATGGAAAACGTGCGCATCTTTTGGCTGATGGCTTTGAATGGTAATCTAGCCAAGAAAATCCGGTGCTACAACGGGTACAACGGGTACAACCAACCAAAATGGGGATGTATGGGATTCTAATGGGATTGAATTGAGGCTGTTCTATATGGGAGTACTCCAGTGGGCAAACATACATGTATACAGTTTGTGTGGTCAACTGGCAAGTTCAATGCCGATTTCCAATTGGGGATGTTTTTTTCTTGGTAATATTGGGGTGTTCCCACATCCCATGTTTTGTTTGGTTTTCTTTGAAACCAAGCCACCATTTCTGAATCATTTTCCCATCAGCTGCACGCCTCAGAGGTACAGGTGGCAGAACAGAAGGTGAAGAAAGTGCTGCTGGGAGCCACCAGTTTTTTGGTCGTCTTCAATGCACTGGCAGTGCCTCGGACTTCCGAAAGCACTCTGTCTGGGTTACCCTTTGGTTACCCGGCCTGGTAAACTAACAGTTTGCTATTGAAAATGGCCATTTATAGTTTTCCCATCAAAAATTGTGATTTTCCATAGTTACGTTAGTTTACCAGAGGGATCCAGAGGGTAACCAACAGTTCGCTATGGAAAGTCACCATTTTTAATGGGAAAATCATCTATAAATTGCAATTTTCCATAGCTATATTAGTTTACTGGAGGGTATGGGTTCCGAACTGTTCCTCTGGTAACCTAACACAGTCATGGAAAATGATTGAGAATGGTCATGGAAATAATAGGTAAACCATCGAAACCATCTACACAAGGGTAATGTCCAGGACTTTTGAATTACCAGTGAGTACTATCTGATTTGTAGTGACCAACAATATGGGATAGGAGCAACAAACATTTGGCGTCAACCAACAAAAACACATCTAGTTATTGGGCAATTACAACGGTTATGAACCAGCTACTCACGGGGATGGCTCTATAAAATGGATTAAAATGGGGCATGGTTGCTTGCCACTACGTAATTCCCGTCTTTCTTAATCAGTTGTGAAGTGGGATTGACGCTAACCAGTACTATACAAGTACTGTTGGGCGACTGGTTGGTGCTTGGGCGCAGGCGGGCTAGCTGTGCACGCATTGGTATGGTTCAAAATGATTCATCTCGAAATACCGGAGAGCCAGCTGCAAAACACAAATCTCAAATCTCACTTTTTGTGAAAGAGGGGTACTTTGAAAAGTACAACTCACAATTCTGAAAAAAATCACATGCTCTTTGTTTGCATTTTTCGCGTGGGTCTTGAGCCTTTCCTACATGGCTGAAGAATAGGCTTGCCACGCAGAAACCTCCAAGAAACAAGATCAGACTTCGGCTGTAAAAACCTCAAAGTCGCCTCCTGTGATTTTTCGAAACGTGTAATCACCAATTCCCTAGTTGCAGTAGATATGTGATAGGAACATCCCATGATTTCCTGTGGATTCTCTTCGAACCAATCCATTGATTGCTATAGCAGCCACCCCCAACAAAAACACATAGAACATGATAGAACAATAATTTATTATGGTTTTGTTTACTGTTTTAGACTCAGATGTTTTTTTCATTTTTGTTTGTGAGTTCCCATATTACGATGTTACCTGTTGCACTTCCATCCAGCTTAACCCATGCCTGGCCCAGATTCGCTCAGTTACCCTTCGCGATCCCCAAGCTTCGACGCTTTCTGGGAGCGCCATATGTCCCCATGAAGCGGAAGGCTGTTGAGGCGCCCATCTGTTTTTCAGCGGTGGGGGAATTCAGATGAATTCAGGCTCCAAAAAAAGATAGCCGCTGGGCCTCTGGTAATCAAACGTGTCTAGCTGGAAAATCATCCATCAATATGTGTTGTATTACTGATCTATGACTGGGGTATTCCAATTGCAACGTTTGATTACCGGATGGTAATTATATGTAATTATGTTGGAAGATTGCAGGGTTTTGAGAGGTGTCAATAAAACCTGGTTCTATGCAGTTGCTGGTGGTTTCAAACATGTTGCAGCTATTTCGGGGATTATGATACCCAATGGTGCAATGACTTTCATAAGTTTATTCTTCTTCTGGATGGTGAAACCACCAGTTCGTGAAAGATGTGCGGTTCCACTTTTGATTTTGAAGTATTTCGCATGCCCCTGGTTGAATTGCTAAACATGACCCTGTGGAAAGGAAAAAGCGGACATCATAGGTCCCTAGGTCGCTCCGGTAGCATATGAACCTACTCATTAGCAGTGAGTACGTGGCCTTGTGGTACTGCTTACTTTCATGCCCACAAAATAAGGCTCTGGAAGAATCTTGCCATTTGTGGCATGTTGGGTATGGAGCTAGGCTCGGTATCTGAAAAAGTATGTGCTGGCCATGTTCAGAGAGTCTCAAGAAGAGAAGAGGAACGCTACTTGACCACTGGTTCTGAAGCCTAAAAGTGCTTAAAAGCGAAAGTCCCCTGAACCCTCAAACCCAATCGTTTGATACCTTGATGATTGGAAGTATGTGCGACATAGTTCACCTGGTCTGACTGCACTAGGACACTAGGACCTGATCAATCTTAGACTGGATTCATGAACCCATTGCTGCTTGATGTGTTTTGTTGCTCACTGCGTCCCTTTCTGATTTTTTTTAGGGAGTAACAGCCCAATCTTCATCATCTTCATCCCTCGATTTCGGCACCGGGCCCAATCTTCAAAGTGAAACCCCTCAGATTCAAGCTGAAACAGAGGCTCTTTCCCCCGTTGTTGTCCGCACTGCGCCATGGGACATCATGGAACGCCTGGGTGACCTAGAACCCTTAGTGGATGCGCTCCCCAATGCGGATGCTGCACAGCTGCGCAGCTGTTCCAGGCAGGGGCCGACGCCGGTGGGACATGGTGGGACTTTTGGCAAGCACAAAAGAAAGATTTCGCCAAGAAAAATGGGTGTTTGATCATTGAACATTGGGTTTTGCGGAGAGAAACCTTGAGATTTTTGTGCAAGAGAAGGGGGACATGTATATGATTGTATATGTATATTGTACCCTCTGGTAAACGTTTACATAACTATGGAAAGTCACCATTTTTGATGGGAAAACTCACTATAAATTGCCATTTTCAATAGCAAACTGTTAGTTTACCAGAGGGTAAACCTCCATTTTCCTATGGTTTCCTATCATTTTCCCATTTTCCTATGGTTTTCAGCCTTTGCATGGGGATTTTGTTCGCAATACATCCGATGTTCGATCATGCCAGGCCCATGGATTAGGTGATAGGTCAATGGGTGACCATTGTTTTGCAATGCAAAAAAACAGCTTCAAAGAACACAAGGCTTATGTTTTGGAGAGCAAGATTAGACTTTTTAAGTAGTTGGTATATGTTGATATCGTCATTTTAGTTGGCGATCACGTCTCTTACGCACAGGTGGTGCCTCCCCAGTTACAAGTTGATTTATCAACACCATATAGTATAGACTCAGACTATAGACATATCTACGTAAACCCTAGTTATGTCAGTTGCATACCAGTTTAGCCAAGAAACTGGGGCACCACCTTGTAGTTATTGCTTATCAGTGATTGAAAGTTAAACAAGTGCCCATCATTGATTGTTTACCAGTGGTCATGTTAACTGTGATATCAAGTGCCCATCATTGATTGTTTGTCAGTGATTAACCCACATTAATTACTATTGTTATTGTGTATCAGTGACATTTGATTGTCCGTTATCAACCCACATAGTTGTTGTTTATCAGTGACATATTATTATTGTGATGATGATGATGATGATTATTATTATTATTAGTAGTAGTAGTAGTAGTTTAGCCATCATTTTCCTGTACCCAAGAATTTTCAATGGCTATCCATCTCCAGACGTCGCAGTAATTCGCAGTCGGATCGTAGGTCCCTCAGAGCGTTGGGGCGACAACCGCAGACGGGGCGGGTCCAGTGCCACGCAGTGCACTGCCGGAAGTCACAGCTTCAGCCTCTACTGGAAGGTTGGGAATGTTGGGAAATGGCTGAGGTGTGAACAGTTTGGATTTTCCCATTGAATATATTGCATGGCCTATTTATGGTTACCCTGTGTTAAATTAACATAGACCCGGAAAAGTTATGGAAACTAATCTTCCAACCCCGATGACTGCCAGGGCCAGGGTCTATGTTATTTTCCCAGAGGCTATTATGATGTCTTAATTTTATGATTAATAGTGGTTAATAAGTAACAATCATGGCTGATAAGCCGTGTAAACCGCCGCCAGTGAAAACCAACGACTGGGATGGAGAGCATTTTATATCATCCCAGTCATCTATTGGGGTAGACACAGTTTCATAAACCTCAAACTTGGGGATGTTGACCATCTGATTGGCTGGTTCCAAACCAGAACATTTTTTTATTTCTCCATATATTGGGAAGAAGAATCCCAACTGACTTTCATATCTTTTCAGAGGGGTAGGTCAACCACCAACCAGCTATTATGGGGTTTACTACATTAATCATGATAGTAATGAAGGAGGAATTTGCTTTGAACATACTAAAGACCTAATTTCAATTATCCACCGTGCCAAATTATGGGTATATAGTGGACACACTTTGGTCGCTTGTTTCTCAGTCGTGTTAAGTCTGTGTGTGTGTGTTTGTTATGGTCAATTCATAGCAGTTTTGATGCAGGAGTGTGTCCTGTTGCCAGCACGCAAAAATTACACATCGCCACTTTTTCCAGCTTCTATTGCAAATTGATGCCTTCATGTTTCCCATCTATTGTTTGAAACAACTTTTCCCATGCTTCACGTACACAAAACCGCTGTTATCCCATGTAGATCTCCTTCATTGTTTCATGTGTTTTGCTCAGCGATCCTCATGATCTCCGGATCAACAAAAAGGATCACACTTTGAAATAATCCATGATCAACAAAAAGGATCTCTGGTTCAGAGTTTCATGATCTTTGGATTGTTTACATGATCTCTGGTTTATCCCATCATTTTCTGGATCTAACTTTGAAATGCTTCAGAAACTCCAGTTTTGATCAGTTGTGATCCTCCAGTCGCGTCCAAAAACCGTCGCCTGCGAGGTGGTCAGATCTGGTGGGAAAGGCTGGTGACGCTGGATTTGGCCAACACTTTGCAGCTCGGAAGCTCTGGGTTGCGAGACGGTCTCTGTCGAGTCTCGGCGACCAGCCGCAAGCAATGACCTGCGGCTGGATCATCGTTGTTATCGGAAGGAGATGTTCTATGTCCATTTTTTTTCCTGATATCTAAGCTACTGTACTTTTCCGTCATTCTGTAGCACATACACATACATACATTATTCGAATGACTCATTTTATGTACAGTTTATGAACCCAAAATTGAATCATCGGACACTATGGCTGTCTTGGATGTGTTGTTGTGGTTGTTGTCGCTGTTGTCTTTGTTGTGGTTGTTGTGGTTGTTGTCATTGTTGTCGTTGTCGTTGTCGCTGTGATTGTGGTTGTGGTTGTTGTGGTTGGTGTTTGTGTTTTTTTTTGTTGTTGGTTGTTGGTCGTTGGTTGTTGGTTGGTTGTTGTTTGTTGGTTGTGGTTGTTGTTTTTTGTGGCCCTTGATGGATAAATTCGGTGAACCATCGACCAATTCCGGGTGTCTGAAAGTTGAAATGACGATATAGCACGAACCTTTGGTAAACTAACATACCCTCTGGTAAATAAACATAGACCCTGAAAATCACTAATGTTTAATGGAAACTAGTCTTCCAACCCTTATCTGCCAGGGTCTATGTTAATTTACCAGAGGGTAACTGTGGAAAAATTAGGTTTACCCTCTGGGGTTATCAACCATGCCTTTTGAAAATCCATGAACATCCGAAAAAAAAAATGGAGGTTCGATTCCTGGCCAAACAGCGACCAGGATGATGAGGAATTCTCATTGGATCAGTCATAAATTGGATCAGTCATTGGACCAGTTGTATCACCATATTGGATCATTGTATCACCAGTTGTATCTCATAAGATCATCTGGGATTATGGGGACAATTGTTGGGGATAATGGGAATAGATAATAAGGGGTATAATCTACAACAGAAGAATAAGAATCCAAAAGTAAGGGAAAATACTGTATCACCATATCATAGCTGGTTGGTGGTTTGGAACATGAATTTTATGACTTTCCATTCAGTTGTTCAGAAAATCCCTGACGAACTCATATTTTTCAGAGGGCTAGGTATACCATGGTATACGACCAACCAGGATCTGTCATTGGATCAAAAATCATGCCGTTATAGTACAACTTATAGGTGAATATAATATAATATGATATAATATGATATGATATCATATACTATACTATACTATAATATATATATATAATATAATATAATTTAATATAATATAATGTAATATAATGTAATATAATGTAATATAATGTAATAGAATGTAATATAATGTAATATAATGTAATATAATGTAATTTAATGTAATATAATGTAATATAATTATATGATATAACATCATATAATACAATATGATATAACATAATATCATATAATATGATAAAATATAGTTTAATATATATATATATATATACATACTATATATATATACATATACTATATATATACATATACTATATATATATACATATACTATATATATATACATATACTATATATATATATATACATATACTATATATATACTATATATATACATACTATATACATATATACACATATACTATATATATATATATACACATACTTTATATATACACTATATATACACTATATATTATATATTAGATACAATATATATATATACATATCTTACATTATATATTATAAATAAATAAATCATGGCAATTTCACTGCCGTTTCTTGGTGATCCAGATTGAATGATCGCTGCTTCAGATTCGGACTTTATGTTTTTTCGTGGTAGTAGCGATGGTTGATCTTCATAAAGCATGATTGTTTCGGTCACCAATCTGGTTCGGTACCCTCTGGTAAAAGTTAACAAAAAACTGATGGGAAAGATCCACCATTTTCAATAGGTAAACCATCTATTTCTATGGGCCATTTTCCAGTTTGCTTTTTGTATGTTTACCAGGCCGGGGAGTATGGGGTAAATTTATAGCGCCCCAGCATTGATTAATTACCTTCATAGCTCCATGATATTCCAGCTCCTCCTACCCTCTGGTAAACTAACATAGCTATTGAAAATGGCCATTTATAGTGGATTTTCCCATCAAGAATGGTGATTTTCCATAGCTACGTTAAATTACCAGAGGGTAAATCCCATTGAATCTGAGAAATTTCTGGATTGATCCCACTGATTATCCCAGGGTGATTTCTTCTCGAGGATCTTGGGCCGAAGAAGATGCCATCTGGATTGAAGCTGATGATCTTCGGCAGCGGTTTTTACATAGCGTACAAAACACAACAGTGGTTGTTTTTGTTTGACGGAGAAAAAACATGGATGAGTGATTCGGCCTAGGAAAAGATTGGGTTTGTACCTACACACCTTCACTGATGATATTTGATTGACTGCCTAAGGAATTTATCTTGACTGACTGAATCGTATAAGTGATTAATTAGTGATGGATGGTTGGATTGATTTCCCCTTAGATTCAAAGATTTTCCAGGGACTTATATAAGAGAAATCAATCAAAGTCGGTATGAAATGCTCTCTACAGCAACCTCGAAAAGATCAAGCACCAGGAAATGCTAATCAACATGTTGGGAACCATCAACTTAGTGGCTTCAAATCGTACCTTTATCCTTTATCCAAGCTGGTAAAACTCGATGTGGACTAACCTGTACATCCTATCAAGCTTGAGCAAAAGCATCACCATCACCGGGTGGCAGGATCTGACTGGAATGCTGACGCAGATCTTTCAAGACTTAAAGGCCAGGCTGTCCGTGGGTGGAAACCGAGGCAGAAGGAAGATGTGTGGTACAAGATGGTACAAGGTATAACGCCCGTTTAGGAGGCACACTACTTGTGGACGGGCTCGAGGAAGGGCTTTTCAGGATGCTTATTGGTCAATTTTAAGTGTGGTTCAGAGGAATCTGCGCTGAAAGTTTCAGTTGAAAACAAACAGAGATCTTTAGTTTCCGAAACTGTGAGTTGAACAGCTTACGCATCTTCATTCCCCAAATGGCTCCCAAACTTAGAAAATCAAAAACTCACACATCTTCATGCAGTCCCAAGAGGCCCCAAACATCCCCAAACTTTGAATCACTGACAAAAATTCACGGATGTTCATATTCTCACCAGATATTCTCACCATAGCAAACCGTCAGGTGCTGCGACGTTTGTCCATTGCCATCAGCTTTGAAGATCACCGGCAAGGGAAGCTGAGTGCTCCCAACTGCCTCCAGGAGGCGAGTTGCGAGTTGGGACGAAGGGAGGGATGTGAAAAGGTTGGATAATCCTTAGTCAAGGATAGGAAACCTAGGAAACCTAGGAAACCCACCAAATTGATTTGGTAAAACAGTGACAAAACCATAGAAAAAGCCTGCGTTTCGGGTTCTTGAATCCACCTCCGGTTCTGATTAGCTTAAGCGCGGGCGACCCTGGATGAACAAATTACTGTAAGTTCAGGCGTTTCTGAGATGCCAATTGGTAATGACCTTCACGTAGCCAATAAGACCAGCTACAAGGTACGCGGTCCTTTTGGATCCTTTTGGGTGGTTGGTAAACTTAAGGTTGGTGATGTTGGTGGTTATTCAATTTATAGACAAAGTGGATAGATGATGATAGATGTTTTCTGTCACCAAGATCACCGAAGTCTTCACCAGGTGGGCAGCCTGAAGACCTTGCGTGAAGTCTATGTAGCCACTGATCATCTCTGTTTGGAGGCGATACCAGTCGCTGGTGGATGTCGTAGTTCATCCCCAACCAACTTGGATGAGTAGTTTATATAATATTTGATAGTTATAAATGCTGATGCTTATAACTATGGTTTATGCTGATGCTTATAACATCTTATAACTACGGTATGCAGCACGGAAATTTTCTAAACCAACTCACAACTGGGGGTTTCACATTGTACTGTTGTTTATTGCTCCTAGTTTCAGCATTCTTGTTAGGGTTGGCTTGTTTTGGGAAACTATTGGTGTTGTTAAGTTATATTATTGTGTTTCATTCTTATAATGTTGCGTTGGTTCTTTACGAAGAATCATCCTTCCATGTACATGATTAAATCGTATTAAATCCAACATACCGCATCTAATACTGATCTGGTAGGAACTAGCAAAAATTGACACACTGGATTTTGACAATACCAGAGTTTTTTTGAACAGAAGCACCTGGTGCTATGATCCAATCATGGAATCTTCCCCTGACAAACTCGGATAAGTCGCTATGTCAATGCGCCACGCACAAGCAACACCACACTGTGCCATGTCAAGAATGAAGGGAACTGCAATGAAACAGTTTGTGTGGGCCAGCGGCCAACTTGACTTGACATTATATCTTTAAATCATTTTAAAGATATAGCTTCCAGCATCTTCCAGTGACAAAATCGAAATGTCTCCAAGTTGTTCATCAGAAATTGCTGGTTCAACACCTGGCTGAGGTGGCACTGTTGGGAGCACTCGCTCAGTTAGGACTCGCGGATTTTGGTCTGTGGACCTTTGATTTTCCAAGAAGCAGCACAAGCGAGATGGAAATGTGGAACCAGTAGACCAATATTTCTGGGCGAAAAGAACTGAATAGATAATTACATAATATTACATAATATTACATAGATCAATATATGAATGAATACTGCATTTTCCCTATCTCTAATGCTTGATTTGATTGGTGGTTTCTGTCACTGGCAGAGTAACAAGTATCCTTTGCTGATTGAAGGATCATTCCCCCCAATATGAAATACACCCCAAAGGAAATCCTGTTGTGGTTCTGGGATCTAGTCATTTTGGGGTCGCTTATTGGGTTTAATATTAAAGGGGATGCTTGGAAGCATTAATTTTTGGGTCGACACAATTAAAACTACTCTTAGACTCTTAATATTAATATCCATTCCCATAGGATCCATGTATGCTATATATGGTAACATGTACCATCAATATACCCCCAATGTTAGCATATATACCATACATGGATCCTATGGGATTAATTAATTTTGGGATTCATTCCACCCGCCATGATTGGAATGTATCGACGCGAGCACAGATGTTCATCGGACAGGAGCTTTGCAGAAGCTGTGGCTACATTTGGGATCCATGCAATACAACGAAGCCGTGTCAGCGGCTAAGGCTGCTAAGAACAGCTAGGGATTGAAATAAGGAGCGAAGGAGCTACTTAGACGTTCAAGCTATAACACACACACATATATATATATATGTGATTATTATATTATATTATATTATATTATAATATATTATATTATATTATATTATATTATATTATTATTATATTATATTATATTATGTTATATTATATTATATTATATTATTATTATATTATATTATATTATGTTATATTATATTATATTATGTTATGTTATATTATATATTATTATGTTATATTGTATTATATTATATTATATTATAATATATTATATTGTATTGTATTATATTATATTTTACTATATTATATGAAATTATTATATTATGTTATGTTATGTTTTATTATATTTTATTATAATATATCATATCATTATATTATATATGTATGAATGATAGATCACCCAACAAAAAATACAAGATAAAAAAACAAAAACATCAGATTTATCAAAGTCCATTCGGAATCGCGGCCGATTCGGTCGTCTCGAGGTCTGCTGCCCTGGTGGCGAGACTACCCAGCGACCTTGAGGCCTGGTGTATCCAGTCAGCTTAGATGCTGATCCCGGGTCCTTTTTCCCATTGGTAAGGGAACATCCCAACAAAATATGGCCTGAAAAATGGTACAGTACCTCCATTTTAGGATCCTGAAATTCCCATTGATAGATGTCCTTTTCCCATTGGTTGGTTGATCAATAGAGGGGTTTGGTCGGAAACCCCGGAAAGCCCTTTAAAGGTAAATGATGATAGATGGTATACCATGGTATACCAAAAAAAGGGCCCAAACCTATTTTTACTAAAAGGACATCAAATTGGTGGCATTGTTCTTGTTGGGGATTATAGATTTGTAATTGGATCTTGGACGGGGTTGTTTTTAGTATGTTTGAATTTTCATGGTAGTTTGGAGGATGGTTGATCCAAGCAGCGTAGTCGATAGGTATAGAATAGATATATCCGAAGTATAATCACTTTAGATCAACTTTAATAATCAGCACTAATATGATTGGTATTGTGTAATTATTGATTGATCAATATTGCTGCGGCAATACCAATATATAAATGGTAATGAACAATCAATCACCAGAGAATTTCCAAGCCAAGTCATCCCAAGCGCAGCGAGATAACCAGAGGTGCTGAGCATCTGGGGCACCACACGGCTGTTGCGCGATGTCGGCACCTTAGCCATGGCCATTGACAATGCACAAAGGGGGGGTGGATTATGTCACCCATATATTTGCTGCTTATATCTCATTATTGTTCTTCATTTTGTTGGTAATCTTCAAAGGTAAGAGTTCAGACAGTTAAGATATCCTAATTACATATTAGTTTCCATAAAATTGTGGTAACAATCGCATTCCTCAAGAGGCTCCAGATGGGATCACGTGATCCCCATGAAAGGATTGCTTGACAACTTTTGACAACCATCCTTTTGCGCCAGATTTTTTTCCATCAAAAAAAGACAACTGGCAGGATTGGTTACTATGGGTTGTTGTACTACCAAACGCATGTTGAGGATTATAGTGCTGTGTAATTTTGTTCATCTTAGTTGGGCACCTATCATCCAGGATTTTTTTGAGATGGGATAGGGGTATTTTTAATGGCCCAAATGTAGACAGACGTTCATTTCGCTACACTATCTACGTTGCCAAACAATTACATCCATACACTGCAAATATGGCTGGATCGGAAATCCCAGTTCTTTCTGGGAAAGCCATTTATACACCAGGTGATAAGATATTAGATATTACACCAGGTGATAAGATATTTATACACCAGCTAAACAACCATTTATACCCAACTCGGATAGATAAGATATTTTACGTTGGGTTGTTTTCTACCCGAGGCGGCCCGTCTTGCTTTCCAGTCCGTTTGAGATGATGAACTCGCTGAAGCAATTCTCGTTTATGTTTGGTTAGTCTTCATGCCGAATGTTAAGCCCATGTTGTTCATATTTTGTATACATAATGATAAATATACGGACATATACATATAATATATATATATATACATATATATACATATATATATATATATATATACATATACATAGACAGGCACATTCCGTGCAGTCACATGACGCCATGGTCAAAACATGGGTGAACAATTCTGCGACTGGGGAATTGTCATCAATCCATGGATATGGTGTTATATCTTTTTATAGTGTTTATATATTTATATATATACATATCCAATATATACCCAATATAACAATGGTATGGTGTTATGTGGATATGGTGTTTTATAATGTTTTATATATACCCAGTTTTTTTTAGAGTTTGCCAGTATGGACATAACCCACAAAAATCCCATGTAACTGGGCATAGCATTCAGACACCATGACGGCCGCGACGCCAGGTGTTGAGTGCACTGGGTCCCAAGGGCAAAAAGCGCATGCCGAAGCTCAAGGAGTTGGACCTGTCCATGTCACCTGGTGACCCCGGTGACGGTCAGGACGAGTGTCGACCCCCAAGGAATGTTGGTTGATTATTTCGGGGTGTTAAACAAATGAAATATGGGTTTTATCAGCAAAATCAAACTATACCCTTTAAAGTTATGACTAACAGTTCGCCATGGAAAGATCCACCATGCTATTAATAGGTAAACCATCTATTTCTATGGGCCATGGTTTCCATGGCTATGTTAAATAACCAGATGGTAATCAAGGTTGCTTCCACTATAACATGAATTTATTATACGACCCTTCATTTTTTCAAAATATGGGATTATAATCCAAGATCGGGGAATCCCGTTCTTAACCAGGATGGAAAGATGGAATGAGGGATTTATTTCACACCAATCTGAGATGCCAAAAGGTGGGTCAATTAGTCATCTCACTTGTACTGTATATCTACCCAATTTACCTCCGTTGTACCTGCGGCGTTTGGATCAACCTTGACAATGATGATAAATCATGACATATCTATATATATCTAATGATGATGGTTGGTGAGCAAGTGATTGCGACCCTGATGAAAACCCATTGATGGATCGGAACATGTCATCAACAGCTTGCTGGTGATAGCACGTTTTTGTTCGTTAGATTCAACATTAAAGATGTATATAAATCCATTGACACTTGGTAGTATAATCAAACATATCATAATAATTCATAATATATATATATACATATATATATATAGTATCATAATATGTGTATATATATATCATCTAGAACATGTATATCATATATTTATATATTTATTTATTTACTACCCAGTGTCCTGCTTACATAAATAGGACGATTTCAGGTCGCATGGAAGATTCATGGTCCAAGCCTTATGAAGTTTTTCCGCCCCCCAGCGTTGGTAAATCCTCTTTTTTTTTTTATCTGGCGAACTATGGTGGTACGGTATAAGTATTTATATTTTATACCCAATTGTATTGTTGAAAAAAACAATAACATTGGTGATAATCCCATGTATTTTTCAAAATTCCAAATTTAACAATATTTATGTATCCCATTATCATGCAAACCAGATGAACGTGATATGTTTGATGCCAACACAAAGTGTCGGATTTACGCAGCCAGCACCATGGGTGTCCTTTCAGTGAGTTGACCTATGGGAGGACCGAGGGATATATGATATATGGGATGGCCCCAAATCAGTTGAACGATATAGAACCCAAGTGTGTGATATAAACAACTTTGACTAGGATGTCCTATCACAACTCACAATCATCGAATTATCCATTGGATATTAAGCCTGGTTTTTGGCAACTTCTATATAGAAAAACACGTCGCTAGGTCAATCGAGTTGTGTTTTTTGGGACAACTCGGATCCAGTTGCCCCAAATGCCTTGGCAACTCAGCCTTCAAGTGATTGCGCGACCGACGTTGGTCATCCTGAAGATAGAGTTCTTAGACCAACCTGTAATCAATCTCATCCCAACATAAATTTGTCATCTATGAGAGCAAAAATATGTTCGACATGTGACTGCTTATCTGTTGATCTCATCCGCTTCAAGAGCCTCCGGAACGTTAAAACCCTGCCTGAGACCTGTCAGATTCCGAAATATTTCGAAGGAAAAATGGAGCTGCAAACAGTCACTATCAACCTATAGAATACGGCTTCATTAAAACATTGTCATGTGAATCCATTTGTAGCCGAAATTCATGGCATTCTGTCAGCTGTGGAAAAAAAACGATGAACAAAAGGCACATTTGTTAATAAGTGGTGGTTTATAAGACATCCCAATTCAAAAAGCATGGTTGGTGTTTCTGTGATCACAGAAGCACATGCTCCATGCTCCATGCTTCTTGGGTGCGTGTTCTAAACGTCATAAACCACCACTTACCCTCTGGTAATTTAACATAGCTATTGAAAATGGCCATAGAAATAGTGAGTTTTCCCATTAAAAATGGTGATTTTCCATAGTTATGTTAAATTACCAGAGGGTATCCATGAACACGTGCCTTTTGTTCATCGATGTTTCACAGCTGATAGCTGCTCGCGAAGGCCCAGGTGGCCGCATCACTGACATCAGGCAGCGATACGGCAAGGTTGTACAGACAGGTTTGATGTTTAAAGATGTTGAAAGTCTAAAGGTGGTTTTATGCTACTAAAATGTATCTAAAATGTATCTAACATGTTAAATCATGTTGACATGTTGAGTTTTCTTTATAAGCCTATGTAACAAATCCCTCTCAACCAGTAGACGGGATATGAATTCATATTGCTATGGCTCTTGTAGATGGCTTACTGCGGTCAGGCACGCTCCAGGGGAGATCCCCAGCGACCACGTCTCTTGTTTGAGGGGAGGATGTGCATGGATTTTCTGCAAAATCGATAGTTTGTTGGAAAACATCGCCCTAGTAACTACCTCTGTTCTTGCATTTCAATGAATACCTGATTCTGCAGTTTGTGTAGAAACATGTAGAAACTAAATCACTGTTTGTCTTTGTGAACTTAACTAACTGAACTGCAGTTTGTGTACCCGGGAATTGACATGCTGAACGTGTTCAATTGCGACAACTATGGAGGGTCTGTCAGTCATCATGCTTCAACACCCATAGGCTACGCAGCAGGTTGAACCTATAGGGAACCTCAGTGCTTTATGATTTCTAGTATTTTTCAGTACACTTCACATTCGCTTAAACTTAATGAGGCCTCTCAGATGGCTCTTACATTTGTTGGAAATGGCTCATTGAGAGCACCAATTATATAAACACATAATAAAAGCCATATTAGTAAAGCAAATATTAGCAAATGAGATAGTAATAAACATAATAAAAACCATATGTTATTACTGGATAGCCCATATTAGTAAAGCAAATGAGTCATGGCCCTCTTGCTTCGACCATACCCATCATACCCATCATACCCATCCTACCCTCCGCTGTCAAACGTGGCGAGTTCCTGGAAGCGCTTACGGGAGGTTTGATGTGGAAAATCATCCATAAAGTTTGTAAATAATCCATATGTGAAACCATGGAACCTCATCCATATTAAATCAATTGAAATCATATATGAGAAATTATGAAAACCTCATCCATATATATAAAATATATCATCCATATAATCAATCATATATCATCCATATAATCATGAACTCATATATGAAAACATCATCCATTAATATCAAATTCACCGGCTTTAAATGGAGGCTTTCAATCGCTGTCTAGCCTCGCTGGCACAATGGTGGATTGATGGACTCCAACTGCACCGAGGTGTGGGCGGTCTTACGAAGCGGTGCACCAGGCGGATTCGGACTCCGTGGACGAATCGGATCACTGTTAAGGCAATGGTTAAGCCAATGGGTAAGCCATAGGATCCATGTATGGTATATATGCTAACATAAAGGGGGTATATTGATGGTAAATGTTACCATATATAGCAGCACCATGGATCCTATGGGTAAGCCAATGGTTAAGCTATGAAGTATCTAGACTGGAGGGTGGTTTGGAACATGAATTTTATTTTTCCACATACTGGGATTTCCATCATCCCAACTGACTTTCATATTTTTCAGAGGGATTGAAACCACCAATTAGTAGAAGTTGTCAATCAACTTAGCCACTGTGCCATTATTTTTAGCACGATATTATCCATAATGATCCATAATTCACATAGAAACCATCCCCAAAATGATCAAATTCTAGTGGTGATTTTTCAGGGTAAATCATCATTTTACGCGTTCTTCTGTTTAACAAAAATGTAACATGAGCATTTTTCATGGTAAATGTTTAAATCCACCATATTTTAGTTGGTCGTTGGTTACACCCCAGCATTTTCGTTGGGGGAAAAAATTCCCATGCCATCGTCAGGACTGCGAGCGTTCTGCCTCTGCGGAGCCCTGGCTTGGTATCCGTGCCTTGACGGCAGCCATGTCGTCAGCTTACTGTTTTCCAAAAAATACAAGCATTGCCATGTACGTTTTTTGATATATAGATGATATAGATGATATAGATGATATAGATGATATAGATGATATAGATGTTATAGATGATATAGATGATATAGATGATATAGATGTTATAGATGATATAGATGATATAGATTATATAAATGATATAGATGATATAGATGTTATATATGATATAGATGATATAGATGATATAGATGATGTAGATGATGTAGATGACATATAGATGAAATAGATGATATAGATGATATAGATGATATATATGATATAGATGATGTAGATGATATAGATGATATAGATGATATAGATGTTTTAGATGATATAGATGATATAGATGTTATAGATGATATAGATGATATAGATGATATAGATGATATAGATGATATAGATGTTATAGATGATATAGATGATATAGATGATATAGATGATATAGATGATATAAATGATATAGATGTTATAGATGATATAGATGATATAGATGATATAGATGATATAGATGATATAGATGATATAAATGATATAGATGATATAGATGTTATAGATGATATAGATGATATAGATGATATAGATTATATAGATGTTATAGATGATATAGATGATATAGATGATATAGATGATATAGATGATGTAGATGATATAGATGATATAGATGATATAGATGATATAGATGATATAGATGATATATGAAATGAGGTATATAGATGATATAGATGATATAGATGATATATGAAATGAGGTATCAAGTAACTGCCGACATCCCCCTGACTTTGATGGGATTGATTCATGAATTGTTTGGGGATGGGGTCACCGTGACCGGGGAAGCCATATACATATACATACATATATATATTATATTATATTATACTATATTAAATTATATTATATTATATTATACTATATTAAATTGTATTATATTAAATTAAATTAAATTATATTATATTTAATTATATTATATCATATTATGATATAGTATATTATATTATATTATATTATGATATATTATACTATATTATATTATAATATATATTATATTATATTCTATTATATTATATTATGTTATATTATATTATATTATGTTATATTATATTATATTTTTTTTTATTTTATATTACATTATATTATATTACACTACATTATATTACACTACATTATATTATATTATGTTATATTATATTATATTGTATTATATTTTATTATACTATATTATATTATGTGTTTTTTTACATTATATTACATTATATTATATATAATGGACCAAAATCAGTCAGTTTATTGATTCACATAGTGTGTATATATACATATTTATTTTATAATATATTGTGCTATCCAAGTGAACCTAAGACTCCCCAATTCCTCCAGTTCTTTTTAATTGAAACTT
The DNA here is from genome assembly GCA_947184155.2 of Cladocopium goreaui. Lineage (NCBI taxonomy): Eukaryota > Dinophyceae > Suessiales > Symbiodiniaceae > Cladocopium > Cladocopium goreaui. The sequence goes on from CAMXCT020005290.1 coordinate 257,817, forward strand.
CTTAAATCAGCTTAATCTCACCATGGCCCCAACACAGACCCTTCCCCGGCAGGGCCGTCTCCGACGCGTGGTTTCTGCAGCTGATTTCAGCGGTGCAAAGTGGCCACGGAAGATGCTTGAAGCTGTTGGATTTGAGGAGGTGGAACCAGCGGAGGATGGAGTGTTTGGGTATTGTTTGTTTGGTATTGAATATATGTGGTTGGTAATTTGTTATTAAATATGATCACATGATATCACATGTTATTATGTGTGTTTGGTAATTTCTATTATTTAAGGGTATGATATCTATTATTTAAGGGTTAATTGTTTATATATTGTTGAATATATGATATATGTGTTTTGTTTGTTTTATCTGTATTATATAGTATTTTTTGAGGGTATTATTTGTTTGGTCCCATTTCCAAGCGAGGAAACCACTTTGATAGGATAACATACGACATCTATCCACACCTTACTTGTTTGGCTACTAAACCCCTGCTGGTTGATGATTAGTTCAGAGATTATACCTAACCAAGATATTGGGGATTAGAAAATACTTATAACTGGTCCATGAACATCCACGAACAGGGAATCCCGCTGTTAACCATCCAGTATGACAGAATGACACAGGCTTAACTGGACACTGCTCATTTACCTTCACCTTCCGGCCCCTTGGTGGTGAGTCACAAAAAGGTTAATGGTCGCCATATACCGCTGTTACCCACGTCGCGATGTCACTGGAGTGATAGTTTGTAAGGGGATGTAAGGGGCAACTATCCCAAAATAGCCTTATTTCAGCTTGTGCAATATTATCATTTGCATTAATTTGCTATAGTTTGCTCATATCCCACAGGATCCATGTATGCTATATATGGTAACATTTACCGTCATTATACCGCCAAATGTTAGCATATATACCATACATGGATCCTATGGGATATGGGATGACATCCTAGTTGAACGATTGCAGGAACAAGTTACGTGCGGACGTGGCGGATCGACTTCAAGAGAAGATGTGGAAGGTTCATCGAAAGGACTGCAAGGTGGTGCCTGCCAGTTATGAATCATAATGTTGGTTGGTTTAGATTCACCCCATCTACTGTAAATTTCTCAGTGGGATCGTAGCTTCGAGAAGGAAGTATGGCTGGGGTATGATGACTAGGGGGTTCGCCGTACCTTCTCAGACAGTGGCCATGGATCCATCGGGTTACCACCTTGTGCAGCAAGAACAGCCACCAAGAGTTACCTTGGTTGGGTAACTCTTGGGGAAGCTCAGATATACTGATATACTATAATATATATATTATATAATATATTATGCATATACATATATATATATATTATAAACCAAATAATTCCATATCATAAATCCATCTAAATCCACATATATATAATTCCACATAAATCCCCATGTTTGTTACAATCCCACGATGTTTTTGGGGCCACGTTCCAGGACTTTCAGCTTCTCTGGGACGGTTCCACCGCGGGTCATGCCGACGGGTCCGCGCCAGCGGCGCGGATGCGGGTGGTCGCCAGCCGCAAAAAAAAAACTCGGGGAGCCGCGGCGGCCAGTGTAGTCGTGCCGGGAAAACACATTAAAAATTACCCAGAAAAATAATTATAATTATAATACATTTATAGTTGATTTACCCATTAAAAATGGTGATTTTCCATAGTTTTTTGTAAAACAACATACCATCTGGTTATGACTAACAGTTCGCCATGGAATAGCCTGAAATATTCATCGAGGTTTATAGCGAAAATCATCTATTTCTATGGGCCATCTATACCATGGCTATGTTAAATAACCAGAGGGTAATATGTGTAGTATTTTGTAGTCTCTAATGACCTTTCTATGAGGTATGATAACGCACTTTATAGATGTATATCACCTGTATATAGGTGTACATGTTTGCTGGATTAATTATTTTTAGTCTCTAAGCGCCCTGTCACGTTTGGAGAGATTACACCTTCTAACTGATTACGTACTTTATAATATATAGATCATTTGATATATGTATATATATGATGATCTTGCGCCTGAGGCATTCTCCAAATGATCTTAGATGTATATAAATTGATGGGAGCATGTTCAAACGCCTTGGTAAGTTTGCGATTGTCATTATGGTTTGTTTGTACTACCCTCCAGATATCGCGGGATTGTCACAGTTTGTGGACTGGGAATCCGCGTAAAAGTTAGCCTTAGTTTTTCCCACTAGTTTTTTGACACTGCTCGAAATTAGCAAATGGAAATTAGAGATGCAACCAACAAACAAAGGGCATGGTGAATATGTTCAGAGGCCTGGGAACCAGACCCTGGATGATTTTGGTCACTGTTTATTGGGGGGGCAAGATTTGATCCAGACCTATGTTAGGTCCTTAAGTTACAACCTCCGAAAAAGCAACTGAACCATGAAACTCATAGGTGCAACTGCATGTTGCGCATCAACACAGGTGCATGTTACGAAATGCAACCCTGTAAGTCTGCGGAGTTTCCAACTTAAAGTTTCACAAGGTGTTGAAAGCCTTATATGATCTTATATGCAATTCTTACAATCCTGCGACAAGAGTTCCCATGGAGCGCTGGTCTAATAGCTGTACTGGTTAGAACCATAGATTTACATGTTTGGATGTCCTTTTCCTGTTGGTTGAATAGATTGGTTAACTCTACGTAACCACTATGTAACCACCCGGGCAAAGCCGAGAAATTTCAGGGTGAATCATGAAGGAAGCTGATGAATCAAGGATTCAAGGCCTGAATTTTGTCGGTTCATCAGGGTATACCATGTATTGGTTAATGATGGTTAATGATGGTTAATGATGGTTAATGATGGTTATATAATGATGGTTAATGATAGTTAATGATGATTACATCATTTGGTTGGTGGTGACTGGAACCATGGGATGGATTCTGACTTTCCATGAAACAGTTGATTTCAGAAAAAATCCCAACTGACGAACTCCATAACTCCATCATTTTTCAAGATGGTTAAAACCATGGTTAAAACCACCAACCAGCCTTAATTCATTCAGGTTAACCATGGTTAACCAAACCCTGAACCATGAAGTGACCTTTCCGACCTCCTTTGGTAGGCCCTCTTCGAGCAAGTTCTGCCACAATGGGCGGCAACGCGTTTCTTGGATGCACGGGTGGCTGTTGCTTTCGATCCTTGGAGGATTTGGGGTTTGGTGGATTTCCCAATGGGGTCATGTTTGGACACATGTTGGGATATGTTTGATTTCACCAAGCAAAAAAAGGCGGGACGCAAACACATTGAGGTGCACTGCCCATATCCACTCTTCTCTACATACCAGAAGTAGTTGAAATAGGTGTTTTAATCAGACCATTTGGTGGTCGGTGGTCGAGAGTTACCAGCCTTTCCACCTCCTTGACTTCAGAGCGAATTGGTCAGATTGGTGCAACAGTTCCAACATGGCTGCCAAATCAGCCAATTAGCCCAGCCAAGATATGCTAGTATGATCTGATAAGAACGGCAGCCGTTTGATTGAACTGTGGTGGATTGGTGCAGAAGTTACTATAGACAAATTTCCTCGGTATTATGTTCCAAAGGGTCATACATGTCTAGCTGGCAATCGCACCTGAATATTTGCAAGGTGAGTTTCCCATGTTGGCCCAAATTGGTTTCGGTCTGTTTTTTTAGCTGCAAACATGCCTCAATAAACATCAAGTCTCGCGCTGGCATCCCTCTAAGGCAGTGGGGCCTCTGGCAAAGGCACGTGGAGTTTCACCACTTTTGCAGAGTTCCTTTCTGCTCGTTGGTAAAATATCATGTGTTCATGGTCACAGTCACATCCGACATGTTTTCATACAGTCTTTGACCTTTTACGTTGGTGAACACATGGGTGTTACGCCTAATATTTGTATGTGCATGCAATGTAGCTGGACCATACGTATTCCACAGATAAGTCGGAAAACACACTCATGGTTGTTTACCACCTGGCAACTGGTTTTTTTTGAGCATCAACAAATTCACCACCAAAAATTGAACCGTTAGAGATCTGATTAGAACATTAGATCAGTATTAAATGGTTGTGGGGTATGATCTCCCAACGAGGGATACTACATCCTCATTGGGTAGTTTTCAATCAACATACGTCACCACGAAAAGCCGTGGCCCACAAAAAAAAGGTGTTTTTTTCTTCAATCCATTCTATTTCATTTCATTCGCTGCATGAACGGAAGATCCTTGCTGCCTTGCTGGTTAAAAACATGGTTTTCTCTGGTGAAATCCCATTTTGCTCATGTGTTCCTTGTGACTTCCCAATTAATGTCCTGGTTGCATGATCCAATCTGGAAAAATTACAGCGACCTCACTGTTCTCACTGGAACGATACTTAAATGGGAATCATCCCCAAATGACCCAACTTTTCAGCCTTAGTGAATTTATGTGGTTAAACCATGTCATAAACCACCCATGACTGGGAATGGTAACCATACCACCTTTGAATTTATGGTGATGACTGGGGGATGGTTGGTTCATGACATTGTTGTTCCCACATTATAAGCCATATCAGCCATATCTATAATCCAGAAAAATAAATGTCATCCCAAAAGTGTGGATATTCAAAATATAAACACATATGATAATTAGAAACATGGTTATAAACATATTTTAATTATACATATTATGAATATCCACATATCATATACCCTCTGGTAATTTAACAGTTCGCTATTGAAAATGGCCCAGTCGAAATAGTTGATTTACCCATTAATAGCATGGTGGGATTTTCCATAGTTATGTAAACGTTTACCAGAGGGTATCATAATATTACCATCTGGTTATTTAACATAGCCATGGAAAATGGTCCATTTATAGATGGTTTACTGTACCTATTAATATATTTTAATACCCACAGTAAACATATTATAATGACACCAATCCTGCGAGGCCTGGAGAATCTGCGCTTAGTGGACTTCGGGAGTGGCGATGGCCGCATCGTGCAGATGGCCGCCGAGAAGGGGATGCGTGCCACGGGCTACGAGCTGAACCCGTGCCCCGTTGAGTTCACTAGGTGAAGCCGGGAAGGTTTATGGATGTTTGTGGTATATAACTCAATATAGACATACATATCATATACATAATTATAAATATTTATAATTAATTATGATTACATATATATATATATTTATTTATATAATTACATATATGTACTACAAATATATATATACAGATCGGGTATATATATATATATATCGAACTACTTTCTATGGGTTTCTAAAGCAACATTCACATCACCGAAACGCCTCACCTTGTAGCATGATCTTTGCAAAGGGGTTGGACGTCTATGGGTTTTAATTGAATAAATGGAATGTGGATGCAATGTGGATGGTACTTTTAAATGGATGGATATGGATGTGAATCGGTTTAAATTGAATAAATACATATCGGATTTGTTTTTTTTGCAGAAAGAGTGAGACTAAGGTTTGGGGTACGGCCATGACTCTGTGTTGGAACATTTATAATCAAACAAGTTGAATCCCATGACTGTACACTGACCAAATGGATATGGCTTAATGCAAACAGTTCTCTTTGAGGCATGTTTGGGCTGAAGACAGATGCAGAGTTTAATAGAAAGTATCATATGATGGTTTGATAATCTTGCCGAAGACATCATTCAATCTGACATTGGTATTCTGGTTTATAGATCATCATAGATCATCCAGATTTTATGATTTTCTGTGGCGGATCTCGAATCAGCCCGGCTTCCCCGGGGCTACCCCTGGCTGGTGGATCTCTTTGGATGATAGCCTCCAAAAATCTGCAATGACCTTTGAATCAATGGGAGATCTTCAGGATCCAATTGATGGAGGTACGTAAACGTACCATATGTAAAAGGCCATATGAATTCTGGGGAGATTCCCTGAAATTTAGGCCTGAAAAATAGACCTTATAGATGGTAGGTACCTCCAATCAATCGGTTCCTGAAATGGCCATTGATTGAAGCTACAAATTCGTTGCTTATCATTTCGGTCATTTCGCATAAACATTAGCCTAACTTGAGTCAGATCTGCATAGTATGATCTAATCTGGCATCCACTTGCTTTGTTGTTTATGATCTTTCAACAGATTAACAGGATTTAAACATGTTCTCTTGGGTGGTAAATTGTTTCCTTCATGGGCATTAAACCAATCGTGTTCCCATCCGCTGAATCCATTGTTAGGTTTGCCGATTTTTTTACCTAAGTGTCCAATAATTTCTTGAAACATCAAATATGGTTGGTTGAAACTTGAAACTGCCTCTCTTTCACAACGATATCTTTTGATATTTCAATATATAAATATCTACATATATATTTATAATATACATATATATATATATAAATAATATATATATATATTTATTCACCATTTTCTTTCATGTTCTATAGATTGTTTATAGCATTTTCTAGCCAATTTTGGAGAGATCCAACTCCATCGGTTGCCCCAAGGGTAACCCCCGTCACCTGCGCAGGTACCTGGTGCTGTGGTCCCGGCTGCGTTGCTGGCGATCCTTCCGACGAGCTCCGGGGCAGGGCGAAGTACGATGGGCCAATGCTTGGCCGCTGGGTCGAACTTACGGTGAAGATGCGGGAGGTACCAATAACTATATGTATTTACTAGGATTGTAAATAACTGGGATAGTTACTAGGATTACTAGGATTATTACCAATAACTGGGATTTCATCTATTTACTAATATTAGAAAATTGTATAACGTTCTTCAATATAATTTTCTGGTATGCCGGTATAATGGTGATGATAACGGGACTATAGTGGGGATCTATTTTTCAGAATATCACAACTTGCCAATAAGATGAATAACTATCCATCACTATCCGCTGATATATTTGATATGATTTATGGTAGATATCCATCCAAACATCATAAGATCCCTAATTTGAGCTTCAAAGATCTTCTCAAACTGCATTTGGGGTTGGGGGGCTCAACCCCTTCTCAACAGGTCTTTGGAGCGGGATTAATATCTATTACCTGCGGCTAAGTCAAATTTAGCCTCTGGTTATTTAACATAGCCATGGACAATTATCCATTTATAGATGGTTTACCTATTAATAGCATGGTGGATCTTTCCATGGCGAACTGTGAGTCATAACCAGCTGGTAATGGATATCTCCAAATCGGTGATGTGAATTTTCGCCATTGGTTATATAATGAGTTATATACCCTCTGGTAAACATACAAAAAACTATGGAAAATCACCATGCTATCAATGGGTAAATCCACTATTTCTATGGTCATTTTCAATAGCTATGTTAAATTACCAGAGGGTACCAATCAGCAAATATATTCGATATCATTTACTTATTGAGGTAGATTTGATGGATATCACTGGGTTTAACCAGGGGATATGATACTTGTGGATATCATTGAATTTGGGAAACTGATGATCGGCCAACAAATTTGGGGATACACTGCATATCATGATATAGATAACCAACAATATGATCGGGGTTTGGTTCAAAATGGATGTTTAACCCCATGTATGTCCAAAAGCATGGAAGATAAGATGCTAAACCATGGGAGGAAGTTTTCCGAACGTTTCAATCAAGCTGAATGAACGAATTACTTGGAAACTTGGGATTTGTCAAGTTGTTGGTAACATATCAAATTTATCGGATTAATCTAGGGTCTATGTGCTTGGATGTTTTGCCCAGCTTGCGTCATGCGGATGTTAACCATGAGAGTTTGGAACTTGACACCCTCAAAAAGAGATTTTACCATTTCGCTGTTAATTTGTTGGAGTTCATGACTCTCTTGGAATACCCTCTGGTGAACTAACATAGCAATGGAAAAGACCATGTATAGTGGATTTTCCCATTGAAAAATGGTGATTTTCCATAGGGTAATCATTTTTTTGCGTTCGCAGCTAGTGCATTGACCTCTACACTAGGGGTTGGAGCCAAGATTTTGCTGGGATCTAACTCTCATCCAACATGTTTTCAAATTCAAAAAGAACACTTTCATATATATATATAAATATTATATAGATAAATGAATAAATATACATATATATATATATATTGATTCAACCCTCATCCAACATATGTTTCTTTATATGTTCAAGCCAATTTGATTAATATGGATTCCCATGAAGGTTGGTTTCACCCCCGTATCGTTGAGGTCCGCGGACCTCAAAGATGTGGATGTTGTCACTGCCACTTGGATGGTGAAGGCTGGAAATTGGGCCAAAGAGGAACTGTTGATTCATGTTGGTTTGCAATATGTATGTATGAATGTACTCATATATACATATTATACATAACTCTATATGTATATATATGTAACTCTATGTACATATATATATATATATAACTATACATATATGTACATGTATAGTATGTTATTGTATCTATATATGTGGTATTCTGAGTATATTGTGATTAAGGAAATTACAGTAGATATCATGTCCAGCAACAGCATATGTGTTTTGCAAGGTGTATCTGTAGTTCTCAAAAAAGAGGCGTGGACATGCGTCAAGCGCAGCTGCGTAAGTATGTATATTTGTATATGTAACATTCAAGGTATTTAGGTATAATTCTATTATGGATTTCTGAAATATGTGGGAACTAATTGCTTTGAAATTGGACCCAAGTAGCTTGAATGTTACATATATATATATATATGCACAGTATATATATATATATAATGCAGTTTGACTAGCAAGTACATGAACCTCAGCCAAGCGTTAGTAAGCGTGCGTGTTTTGTCATGGCTCACATAATAAGAACTATGTCTAAGTATGTGCTGCACATGGGTTTTCGCATTGAAAAGTCATCATGCTTCGTGGGAAATATTGTCAGGTTCGGTGCGACTCATCAATCCAGGGCCTCAGGGTCACCTGAACAAGGGCCACCCAAATGTAATGGTGTAAGCCACCTGAAGCCACAGAAAATACCCTCAGGTAAACTCACATAGATGTGGAAAACCCGGGGTTTCCGTAGAAAATCATCTGGAAATGGTTGGTTTTCCACATCAATGATTCAGATTCAGTAGCTTGAGAGCTAATTAACAATTATATACATATATATATATAGAATATATAGAATATATAGAATATATAGAATTTAGAATATATAGTAGAATATAGATATTATAATTTAAATATATTACAACCTAGTACTGGACTGTATACTTATCAATTCATCACCATTTTCCCACGGTTTTTGAATTCCCCAGATTTTTTTTTTTCGAAAAAAAAACAGTCGAAACACCAAGCGTTGGAGAATTTTTAGATGTTTGAAATCCTTGGATTTTGAGGTTGGGAAGAAATCCCCAGTCTATAGGCAGTATAGATAGAGATCATGGGGGATATACCCAAGAAATCCCAAAAAAACAATGGCTTATGATGATTAATGGATGATTATATGATTATTATATGATGATTATATGATGATTAATGGATGATTATATGATGATTATATGATGATTATATGATGATTATATGATGATTAAGGGCTTACCCGGCCTGGTAATGGCTGACAGTTTGCGACATTGAAGCCATGGCCCAGTCGAAATAGTGGATTTTCCCAGCTACATAGCATGGTGGATCTTTCCAGTTCGTTATATGTAAGAGTTTACCAGAGGGTAAGTCATATAGAAATGATATCCATATAATATATCCAACTGGTTATTTTTCATAAATGATACCTGGTTATTTGTTTCAGTTACTGTTAAGGCATAGCTTTTTGTCATAGATATTCATAAATGATCTCCCCATTATGAACAGTAGTATGAAATATATTTAACACCAATATTCATATGAACAAATTCCATTTACAGGCTAAACTCCAGTCAATGGAGTCAATGGATGCAAACTTTAAACCTCAGTGAAACATGGGAAAATATATTGCTAATAACCCATTAAAAAAAACCATTAAATCATGATTTTCCACGGGTAAAACCCATCAAATCACGATTGTTCATAGGATGTTCCAGCCATGTTTCAGAAACCCCGAGGTCTATGGCCGTCCGGGGGATTCTTTCATGCAGCTGGCGGCCAAGAAGATGGACCAGGAGCGGGATGAATTTCACGTGATTTTTTCTAGGATTTTCTGAGAGCTGAATGGGAAATTCATGAGATTTACATAGATTTACCGTATATTCTGTCGGCTTGACGGCTTGACATAGACGTTGAGAATCACTACTTTTTTTCGAGGAATGGCTTGTCATCCGACTTTTGGTCCATCTGAATTTGGGGGATCCATATTTTGGAACCCCCGCCATGACTCAGGAAACCTTCATGTTGGCTGTTTAAATGCCCAACATTGTTGATTCTTACATATAATCCTATATATATATATATACAATTATATATATAATCATATATATAATTATATAACTATATATATATATGATCATGCTACCATTATCCCATTAAGATCCATGATTTATCCCATCGTCACATGATCTGATCAGAAATCCCCATTCTTCCAAACGGCCAAGAATTTTGTGCAGAGGAGTTGCCTCCACACGCTGCTGTGGTGCGGACACTTTTTCGGCTGGATTGCACAATCAAGATATGGAGCACAACTAGATTTGAATGATTCAACACTAAACAAATACAGAGTCGAGCGAATCAAAGGGATTTAACTTGATTTAACCACTAAAAACGCTGGAAGTGGAGTTTAAACCATCACAAAAATATAAGGGTGTAAACTGACTATCAAAATATGGGGGTACAATGGGATACCAGAGGATAATATTATGAATATCTAGATACATTACATGGGATTGTGACAAATCAAATATGTCGTTATGAGTTTTCCCAACAAGCCCCGATATTATTGATAGTTGACAAATGGGATATGATAGAATGGGATATTTCTTTTGCGATAGATTTTGTCGCAACCTGACTGGGACTTCACTGGAATGATGTTTTACAGGACAACTATCCCCAAATGGCCGAACTCACCCGAACTCTCCAAACGTTTGCTTGCGGGGCATGGGAGGAATGGAAGATGGGTGGCCGATAATTTGTGCGGTTCCTCGATGTGGACCCAATAGAGGTTTCGTAATCCATGGGGGTACCCCCAGATCACCCATTTTAATAGGATATACCCTCTGGTAATTGAACATTGTAACATAACTATTGAAAATCACCATCTTTAAGTTCGGTAAATCAACTATTTCTATGGGCCATGGCTTCAAGTTCGCAAAGTTTTTTTGTCACTACCACAGGTTACCCCGATTTATGGAAACCTTTGATGGGTCCAGATCTCAAACTCTAAAAGGTGAGCCACTTGTTTGACGTGCCTGGCTGGGAACGGCGCTTAGTGCGGGCACCGAGAGTGAGTTTGATGGATTCCATGGGATTTAAGTCGCTGATTTATGACAGCTAAGTTGACGCACAACAAATAACTTGATGAACATTTGGGTTTATGGGGAATGTCACTATATAGTTATTTTGGTATAACTGCGGCCTTGTAAACGAACTTATAACTGGCCCAAAACCTTGAGATGTAGGATCAATCATTGATTGACCATCAAGAATAAGGATTTCATGGAATTTAATGGGGTTAATGGGGATATATCTCCAACCATCCATTGTTCCAGACCTGAGTTTCAGGTTTTTGGGAAAAAAACACTGGTAAAAAACACTGTGGTTACTGAGGCTATCTTCACACCTTTTGTATTTTTTGCGAGATATTAGGAGATTATTTTCTTATAGCCATTCCCAGTCACCGTTGTTGCATAGAAATTTGACTCATCTTGCTGGTTGTTTCTCGTTTACATTGTTGTTTGTTCCGCGTTGTGCTGCTTATAATCATGATGAGTATAGAAGTTGTCTTGTCTATGAGTTGATTGAATATTTTGAATTGGTTGTTTTTTCTTTATCAAAGTATGATTGCTTTGTGGGGTATCGGGTATCATTCATGGTTGATTCATAATTTCTCAGTCATTCCCCTACACTAATCATCAATTCCAAAGTTCACAGTGGTCTCTCTTATCCAAGATTGGCCTTCTGATAATTCATGGGACCTTTGGTTAATTCTACATGTAAAAACGATGATTTATATGATTTCAAGTTCGTTTATGTCATTCCGAGCTCCAGAGCCCACAGGTTCAGGATGTTGAAGGCTTGAAACTCTACGATTTTCGCAGAGGCGGGGGCTGATCGGGCTGTGAAGCCGGGCTAGGCGGGCTAGGGCGTGAAGACGCCGTTGGAAAGCCACGGGAGTTTGGAATACCTGGAGTAGCCTTCAGACAGGTGGATGTAAGTCCCGCGAAGCCACAGAAAGTCACAGAACTCCACTGCAGGGATTCACAGCGCAAAATCTTGGCATCTCATCAGGTTTGAAAAAGAAAAACCGACCTTGCTGGTGATTCTAAGCTGAGAAAAGATAGCAACTGTTTTTGTCTTCGTAGTAACATCACTAATCCCATCCCCTGATATGAACCATATGAGTATTAGCCCTGAATAGCCAATGTCAACCGTTACTGAGCCATTTTTATCCACGGCAAGGCCGCAACAGCCAACCCAGCGAGTGAGCGGCGGCAAAAAATGGTGGCTCATGTAGTGCGGATTCTTTGATCCACTGGAAAACACATGTTATCTCAGTTATCTCTTACCAAAAGGGAAAATCACACTGGTACTTCAAGCCTCAATGTTGATTGCTTAGGACTTAGGGATGCTTAGGGTTTATCAAAAGAGGGGATGGACATCCGTTTGTGGGCATGTCATCACAGACATCAGAGAGGTTCTTCCAATAAAAAAAACATATGCGAGTAGATGGTGTAAATTGTAATAAATTATATATAACATTTCACAGCTCGAATGTCATTGCAGTAACACTTACTATTGTATACTATTGTGCATTTTTCAATATCAACACAAGTTAACCAGAATTTTCCCAATGGCATGAAGCACCCATTGATGGACATCACCACTGAAAAAAATGCCCTGAAACGCAAAACCACTGATGGTCATCACTGAAAACATCTGAAAACTACGCGTGTAAGCGAAAGAAGAAACACTGGGAACATAACCCATAGGATCCATGTATGCTATAAATATATGGTAACATGGAGCCCATCAATATACCCCAAGTGTATCCAAATGTTAGCATATATACCAGCACCATGGATCCTATGGGTGATAATTGGCGAGTCTACCGTTGACAGATGGTTTCAACAATCCTGATGATCCCGGCAACCCGTTGTGGATAGTTGCAGTAGACTTTCCCGGATTTCCGGGGTGCTGGGTGTACTGCAACCATTGACACAGCCCCAGCAAGTTCGGATATGAGCTCACAGATAATGAAATTGCCCCCCAGGTACAATAAAAGACCATTTGTCCCAAACTCATGTCCATTGTGTCAGTGTCAACACCTTATTTTTGATGGTGATATCCCGATTTTGGCTGGTGAAAAATTTTGGTTTCACTACAGGATGGGGCCCCCAAGATAGCTAAGTTGCCTTATAAGTGGCTTAGCTATGGTTTGTGGTTGGCTTAGCTATGCTTAGCTATGGTTTATGGTAGATATAACTATAGTTAATGGAGGTTATATTGGTTTATAAACCAACTTATAACTGGGGGGCCCCATCCTGTATACTATATACATCCCCACTACAATGGGACGTTGACAGGGCGTTCCATCCAAAATGACAGGCTGATGGACCGCTGTCCTTTGCCTCATTGATTGACTGGTGTGGGGCCCAGTTGTTGGTTGAAGCCCATGAACATCCATTATATATATAACATCCATCATATAAATTATATATATATAATACAACAAAGGTTATATCCCCAACCCAAACGTGAATACCGAATCATAAGCTACGTGAGTCAACCGAGCTAGCGATCGTTTGGGGGCCTCACTGCAAAAGAATTGGTGAATTTCGGAACAACAGCAGGGTGTAACAATAAATTCAATGGGGAAATGATTGTTGACAATACATGGTTGGGATAAATGTGTGAATTTCCTATTTCTCTTGGGGAGCGAATGAAGATGGGGATAAGACAAGGAGAGATATTAACTATTTGGGCCGAGTCAAGGGAGTGAGCTTTCTCTGCCGAGTTTTTGTTGGCTCCTGGGATCCCATTCGGTAACTTGGTTTTTGTTGGTGATTAGCGACCCCAAAAAGTAGATAGACAAGTTGGATATCTGGCAAACTTCATCTGACTAACATCCCTAGCGTGGCCTCTTACTGTATTGTTCTGCGCGTTACTACTGTATAGCTCAGTAGGATTTATGGCTGATTTTTTTCTACAGTTGGATGGGTGACACTACACCAATGGCTTGTCACAGGGGTCGGAAGTTCCTCTATTTATCACACACGCAGCCGGACATCTTTCATCCCTTCCCATAAATAAAACCAATACGGAAAGTATGGTTTGGTATTGAATCTATTCATTTTGGGGTAGACCATTTGAAAAAAATAGGGGTGATCTGATTGCCACTCAGGTCCGAAACCCTTCATCCATTGGATTCAGCATTCGTTGTAGGTTGGAAATGTTGTTTTTTTTATGCATGGACCAATGGACTTTTCTCAAGGTTGTTGTTGAATACTTTGATCGACATCTCTCTAAATTGATCGACATCCTCACTCACCCAAAATCACGAGACATGGACTTGCTTTTTGCACACATACCCAACATAACCAATGGGTCAAGGGGCCAATGGTTCATTCCCTCTTTGTGTTGCTTGAAAAATGTTACAATGTTGAATAATATTAATCAATACTATTCTTGGTTGATGGTTACGGTTTTTATTTTTTAGACCAATGTTGTTCTTTTCAGGATATCATTGTCTTAACCCCATATCCCATGTGCTCCATGGTGCTGGAATATATACCAACATTTACCCCATAAATCACCCAGTTTTGTAGGTAAATATACCGGCACCATGGGTTGCATATGGGTATTGTTAAGAACCGTTCTTAAGATCATTGCAAAGATGGTTCAGGCCATCGTTCACCTGAAAAATCTGAAAAAATGGGGTCCCTATCATGCCTGTGTCAGCCGGAGGAACATCCCCAAGTCCCAGTTGAGATGGGAATCACCAAAAATTCCAGTAGAATCACTGGGTTCTATTCCTGGGAGCCAAATTGAACAAAACATCAACTCAGCCATCATTTATCAAGCAAATCATATTATGTCGATTACTGTGTATCCCCTGATTTTTGTTGATAGCTAAAAACCCAGTTCCCTACAGTCATCACATATCCCATCATATGCCCGTTGTAAATTTACACATTATGGCGATAGTCTTGATCACTATCCCAATATTGTTCCCTTATATTTATAGTGTGCATATGTATAGATATACAATACACATATCATCAAGTATCCCGTTTTTTACAACCGTTGTATAACCTTAAGAGTTGTTATGGCAGACATGCTCTGGAAACGGCGTTTAAATAAAATAGTGGATTTAAAGTGAAATCAAGTGTTCCGAAGTAGTGTTTTACAGAAAACGTGCTTTCAAAACTCGATCTTTTCTCTTTTTTTTCATCACAAAAAAGAAAAAGCAGTGAACAAAACAAGAAAAATCAGTGGTTTCTCATCTTATTCATCTTATTGAAGGGTTGATCAAACATATCACCCCTTCATCACCCCTTCGTCCCGTTGTTTTTCACGAATGTGTTTTTTCACGGCTTGGTTCCGTGAAAATTTGTCCAGTGAATCCACCGATAGAATGGTGAGTTGTCCACTGAAACATCATGGCATTGTTATGGCAATACCCTCTGGTTATGTCAACAGTTTGCTATTGAAAATGGTGATTTATAGTGGATTTTCCCATTGATAGCATGGTGATTTTCCATAGCTATGTAAACGTTTCTATTGAAAATGGCCATAGATATTTCGTGGATTTTCCCATTGATAGCATGGTGGATCTTTCCATAGCTATGTTATGTAAACGTTTACCAGAGGGTATATGGCAGTATTGATCACTATCCACCAATATATCCCAAGAATTACATATAATTACTATCCCTGGTTGGTGGTGACTGGAACCATGGAATGGATTATGACTGTCCATTCAGTTGGGAATTTCAGAAAATCCCAACTGTTACTCACTCCCTCCATCATTTTTTCAGAGGGGTAGATATATAATGATATATATGGCAGTGTGTCAAAACCTTGTACCCCTGGTGAACATCAAAATAGCTGGTAAATGGATGTTCATTCCCCTAAAAATGGTATTAATAGGTATTGATCCATACCCATATACCACCCAGGTGATTTTGGTGATTTTTGAAGACCCAGGTGGGATCAAGCACGCACCGTGCCCAACAGTTTGGTCTCCGAGAAAGGCGCCACTTTGGTCGCCAGCATCAAGGCGCGACGACTGGCAGCAGAGCACAGGGGTGAAATCTGGGAGATGATGAATTTAATGGATGATTCACTTAAAAGTTAATGTATATTATTTGGGGGGATTTATAAATATATATATATGGCAGCCATTTAATAAAACACTTAATGATAACTTGTTGATTGGAGTTAGATTTTGAGGTCAAAGTGAATCCATGGAACTGGGAATAACTAATTGATCAGGGCTATAGCATTTTGGACAAAGCCATTGAACGACATATTTTGTGGGCGGACACATGGAGGGGATGGAGCCCAGTTGCAAATGGATGCAGAAGTGTTGGGAGTTTTGGTGTGGATGTTTTCGCGGAACATGCGAAAGAATGTGTGTGTGTGTTATTAAGTTACTAAAGAAACATGCAGCATGTGACATGTGGAGATAGCAGGATAAAGTGCGTGCACCATTTCTCCAACTGCATTGACTATACATGGTTCAAGTGCCAACCAGACGGCACTCTCATTCCTTGAGCTTTCTGTAATGCAGTCACGCAATACTCTGAAATACTCTGATGGAACTCACCAACCAAAACAATTTCAAAGATCGTCAAGGGGCCTTCCAGGAGGTAGATTTTCCTGTGATGGCATTTGCTTGACATCTCATGCTGGGGAGATATGAGATCAACTTCTACATAAACACTTCGTCCGTTATGTGGAAGTGTGAACTGATCATTCCATTCATGTCCCAAACAGTGACAACTAAACTTCCAGCAACCCAATGTAGAGCTCTGTGATTTAGTGGGTTTACTCCGCTGAAGTAGTCTCGGATGCCCTGAAAAGAATCAAATATTGCTTTAGGTGATATCAGTCTGTACTCCAATTACATCAATGAGCATGCACAATAGAATTCAATTACAATTCCGCGCTCAAAAGTTAATCAATTACGCGTGAGCACTGCCCCACCCTAATCTCCCTACTATACATCCATCTAATCCATTAAGTCAACATCATTAAGCCAGTAGCTATTATAATCAGGGGCCCTACTTTGTGTAGATTGGGAAGATGCATATTAATCCCTATTATTATATATAATCTCTATAAACCCCCATTAATATTGGATCATTTCACCCAAGTCATAGATTCATAGATCATCTGTTAATCCCATGGGAAAAAATCATCATTTTCGCTGATGAAATCACCTTTTTTTCCCATGGGAAAATCTCCATCTCCAATGACGCTTGGAAATCCACCAATGATCACCAATGGTAGTTCAATGATTTTCCAGGCAAAAATAACAACAGATTTCTTGAACATTTCTGATTGGTGGTTTGGAACCATGGAATTTTATGACTTTCCAGATTAATTGGGAATGTCATCATCCCAACTGACGAAGTCATATTTTTCAGAGGGGTAGGTCAACCACCAGCCAGGTTTATACGTGGATTCCTATGGTTTTCCGATGTTCCATCGTTCAAAGATCCCAGTGGGTTTTCCGGCTCAGGGCAGATCCTATGCGGCGACGGTGGCCGGCATGTTTGGTGACACCGCCGTAGCTTGGCTTGGCGTAACTGTGTGCGAATTATGGCATGGTGATTTCGAAGTACAGTACTTAGTGGGTTATAACCCCAGTGATTTACATGGGATAAGTAGGGTTAATCCACTTATAACTGGGGTTATAACCCACTTACTAAGTGGGATGAGCCACCAAGTAGATAATGTTTCATGGATTTAGCAAGAAACTTGAAACTATGGAGATTTCCCAGTTACAATAGATATTGTTTTATATCGATTTTAGCAAGACAGGACTATATAGACTCACATTCACATCAACGGGGCCTCACCGTTTTGTTTTTTTTTCAATGAGAAGGATGGAATCTACAGTTGGATGATGTTGAATGTGTGAACATCAACCAACAAAGTACAACAAGAATCATGGAGGGCCTCTTTCGGGTGTACCCCATTCATTTGATGGCCTGAACACCAGCGGGCTAAGGATATTTAGCGTAGATGACCAACCATTACACAACTATACCATAGAAATGGTTTGCTGTGTTCACACCATCTTTGGGTTTATGGATGTTGAATGGCATTCAAGACACGTTGATTTCAAATGTGTTAAACACATTTTTGGACAATTGTTGACATTTCATGAACAGCGTTCTGGGACAAATGGCTCAACCACCAACTATTTTTTGCTTGTCATAATCCCATGGTTGCTGGCTATACAGATTTCGTTGCCCATACATCTATGTCGCAAATATATGCCTATTGTATCCTGTTGTATCATGTACATTAAAAAAAAAAACACCTGGTTGGGTGCGTATTCATTCACTAGACACATTCCTAGATTCAGGAATCACACCCGTGATGCTCCCCTTGCAAGTGAATACATAAACCCTGGGTAGGTCAATTGGTCTTTGCCACACAGAGGGGTGATTCTGCAACCATGGTAATCTTGCACCATTTATTTTGTTGATTTCGATGTTGTCTTTTTCTGGAGGCCCTTTTTGGCAGGTCCAAAACGATGTTGGAATATGTGCCAAAATATACCCTCTGGTAAACTAACATAACTATGGAAAATCACCATTTTTGATGGGTAAATCAACTATAAATGGCCATTTTCAATAGCCATGTAACAGTTTACCAGAGGGTACCTTCAAAATTACCTGAATGTAGATCAACATAGGAGCACTATGGAACCTTTGGTCTTATAAAGTGGGGTAGCCCAATCACCATGGGTTTTTATACCATGAGAAATCACCAAAAGATAGCGGATGAGAATCTGGGCCTTCGATGGGGATACCATTTGCAGTTCTACTAAGAAGTGGCCCAAAAACATAGTTCTGGGTAAATTATTACGACCTCACTGCGACCTCACTGGAATCATGGTTAGTAAGGGAAATCATCCCCAAATGGCCTTAATTCAGGTTAGTGAAACATTATAATTTATCCAGATAGTTATAGGTTATATCCAAACTTGTTGGAAGGCAATGCTACTGCTGAGTGCTGAGTTGTTGTTTTTTTGTTTTTATGTGTTTTTTCAACACCAAGTGCATCCCGCAAAGTAGGGTAAAAGTCCTGTTTACATCACTGTATATCACTGTGTATATAAATATATATTATTCCTGTATATACATATAGTAGACTGTAATTCATTCTATAAATATCATATATCCCATAAAAATCGTTGAATATTACTTGTGTAATAATATGATATTCATATGAGTCCCCGACACAATTATCGTAATATTCATTTAGTAGTGCTTCGTCTTAGCCTTGCTGAGGGGTGTGCAAAACCTTCACTACCGATAGGGGACGACCCTATACAATACCGATACATACCCCTGTTTTGCATGAGTCGCCTCAAAGTCTGTGAACGAAGAAATCCTCACTACCGATAAGGGACGACCCTAATTTGCCCATGAAAATGAAGAAGTGATTTTCGTCCGCCATTCATATAATGTATATCACTGTAATGATATAATCTATATCAGTATCAGTAATAGTTCATCATCCATAGGATCCATGTATGGTATATATATATGCTAACATAAAGGGGGTATATTGATGGGATCCATGTTAATATATATAGCAGCACCATGGATCCGTCATGGGTCATAGCCTTCCCATGGCTTCCCCATGAAAAATATCGACCTAACCAGCAAGGTTCAAAAGCGTTGGGACCAAGCCGATGCTGCGGGCACACTCCAGGCAGAGTTTTTGGTGATTTTTGTAGCGGCTAAGCGGCTAAGTTTGGTGAAGAAAGAACTGCAACGTCACTGTTAGTTTATGATTTATGATACTTATTACATCTTATAACTATTTATAACTATAGTACTTATGGGGTTGATAAACCATTATAAGACATTTATAAACCAACGTTACAACGTTACGGAGATCCGCATTGTACATAAATTATCCCTGTGTGATAATGGGGGGATTGATCGGGTAGATGCTGGAAAGAAAACGTTTGACCACTGGAAAAAAAACTTAAGAATCTGTACTTTGAACATTGTGCAGCTGAAATCTCTTAATTGTACAATATTTGCAGGGCTTGGGAACTTAAACATGCAATTTAATGGGATTTAAAGTGTTTTGGCCTTGAATCCCTTGTTTGCACTGTGCTCGCAGCATCTTGGAGCCAGCATCTGTGCTACACAGGGGATTATCTTCAGTATTTCGTGGTATGTGCAACATATTGTCTAAAGTTAGTTTTAGGATCTATTTCAGGTTGGTTTAGGGTTTTTGTTTGTGAGTATTTCTGGTTGATTTTAAGGCTTCTGTACGGTTAGTTTGGCCTGCGTTTTTTAAACATTGTTTTACAATTTAGATTTGGTTGCTTTACGTTTTCTTTAGGGTTTCTTTATTTCGGCTTGTGTTATATAGTTTTGATTTGGGGTTGGCTTGGTGCTTGTTTGGTGTCGATTCAGAGTTGTTGTCGTGTGAATTTAGTGCTGGTTTCGTGATTCTTTCGGGTTGTTATAGGGTCTCTTGAATGTTGGTTTAGACTTTGTTTAGGGTAGTTTTTAAGCTTATTTCGGTTTTTGTTATGTAGTACATGGGTTTATTTAGTGCTGGTTTAGGGCTTATTTTATTTTATGGCTTATTTAGGCTTTCCTGATGGTTTATGTGGGTCGCCTTATTTAAGATCTAATTTGGGTTATTTATACGTGTATATATATAATTATATATATGGTTGTTTTTATGCTTCTTTCTGTTTATTCTTGTGTTATGTAGTGCCGATTTTATGGTTGGTTTGGTGCTTGTTTGATGTGCTTTAAGGTTTATTTAGTTTTGGTTCAGGTTTTTAGGTGCGATTTTTAGGCTTAGTTGGAGTTGTTTAGATGTTGTTTGGTGTTTCTTTCAGTTCGTTTTATGGATGATTATGTAGGACGGTTGGTTTTGGTTTCAAGAGGACCCAGGGACCAGGGGACCAAGAGACCAGGGCACCAAGGGACCAGGGGACCAGAGGACCAGGGGACCAGAGGAGGAACCTTAAATGATTGTTCCAATAATTAATTTTATATTCTTTTCCCAGGGTCCTAGTTTTTTTTTTCAGTATCATCCCCGATTGATCCCCATCAAGAAAATCATGGGATTTTGGGGAGTTTTCAGACAAACCCATGAAACATGGTGATTTGTGTCACTTTTACCAGAAAAAAAGATAACCACTGTATATCATGGGGATATAGTTAGAGATCATGGGAGATGTAGATTGTGATTTGTGTATATTTGGGTTATTTACATGGTGAACTATGAGGGCCCATGGCTCAAAATCAGAGGCCGCGACAAATTTCAGGCCCTGAGGCAAGCGTACTGTCGTACCCTGAGAGAAGTTTGGTGCTCAGGGAGGCGTTTTCCGGGTCTGAGAAAGGCATATCATATCAATATCAGGATGAGCAGCTGTAGCTACCCTTACTACACATATTGAATCATAGGCTAATCATTATAATCCAATATCACATGTCTATCTGCTGGGAGAAACATGAGATTTTTAGACGCTAACTGCAACAGTGTTCAAGGATAAGAAGCATGAAATACATGGGGCCAAGGCGGCCAAGACCCCTCAAAGCGCTGGCCGCCTCAAAGGTGTGTCAAGGGTGGAAAACTGGGACGATCCATGACAATACAATATTTGAGTTTATCTAAAACTCCTCAGGTTTGAAACAGGTCTTACCCGCGGTATTTCACCTATCAAAACTCGCCATTTTTACAGCCTTCGGATCCAGCCTTCGCCCAAAAATGGTGCCTTTGTGCCGAGGTGCGCGAATACAAAGCTGAGCGGGACTTGAGACGTGCCGAGTCTGAGTGTGCTCAGATTTGACGAACGTTAACTTTTTCGAATGCCTACAGGATGGGGCCCCCAGTCGATAGCGTTCAGTTGCCTTATAAGTGGCTTAGCTATGGTTTATGGTATAGATATAACTATAGTTAATAGAGGTTATATTGGTTTAGAAACCAACTTCTAACTGGGTGGCCCCATCCTGTAGGCCCTAGGCGATCAGCAGCTTCGTGGCTATATCTTCAATTTTGTCATGGAGGTGTGAATGATTCATAATGATTCAATGGGAAAATCCACCATAAATATGGGGAAATTTCCACTATCACGTTTCAGTACCAGAGGTTTTTCTACCTATCACATCTGGGTAAATTATAATGACCTCACTGTTCTCCCTCACTGGGAATCATGGTCAATAAGAGGAATCATCCCCAAATGGCCTTAATTCAGGTTAGTGAATTATTACAATTTAGCCAGATCACATGGTTTAGAGAACTCTACGATGCTGCGAGCGCACCAGTCGTTTGAAGATGGCACCATGATGCAACCACCAAAAAGAACCTGCCAAGCCGACAGTGGCCACTGGTTTCTATGGAGATGCACAGAGTAATTTAAGCCATGAAAAAAAACATCTATGAAAATCATATACCCATATGCTCCATGTATGGAATATTTACCAACATTTACCCCATAAATCACCCAAATGTAGGTAAATATACTCTACATGGAGCATATGGGATGTATATATATATATAGATTATACACCATTTCTAGGTGATTTATCAGACATCACGGTTTTCCAGGGTTATCTGTGATTGCCAGAGGGTACAAGATGTTTATGCCACTCACTATTTAGAGTGAAGTTTGAGGTTCAAGGGGTTAGTTGGATTTCCACTGGAGCACTTGCCTCTGATAGTTACAGCCAAGGCTGCCTGTTGACCTTCTGCAAGTTGAGGCTCTTGAACAGATGGATGATATTCCCCACTTGCAGGGTGCAGTTAGGGTCATTAAATGCTATTCATGGATCAGTTAGGCTATAATTGAATCATATTTAATCCATATAATTGTGACCAGATACCTACATATGAAGCGAAAGTGCACCCATGCACTAAAGACAATAAGCTGTTGGTTGTTTCAAGCATTGTCTCTCCCGAACTAGCAACTAGTCACCAGTCATCCCCTCTACTAGTTACCCTTAGCAGCCTTAGCATATCTTAGCATTGCCAAGAGCCATATCGACGCTGGTTCAATCGATTCCTCTTTCTCCTTGATAAACTCGATGCTTTGCCAATTCACAACCGAGGCATTTAAAATCTCCCCGTTTTTTTTGGGGGGACGTTTTTGAACTTGAAGAAACAGAATTGAACAGTGTGCAAGACCCCTGGTGGTTGATGATCACGGAGGTTACACAATCCACTGCATTTTAGATCATCGGGAAATTCCGGTTACAAAATCCGGGAATCATCTTCACAGTGTGCAAGACCCCATGGTGGTTGATTGATCACGGAGGTTACACAACCACACTGCATTTTAGATCATCGGGAAATTCCGGTTACAAAATCCGGGATGATCATCTTCAATGTATCGAACCATCCTTGATTGCAACCCCCAGAAACCACTATGATGTGATAACAGAGGGTTCTGAACATTGCTTATTTGGCAGCACGGATCCTTGAAAGCGCCTATAGTATTTGCTTGGTAGACCTTGGGTAAGCTTATGAGCTATATTTTTACATGTTTGGGGAACAAAACCAAAATTAGAGTAGCTGTTTTCAGGATTCATGTGGGTATATACTATAATATATATATATATATTATATGACATATATATAGATACTGGTAACATATCTATATATATATAACATATATATATATATGCATATAAAATGCATACACATTATGTGATTGTGTATATATATAGTATACACAAGAAGAGCCATGTTCGAAGGACAGAGCCAAGGCATCCCTGTGTCAACAGGAAGGCTCTTGAGAAGACATCGACGCCAAAGGCTTCGAGATTTCCATCGTTTCGGGCGCTTGAAAATGGCTGAAGATCAGCTTTGAAGACCCAGAGAAGGTGAAACATGGTGAAACTTTAGACAGTTCACAGGTCGGTAACGGGATTCCCAATTAACAGGATGGTGATACTCCCAAAAAGATATCATGAAATGCCCCAGCAAACCAGGCCCCCTGGGGGTTATTTTAAGTCACCCCCAAGATGTCCAACAAGAGACCCCCGCAGGTCGGATCCATTCCATCCGATGGTGCGAATTGCCATTACCGTCTTGGACATGGTGGTGGATATGTGACGCCTGGGAGTATCCGTGGGATCCAAGGGATCCTGGTTGGGGATCCCTTGGGGAAATCTGGGGATCCGATCTCCACATTCTTGTTGTGTTTCCTCCTACCCTCTGGTAATGGCTGACATAGCTATGGAAAATGACCATTTATAGTGGATTTTCCCATTGAAAATGGTGATTTTCCATAGCTATGTTAAATTACCAGAGGGTACCGTGCTGGTTTCATTGGGTTTTCCTGAAAAAAAACCGACACACCAATAACAACTCTTGTCACACCCACATATTCCATTGCTTCTACTTCACCAAAAACTTGCCATACCACATGTTGATCCATTCTTCTAGCACCGACTCCAACCCACTTTTTTCTTAGCTCAATCCCTCTTTGTGCTCCAGCTGATCCATTGTGTTTTCTTCTTGATTGAATCGCAGCAAGTTTCCTGTTTGTCCTTCCTATCTTCGAATATCAAATCTTACAATTTGTTGTTTGAATTCAATTTCTGTTGATTGAGTATGTTGGTGTTTGTTTTAACATGTTCGTTGAAAAAGTTCCCAAGTGCTGGTGTTGAGTCAACACGGGTATTCTGGTTTTCAAATTTCATTTGTGTGGGTTAGATTCTTATTGTTAGTTTTTGTTTGTAGTCCCGAAATCTGTTGTTTTTTTTTTTAAGATGGTTTGTTCGTTCAAATCCAAATTACTGGTGGCGAACCACAGCATTTTTGTGTTTTCCCTCCTCAACCCATCAGTATGTTTTTCCAACCTACTATAGATGAATGGTAGATAATGATAGCCACTTTGAGTGGGCGAATTGGTCATTTTACATAATTTTACCAATGTTTGCCATATGTTACCGTTATTTTACGATGCTTGAAGATATTTTACCATTACTTTACCATGTTTTACTATACTTGCCCTACTTATCCCGATGAAACTTCGACCCATTTTCGCCCTTTTCCAGGTTGGGCGCTACATCCATGCTGGATGCTGCCTGTGGGGACGCGGCCTGGTGTGATCCTTAGACCTGGAAAACCATGGGAAAGATCATGGGAAGATCATGGGAGAATCATGCGACATGCCCTAGAAACGGCGAACATGTGCCATGTTTATCCATGTTTGCCATTTTGATGGGAGAATCATCTGGGTATGGATCAATACCTATTAATACCATTTTTAGGGGAATGAACATCCATTTACCAGCTATTTTGATGTTCACCAGGGGTACATGGTTTTGACACACTGCCATCTGAACATCATGGGAGAAACAACACTATCAACGGAAGCTTGAATGGGAAAAAAACATGGGAAACCCCATAGGAAAACTCATAGGAAAATGGTGATTGAACAAAGAAGAATAAGATAACGATTGTTTTAATGGGATTGTTAGATAATTTATTATAGCTAAGTTGGTTAAACGGACTAGGTGAATTCTGTGGCTTACGCTATATCGAAGTTTTTTGTTGTTTTTTGGATGATTCAATCCGACATTTTTACAAGATGAGACTCCCCAGTGATGTTTGTTGGTTTATAAAGCCACAAACTAGTTCGATATGTCTACCATAGACCCTAGTCAACCTATTGACAAATACCTAGGGGGCCTCACCATGTAGAAAAACAATTTGTTTTGGGGTTAATATACTTTGCTGGAGTTACTATACTGGTACTTTTCGGGGGGTTACAAGTTTAGGAGTGAATATGTCATGGGGATACCCCATGGGATAAAAGCAGCCAAACGTTTGCTGAGTTGGGGCCAATAACTCATATAATACTAGGGTGTATGGTAGATACTGTATAGAGATAGAGAAAACACAACAATCTCTTTTTTGTTTGACTTAATATACTTGTTGAGTTAGTCAATTTAAATGTTACTATTTTTGGGGGGGTTTACTGCGGTTTACTGTGTTAGGAGTGAATACGCTGTATACACTTATAAGTATGTATGTTTTTTTGTTTATCTGTTGGGATAAACTATTGATAGTGATAAACTCGTGTTCTACCTTTGTTTATCGGTTACGATGATGGGATGAAAAACTAAATGGTTTTGATGGGATAATGAGGGTATCAGGATGGATACAATGGGGTGTAAAAAACCATCGGCTGGTTGGTGGTTTGGAACCATGGAATTTTATGACTTTCCATATTACTGTAATTGGGAGTTTCATCATCCCAAATGACGAACTCCATCATTTTTCAGAGGGGTAGGGCTCAACCACCCGTCTTTGTTTAACCAGCCGATTGATCATCCACGTGATTGATCATCAAATTGATGATCCAGGAATATCCAGGATGGTTTTGGGGTATGCAAAAAGGGGCACCCTTAAAGCATATCTACAAGGAGCTGGTGATATTTATCAAGTATGATTGCTGAACACCAGGATTCAACCAGGAACTTCGAAAAGCGGATAGTCTGGTTTTCAATACTTAACTGGTTGGTGGTTTGGAACATTTTTTATTTTTCCATATATTGGGAATAATAATCCCAACTGACTTTCATATTTTTCAGAGGGGTAGGTATACCACCAACCAGTTAAGATGTTGCTGAAATCTATGGGAACGACCCTATGGTTGATCAAATCAACTCTCAGTGGATGTTTCCCCCCAACTTTTTGCTATATCCTAAATACCACGTTTGTCGACACACCCAAAATTCATACCCTTTGATGAAGGCTTGGTGAAAAGTTGTTGTTGTTTGCACGTGCGGTTTGATCGCTATGGGGGTTTCAACCATCTACACGGGGCAGACAAGCTTGATGTAGCACGCAGAATTTCGCTATGCTAGCATTTAATATAGTGTGTTTTTTTCAACATGTGCGCAGATTTCGTTGTGTTTTTTGTTTGGGCATATTTGACCATTTTGATTGGAAAAGCTAAGCAGAGAAAACATGAGGATGTAACAGTCGTATCCGTTTTGCATTGGACCTTTTTTTCGCATGGGTCCATGGGTTTCCAAAAAAACCACTCAACATGAAACATGTGGAGATGTACCCTCTGGCAAACTGTTACATAACTATGGAAAATCACCATTTTCAATGGGAAATCTCACTATTTCTATGGCCATTTTCAGTAGCTATGTTAAATTACCAGAGGGTAAACTAAGAAAAATTAATGTTGCTTACCAAACCTGTGGATGCGGGTGGATGAGTTTTTCTGAAAGTTTGGCGATTGTCTTGTTTTTTCTGTTGGAATGTTAAGCCATTTTGATGTAAACAAGTGGCTTCGGTACCGGTAACCGATGTTTTTTTCGATTGAGACAAGCATTTTGGGGTATCCCGCATTTCCAGACAAACCCAAATGGCAATTCATGGCTTACTCTGGTTAGATCTTGAGGCATTTGGTGGGGGATTTTTTTAAATGATTGCCAAGTCCTGTTTCAACGGTCTGCCATGTTTCAACGGGGTCCATCCCATTTTTTAACGCTGGCTAACAATACATGTAATCGTTAATGGGTCCTGCTATACATGTAATTTTGCATGGAGGTTTCCATCTTGTCATGGGGGTACCCCCAAATCATTCAGCCGATTAGACCAGACGATATTTTGGTATTGGAACCCATGTATCTCATTGATACATAAAGGGTGAGATACCTCAAGAGCATCTGTGTGCAAAAATATGCCAGTGTATGCCAGTTGTTGGTTTAGTGAACACGTCGGATCATGAGAAGACCAATTATTGATGGGTATAACCTATAACATGGTATATCTCCGCTTTTGATGGTTAGTACTGCTATCAATGGGAATAGTTAATAAAGGGTGGCAGGCCACACCTTTTTTACAAAATGGTTTGTATTTGGCGTAATGCCAACTCTTCTGATGGCGCGGAACTCGCAACCTCTAATGTTCTAAGACATTGGACAAAGTCACCTAGACAGTGGAATTTTCGTGGATATCGCGCGCAGGTGCCCAGATGGGTTCTCCTAGAGGGGTCGCAAGTACTTCTATCTTTTTTTTGATGCAAGGATAAAAATTTCTTTCACAAGAAGGCCCGCTTTTTGGTGGTGATGAGTCAGGCGCAAAACTTGAAGTGCTTTTGGGGGCTCTGAAGCCAACAGCCGACATTGGAATTTTCGCCCGGGTTTTATAGCAGGGTTGCAGCAGCTGATCACGCATCGCTAGAAGGTGCTGCCCCATAGTTAGGTATCAGATTGCTTACAGCTCCAACGACTATAGGGCTTTTAAGGCAAAACATATTTGAGCTAGTAAACGAACTACCAAACGCAACTGGAATTCACCATCTTGCGCACTAAATCCCTTTTCTTGTTGGTTCAAGTTGTTGAACAACCACCTTTATCAGGTAGATCATGTAAAACATATTAAAACAATTTAAAACATCATGTTTTGATTCGACACTCCCATCATTTGATGTTTTTTTGGTTCCTTTTCCGTTTCCGGGACAGTGGCCCAGTGGCGGGTGAACTCTTTGGTCCGAAGGATTGCTACGGCTTTCCTGTCCAGAAGACCGCAGGCAACCACCGCAAATTTGAGTCAAAAGCAGGGACTGTTGTAGTATGTTGTAGTTATTTCTTTAATATGTTATGTATACATAGGGTCATCCTGAAATAGAATTTCCATTACGATTTTCGCCTTAATGTTTTCTGTGCTTGTTGTTCTTCAAGTCTCCTTTCTACTTCCGGATGGGTATAATTCCAAAGAGTTTTAAACAAGTAAAAACGTATATATACACTATATATATATATGTTGAAACATTTATGTAAAATTCCAACCCTAGAGCAGAGATAGAGGGAAAACACATAGAGCACCCAATAAGTTTGACGGGTTTTTCAACCAACAGCGATCAACTATGTGTGCTGCAATGGAATGTTAACCAACAAAAAATGGAATGGCATCAACAAGAATATGGATTACAACCACCTAATTGTAACATGGAACCCCCCAAAAAAAACTAGATCGAAATCTATCTTCCAGATGCATTTTGTTCAGGATCCATGTTCGATTTGCGGTGTGTAAATATTAATAACACTTTCTCATGTTATATGGAATAATTACCTTCCATATGGGCCGCACAATGAAGATCCAATACTGAAGTTGGTTTTCTGAGGGTGCGTTGAATATTACCGTGATCTGATTTTGTGATGTAAATGATCATATTTACTAGCCAGCTGTTTTTTCGGGGAGATTCAAAGTCGGAATGATACAGTAAGTATTCGGGATGATTACGAATAATGACTCTGCAGCAAAGACGTTCGTTTGAGGAAATCACTACTCACTCCTGACCCCCCGCGGGAAGAGATATCGTTTGGTAATCAAACATGGCAATCGGAAATCAACCGTAATTACTAATGTTGGTTTTCAATGGAAAAATCATCCAATAATTTGTGTTCATGGACTCGGCTCGGACTCGAGGCTGGCCATGGAACACACCAGGTGTTTTTTTTCGTCGCAGGTAAAGTATACCGGTGTGGACATCGTGAACCACGTGATTGAGGATTCTCTGGGGTGGTTGGTTAAATAGTTTGTTTGTGATACTGAGACGTGGCTGGAGAATCCATGAAATTTGAGGAGATGATTTCCATTGTTGTTATATATAGATATAATAGATTGTTATCCATTGTTGTTATATATATATATATATATGAAATTCCCATTTATATCTACCTTCTATATATAGACATGGGGATTTTCCATTGTTGTTTGACCTGGCATGCTCGTTTTGGGTGTTGTGAAAATTGATCCGTGATGTCGAAACAGCCTCGATTTGATCAATGTGATGATCCCTGATGATTAACTTTATAACATTTTACAACCATAAACATTGACGCAAAAAATAACCAGTTGAACATTTCGAATCATTTCGAATTTGAATTAAACAAATCCGATGGACTCAGATGAATTAATGACGTCTTAGTTTTTGTAAACAGTCACAGCAGAAATTGTCGGGAGTTCACGTGGGTTCCCATCGCAGGAAAATCAGCAAAGGTTTCCCTCACTGAGGCGCTCATCAATTTGATCAGGAAGAATTGGCGGTGAATCCACTGGCTGAAATGCCGAGAATGTTCACATTTACCCTCTGGTAATTTAACATAGCTATTTGAAAATGACCATTTAAAGTGGATTTTCCTATGAAAAATGGTGATTTTCCATAGCTATGTTAGTTTACCAGAGGGTATTCAGATATTAAGATTCCAATACTTGGATTAGCCAATTTTTAACCACTCTTAATGAAATTGAATCTGGGATTTGAATTTGACCAGTAAGAAGTGTTATATAAATCTGGCAGTTCCAGTTCCATTAAAAAATGGTGTTGCATGATTTTACCACCTGAAAATGGGAACACTTTTCGGAATACTCACCTGAATCCGAATCCAAACAAAATGGAGTACGGAAAAAATCTTTTCTATTGGGCAAGTTTGGGTTTCCTCTATTTTCCAGCGGTGGTGTTGTGTGATGTTCCATGCTTTGAAAGAGGCCCGATGAAAACGGGTGTCATGTAATCCAGGAACCCAAACCTTCACTGAAGCATTCGAGTCACAAAGTGATGCTCTCCTTGCTACAATCACCATAAAGCCAACGCGTAGTGAAATGTTTGGGTCCTGGCGCTGAAAAATGTTGGGTCCTGGTGCCGTTTGTGAATTCATCCCCAGAAAACTGGAGTAAACAAAATCCACATGATGACACCATGGTCGTTCCAGGGGTTATTTTTCCCAGAGGAGGGAAAATCTTCCAGAACGTCATAAAGAAATTGAATGGTAAAACCCAGCTGGTTTCCAAAAAGACAATGCTCCAACTCGGTCCCCCAGATAAAAATGTTGCGTATGGCGTATCCCAAACCTAATTATAGCTATTAAGAATCATAAACCCAAACGTTAATGGAGTTCTGTTCACCAAGCTATAAATCAGCTGTAAATCCCATTGAAAATCACCATGTTTTTTGCTTAAATCACCGGATTTCCCTATGGTTTTCCTCTCGTTTTTACCGGGGGCCCAGCTGACCTCGCAGGTTTCTGACGGCTGATCTGAGTGGCACATCGCTGCCAGCTGCGGACTTTGTGTTTTCGAAGGTGAAGCTGCGACCTGCGAGCCCCAAATGGCGGATTCCTGCAATAGGTGGGATACCCCAATAAATTCAATAGCTGGATGGTTTAGAAGGGAAAATCCCAATCGAAAATGGATGATGACTGGGGGTACCTCTATTTTAGGAAGCCTCTAAATGGCTATTTTTGAATATTTTTGATAAGGAAAATGATAGATTGGTCCAATGTAGTTGGGTACACTACTCTCAGACAAAGCCATGTGGATCCGAAACTAGGAGCACATGCCAAAACACCATGGGTACAGTCGTCAGGTAACTCCCCAACAATAGGGGTTTTCTCAAGCCTGATTCATAGCAGGAGATTTTTGAGTTTGCACCATTTTCAAGTTTTTGATTGATTGTTGGGTAGTTTGTAATCCTTTCCATACATGAGGTCGATGCAAACCCATGTTTTTCTTGGAGCCTAATTGGCAATGTAAGAAATCTAGGTGACTTTGTAGCTAGAAGTGGGATTGCAGCAATAATAGCAGAGAGTTCGTGTGTTTTTTTTGCCAGTGGGACTATGATAATCTCCAAGGGCTGCGAAGGGTACTCAGTCAGAGTACAACCAGTGCGCTGTCAGGAAAACCATGGAAAACCAGCGATCAGCAACCAGATTTGGGATCATTTCCTATGATCCCATACCCGAAGATCATCGAAGATCCCATGATTTCTGCATATCAAATTATTTTCCGTGCCGAAATATATCCCCACTTGTATTTTCCATCTTCTGCAAATACCAATTTGTATTTGTGTTATTATTGCTCATCATTATATGTGATTCTCTAGTGATCTCTAGTGTGTATTATTATATTCCTATTGTATCCCCATTATATGATATACTACGGTTAAATCCTCTATTGAACCAATTGCCAATGGCGCGGGTTAAATCATGTTAAATCCTTTGTTGAACCGCTAATTCCAATACTACATATATATATATATATCCCTACCGATGGTTAAATCCTCTATTTGTACCCCGTTTTTTTCTCGAGGAGACTTTGAACCACATGTTCCTAGAGGACGCGGTGCAAGCACTTTCTGCCTTCCGAGCATCGGGGAACAGGCCGTTTTCGGTGCTGTTGGGAACTCCACAAAAAGATGCAGCAAAGCTTTCTTAAGTTTCATGGCAGTTCTAAGCCGTTTCCTTGGATTTTGTATGATTTAGTTGTTTGGGGTGGATAATGTCAATGTAATTGACCCCTATTTATATATACCACTAGAACTTTGACTTGGATTTGACTGGAAGCTGCATCATGTGGGTTAAACAAAGTGGAATGTCATGGGAACATCATAGGGATATTCCGCAGGATATGTCCTAAAAAGATAACCCGATGACCGCCATGTTCATGGCAAATTTGATGGACACAAGTTACTTTCTTCGAGTCATACCAACTAACATTTTATCTGACATATATTCTGATATTCCATCTGGCATGTTTACTGGCATAAATTCTACAAATTCCATTTGGCAATCTGACATTCTATCTGGCATTCTATCTGACATATGTTCTTACGTTCTGTCTGGCATTCTATTTGACGTATATTTCTGGTTTGTGGTTTTGAACATTTTTTCCCCACCTGCCAGGTGAGGGTTGTTAGATTTTATGTCAGTTGCCTCCTCGTCCTCCTCCTCCTTCTCCTCCTCCTCCTTCTCCTCCTCGTCCTCCGCCTCCTCCTGCCTCGTCCTCCTCTCCTCCTCCTCCTCGTCCTCCTCGTCGTCCTCGTCGTCCTCGTCGTCCTCGTCGTCCTTGCTCAACTGCGACCCGCCATCCACAGTGTTCTCTGCCGGACCTCAACCACGACCATCCACGCCCAGTGTTCCCTGCCGGACCTCAACCACGACCATCCACGCCCAGTGTTCCCTGCCGGACCTCAACCACGACCATCCACGCCCAGTGGTCCCTGCCGGACCTCAACCACGACCATCCACGCCCAGTGTTCCCTGCCGGACCTCAACCACGACCATCCACGCCCAGTGTTCCCTGCCGGACCTCAACCACGACCATAGAATGTCAGAAAGAATGTCAGAAAGAATGCCAGATAGAATGCCAGAAAGAATGCCAGATAAAATGCCAGATAGAATGCCAGATAGAATGAATGCCAGAATAGAAATGCCAGATAGAAATGCCAGATAGAATGCCAGATAGATATGCCAGATAGAATGCCAGATAGAATGCCAGATAGAATGCCAGAAAGAATGCCAGATAGAATGCCAGATAGAATGCCAGATAGAATGCCAGATCAGAATATATGAGATGCCAGATAGAATGCCAGAAAGAATGCCAGATAGAATGCCAGATAGAATGCCAGAAAGAATGCCAGATAGAATGCCAGATAGATAGAATGCCAGATAGAATGACAAATAGAATGCCAGATAGAATAGAATGCCAGATAGAATGCCAGATAGAATGCCAGATAGAATGCCAGATGCCAGATAGCCAGATAGAATACCAGATAGAATGCCAGATAGAATGCCAGATAGAATGCCAGATAGAATGCCAGATAGATATGCCAGATAGAATGCCAGATAGAATGTCCAGAAAGAATGCCAGATAGAATGCCAGATAGAATGCCAGATAGAATGTCAGAATATATGTCAGAAAGAATGCCAGATAGAATGCCAGAAAGAATGCCAGATAGAATGCCAGATAGAATGCCAGATAGAATGTCAGAATATATGTCAGAAAGAATGCCAGATAGAATGCCAGAAAGAATGCCAGATAGAATGCCAGATAGAATGACAAATAGAATGCCAGATAGAATGACAAATAGAATGCCAGATAGAATGCCAGATAGAATGCCAGATAGAATGTCAGAACATATGTCAGATAGAATGCCAGATAGAATGTCAGATAGAATGCTAGATAGAATGCCAGATAGAATACCCGATAGAATGCCAGATAGAATGCCAGATAGAATGCCAGGTGGAATGTCAGAATATATGTCAGATAGATTGCCAGATAGAATGCCAGAATATATGTCAGATAGAATGTCAGAATATATTCAAGATTTGTCCAAATATACGTCCTGACATGTCCTGACATGTCATGGTGGGGATCACACGAAGTAAAGTAATTATTTTCCCATATATTGGGAATAATCATCCCAACTAATATTTTTCAAGATGGTTAAAACCACCAACCAGATTTTGACATTATGCTTGGCATCTATTGTCTATTCTGACATTCTAGCTCACCTGGCAGGGCCAGAACCATGGGAAAACATGGGAAAACCCATGGATCTTTACGGAGTTTCCAAGTGACAATCCCATATAATTTTGGTTGGTGGTTTAAGGAACCATGGCATTTTATCACTTAAAATAATCCCGACTTATTTTTAATATTTTTCAGATGGGTTGAAACCACCAACCAGAATTTAAAGAGTTCATGCCCCCAAGTCTTCAAGTGTATTTGCAAGGGGTGCCACTTGGGCAACTCGGAGTCGTCCAGCTCATCATCATGGTGTCAATGGAAAATGGATGAACATGGCCCATTCATATGGATTCATATGGATATTCCCTCTGGATCCCTCTGGTAAACTGTTACATAACTATGGAAACTCACCATGTTTAATGGGAAAACTCACTATTTCTATGGCCATTTTCAATAGCAAACTGTTAGTCACTACCCGAGGGTATGTGACGGTTTACTCCTCATGTTGCTTGCTTCAGCGACAAGCTCCCGCATCGTTTGATGGCTTAGTTCCTACCGTGCCATGGTCAAACGTTGCAAGGAATCGCTTATGGTGGTGGGATGACAATAATCCATATATATATATATACATGTATAATATACATGTTTATACATGTATATATTTAGTATATATACATATATATATAGTGTATATATATATATATATATTATATTTAGTATATATATATATATACATACATACATACATAGTTTATATACATGAAGTTTGCCATAGATCCCACTATTCCCATTCTATTCCAGTTTTAGGACCCAAAAAAAACCCGTAGCTTTGCCATGGTCAGAACGAACGGTCCAGGTTTCTGGTGACGAACATCCACCGTGGTGCACCGAATAAGCAGGGAGCGACCAAAGGTCATCATGCCCACTATGCACCGTGCCCTTGGAAGTCGCATGGTAAGTTACCCTCTGGTTATGGCTGACAGTTTGCTATTGAAAATGGCCATTGAAAATGGCCATTTATAGTGGATTTTCCCATTAAAAATGGTGATTTTCCATAGAAATAGTGGATTTTCCCATGAAAAATGGGTGGATTTTCCATAGCGAACTGTTAAATTACCAGAGGGTAAGCCATGAATGACAACTGGATTTACCATGGTTTACCCTGGTTGAATAAAACACGAATAGATCAAGATCAAACTTTATAGTAAACATAGTAAACGAGTAATTTACAAAAGACCTGTCCAAGGATGTTCTTAGTTCTTGCCAGTTTTGTTGTGAGTAATTTGAGAGTCTTCTTGACTGCTCTTGGCTGCACATCCAAATGGTGAATGATCATGCTGAAAAAAACACTTAACAGAGGGATAAAGCTGAGTTACATCCAGTTATGCATGCGTGAAAAACACATGAGCTAAGAAAGGTGCACCGACAAGAAATCAGTACATACTTTCCTTGGGATTGAGGAGATGTCTTCCGAAGTTTCCCCGTTTTGCTCTCCTTGCGGAGTTCAACACCCTGACATACCGGTCCTGCAGGTACGACTATACGTTGCCTCCCTTCAACTTGAGGTGGATTGCGTGGCATGAGGAAGATAGTATAGATAGTCTCTATGGGTAGAAGAATAAAATCGAATTATCATGTTTACATATAATTTATGCATAGTCTTGTACATATACATCGTGTTACATAAGTTATATAGAAATGCGTAATTATATATATATAATATGAATGATTGTATTTTATTTTCCCAAATAGAATGTGCAGGAAATCAAGTCCCAAGTCAGATCATTTGCATAGGAAAAAAACACACGGGGGGTTCACAAACTGGAGGATCCCCAAGACGCCATAGGTTTCAATACTAGAATGGTCGAATGACTTGGAAGATTTCGGGTACCCCCTTTTTATCAGTCGGATTTTCAGGACCCTAAAATAAGGTCCTATCTTAGTGGATCTTCCCGCACATAGCTAGGTACCTGCAAGAAATTGGTTCCTGAAATGGCCATTGATTTAATACTTTTGAGTTACTTGGTGGGAAGAATTATTTTCCTCATTTCATGAGTGTCAGAAATTGGGATGCAGTTCCAAATATTCCCCGTTTCACATCTACTTCGATGGTCTAGGAGTCTAGAACCGCATTCTTCCATCATTTTCTCTATGTTTCATCGCCATTTTACATGGCATTTCCCTGTTTTTTCATGGCAATTTGATGGCATTCCCCACCACCATCACGACATATCACGGCCATCGGCGGAACAAACGCGTCGCACCAGGAAGCTTTGTCCATTGCTCACCATCAACCAGGAGGATCCTGGAATTCTATGAGAAAAGATGGCAACTCCCAAACTTTGTATAGCTATGTTATATCATCTGGTTGGGATGATGATCCAATAACCATAGTATCCCAACTATTTGGTTAATGATGATTATATAATGATGGTTAATGATGCTTAATAATGGTTAATAATGGTTAAATAATGGTTAATAATGGTTGATAATGGTTGATAATGGTTGATAATCATCTGGTTGGTGGCTTGGAACGTTTTTATTTTCCCCAATAGTTGGGATGATGATCCAATCTGACTAATATTTTTAAGAGGGTTGAAACCACCAACCAGTCATAGTTTATCATAGTTTTAATATGTTATATTATAGCTGTGTTGCTTTAAAATGCAGTATTTTTTTGGGGGTTGACGTGGTCTTTCGATTTTTGTGAGTCGTAAGCCATGTAATATCTATTATTGTTTTGTCATTTTATATCGATCCACGTAAATAGGGGTCTTAAGTCAGTTCCTTCTTTTTTTGGGGTACCTTCGGAAGGGTTGGCAGATGATGAAATTGGTCTCTGGAGCTTCCAGTATCAATCAATTTTTGATATGACAATTGTGTGATTTTACTGTATTCCCTGTGATTTTACTGTTACGAGATGCTAGTAGTAAACTGATCGACGTCCTTTTCCTGCTTGTTTGGTTGTATAGAGATGCTTTCCATTCAACTAACCGTATGTCAGATGATGAGAAGCCCTGGCCATGTGGTGCCAGTCTTTCCTCTTAGGATCATCATCTTTGGGTCGGTGTCCCATGTTTGGCCTCGAAGCTTTAGGGATGGCGACATATGCCATATGGATTGTCTGACAATGCTAAAATTGGGTGGAGATTCCACTTGAGATTTGGGGTGAAAGTATCAGATGGGTGTTTTTTTTAGACAGGAGTATCCTTTCTCTACTGCTGATGGTAGTCCGCAGGATCAACTTCAGAGGGTTCTATGCTTTTCCAAGAATTTCTGTTGATACAAATTGTTGAACAACAAAAATCAGATCGTGACTGCGGTTTTCTCGATCCAATGTTTCATACATGTTTTGATTGGCCGCAGCAATGGACGCATTTGGGCCTGAGCCAGCGCTTGTTCCTTTGTTTGAATATTTGGATCACTATTTTATATCTCACCTTTCGAAAAAAATATTGACAAGTGAACGAGATCGTAGTTTAGAGAAGTTTACTGACCGGTAAGATTGAGATCTGGATTAGTCTGAAAATGTTGAGAACACAAATTCCGTTGATCGTCATTTTCCGCTGAAGTTCCCCCCCTTTGTGCGTATACTCCAGTTTTGCATTCATCTAACATCATCTAACCCAAATCCAGCAAAGGGAATGCTCCCCTCGAAAACTTTGGGAACCAGAACGATCATCTGAGGATTGGACAGAGTATGCCATCTTTGCTCTCTGAAAGAAGTCGAAAAACCATGGCGCGCTTTTTTTTATTGCGCCTGTGGGGGGTGCGAATTTCACCAGGTGGATGATGTTGGGTCTGTCTCAAAAAGGGGAATTGACCCCCCAAACTGACCCTTTTAGTGGGGATCGTGACCATCCACCATTAAATAACCGGGGTCTATTTTCAGACGAACCCGGTTGGCCAACAGATCACCTCAAGATCTGCGCAGGAAAGTGTTTGAAGTTTTTTTTTGCTCTGAGATTCAAACGATCCAAGCCTTCATAACTGCATATTGGACTCTCTTCTTCATTGGTGAAACTCACACAAATCAACCCTGAACACTCAGTACATGGTCTATGTATCTACATCTACCTCAAAGTCACCCAAATTGAGGTAGATTACAAGTATACCGACAGTAGTATCCACTGGTGAGGATAGAATGTTCACTTTTTAAGGAGATTAAAACGATGACTTTGTGCCACAACCCTCCATATTTGCTGTCTCCGATGCAAGTCAACAACTGGCTCGTTCAAGAGATTCTACATTGGCACTGGGACTGGAGGCAATCAAAGCCATGAAGACCATGAAGATGTGAAGTCTTTCAGGCACACACACAAATATGAATTTGAAATTGGCTCTGGAAGCAAACAAATTGCAGACCAGGGTTGCCCACGGCAAAGCTTAAGAAGTTGACTTATCGAACACTGAACTTGCCACCCACAGAACTATGAAACAGTGAAACAACTGCAACAGGACATAACAGGATGCATGGAGCATTCGAAGTTCAGATAAGATGTCTCAGGGAAATGACCATGGAGCGACTTTTTTGATGCACAGATATATGCACAGCCATTCTCAGCGAATGCATATTCCACCAGGATTTGCCAAGTAATTCACCACTGAGCTGAATTTATGAGCCACATACTGTTATTGTTCAAAACTGTTCCAGCAATAAATGGAGAAATTACAGAAGGAAATCCTTCAAAACAAGTTAACAATAGTTAACAATAGTTAACATATATACAGTGTTATATACACTATGTCACTATGTCCAATAGTAATGTATATATAGAGAATGGTAATGTATATAATACTATATATATGTTAACACCATTACTATATATACAGTATTATATACACTATGTACAGCTTGAGATCGAAAGTTGTGCTCATCGCATCCACATTTCGTCTCCCCTTTGGAAGCCGACTGAGCCAAAGGGTTCAGATCCAGGCGCCAAGGCGCCATCCAGACCGCATAGCAATGGAATGGGTGAAAAACGGCGTTATAAAACGGAGTCTGAAATATGTTTCTATAGTTCACCCAATCCATGCTTGGTAAATTTGAAAAAGCACTGATTCACTGATTCATTGATTCACTGAATCAGTGATTCATTGGTTCAATGATTCGCTGGTTCATTGATTCATCGACTCACTCATTCGTTGATTCATTGACTCACAAGTTCGTTCGTGTGTTGGGTCATTGATTCACTGAATCACCGATTCACTGAGTCATTGATTCACTGAATCGTTTCATTGATTTGTCGGGTCATTGCTCCATTGATTCACTGAAAAATTGCTGATTCATTGATGTCTCTCCTCTCTACTTCGTTCGTTCGTTCGTTCGTTCGTTCATTCATTGGTTCACTGATCCATTGATTCATCGGCGCAATAAATGATTCAAGCATTGTTTTATTGGTTCATTGTTTTACTGAATCATCGGTTCATTAAA
Organism: Cladocopium goreaui; assembly: GCA_947184155.2. Classification (NCBI taxonomy): domain Eukaryota; class Dinophyceae; order Suessiales; family Symbiodiniaceae; genus Cladocopium; species Cladocopium goreaui. The sequence continues at coordinate 297,756 of CAMXCT020005290.1, forward strand.
TCATTGGTTCGCTGAACCAACGATTCAGTGATTCATTCATTAATTCATGCATGTATGCATGCATTCATTCGCTGGTTCGTCGATTCATTGATTCATTGATTCGATTCACTGATTCATTGGTTCATTGATTCAACGATTCGTAGGTTCTAGGTTCACTGGTTGTTTATTTTTCTGAGTCATTGCTTCGTCGCTTCATTGGTCCATTGATTCAATGACTCACTGATTCATTGATTTCTTGGTTCATTAATTCTTTGGTTCTTTGGTTCATTCACTTAGTTGTGCGCGGATTCTTTCATGTCATTTCATTGGCATCTCAACAACCATTTGCTCATTCCTTGATGCACCTCACGACTTCAACACTTCATTGCTTATGCATTGCAAAAACTTTCCTATAGGCCAATGATTTCCTATAGCCATGTCCTATTTTCGAAACTTCCGCCCCGATGTGGGCCGGGCACTACCTGGTGCCTGGTATATGAATGGATAGGTTACATCATAGAATACCCATCTCATGATGCCAACATCCCAGACTTTGTTCGAGGGAAATCGTGAGATAAAAACAAAATTTGGATCAAAACCAAATGCCTGCAAAAAAAATACATACTTGACTTGGATCCTAGAAAATATGTTTAAACCATCTTGAACCAGTGGTGTCCTGTGAATTTTCCTGGGTTTACAAACCCAATGACCCACATTGGGGCACAATCAGGCGCCATGATGGGAGATTCTGGAGGCGCGTGACCATGGGGCCTGTAGGGATTGGAACCTGAATTTTTGAGCCCATTTTGCCAGAAATAGACTTGGTGTTTTACCCCAAAATTTGATGAGACGTGCTTAAAACTATGTTGAAATGATGATCTACAAAAAACATGTGGAAAACCCGTGTATTGTCCAAAAAAAACTACAAATTGTGGATTTACATATGAAAAAACCTGGAACACAATGTCGATTGTTTATTGGAGGGTAATTGGTTGATACTTATTTAATCGTATTTATATTTATTTAAGTTTCATTGTTCCTTTTGGACAGCAGTTTCATGATTTCACATGTTGGTAATATATGTTGCCTGCTGGGCTGAGGATCCAAGGATGAATACACTTTGATACACTTTGGATCCATTGAAAGCAAACCATGCCTGGTGAAAAATAGATTCGAAAGCTCTAGATAATTATATACCCATGACGGATCCATGTATGCTATATATGGTAACATGGATCCCATCAATATACCCCCAATGTTAGCATATATACCAGCACCATGGATCCTATGGGATAGATGCATTTGACGGATTTTTTGCGGTAAGAAATGTAAGAAACGTACGTTTTACTGAAATGTACTTGTAGTTGGCCGGAGGATTCGACCATGTTTCCAGCAGTATTCAAGGCAAGCAAAAATGTTTATCTAAAGATTGATAGGGTACACCAGATTCAGATCTATCATCAAAATGATTACCATCTGGTTATGACTAACAGTTCGCCATGGAAAGATCCACCATTTTTAATAGGTAAACCATCTTTTTCTATGGGCCATCTATACCATGGCTATGTTAAATAACCAGAGGGTAAATAACCACAAAATGGGGGGCTGAAAAATTGTATTGCATTGCATTTAGGTCTCAGGAATTTGTCCCAAAGGCCAGCCGGGCCGGTCGCCGCTTCGACGATCCACTAGCCAGGGATCTGTATGTTCACATCTAATTTATCTAATTATGGGATATACTTGAATATACTTGATATACTTGATATAATATGAAATAATATGGAATATAATGATGGTGCAGGAACCAAACTTAAAATGGTTGTTTCCCAGCAGTGGAAACATCATGGGTCTTGCCATCCCTGAACTAAGACGACTAAGACCCTGAGGAAAGTTGGTTTGCAAGCGGAAAGGTCAAGTCAATTACCCTCTGGTAAACCAACATAACTATGGAAAATCAGACATTTTCAATGGGTAAATCCACTATAAATGGCTATTTTCAATAGCTATGTTAAATTACCAGAGGGTAGTTTTCCCGAAAACCTATACCCATGTTATCCCTATCCCTATAATGCTTGGTTTCAGTGGGGCCCTTCTTATCACTCCCCTACAAAGTGGGGCTCCCGTTTACAATAGCTAAGTTGGTGAACAATGGTGAACATAGCTCCAACTATGGCTTATGATACTTCATTATAACTTACCGATATAACATCTTACAACTATAGTCTTCGTGGAGTTTATAAACCAACATTCATGTCACGTCACGTTTGGGGCCCCACTTTGGGGCTGACCAACTTGCAGGTTCCTGCAGCACCACAGACTTTGGAACGCAGTGCAGCGTCCAACCCGTGTCCCGGCGAACCCTCTGGTGATCTAGCACAGCATTTGGAAACCATGACCCATTTAGCTCTATGACGTCCCTCTTGAATCTTGAACCTCCAAATCCCATGGTTGATCATTGTGTATCCAGTAGTTATGGCGTATTGCAGAACACATATGTTGACCCAGAACCGTTATATCCGGTAGCACCGTCAATAATAGGGTGTTCAGACTGGCTATGGTTTGTTGGTCTGTGTGATTTCCAGTTTGGGTATATTCATGTGTTGGGATATCCCCGCCAGTGATTTGACAGTGTGCGAACTGGAAAATCACCATGTTTTTCATCGGTAAATCATCGAACTATAGTAACTATATGGGCCATAACTTCGCTATGTAAAATTATAAATTATGAACGTTAATAAGTTGGGGCAATAACCTTTAGTGATACGTTGCTTTCGAACCCCATGACTATAAGATTCCCAAGGGTTGACCAAGAAAAAAGTGCGTCAACTTAGCTATCCAAAAAACCGGGGCCTCACCGGCCTCACCTGTCTTTCTCTTTGGAGGCGCTAAAACAGAGCGGACTGTGTCGGGAGGTGTGTTCAACATGGCTTTGTCTCAACATGGGGTATACCACCAACAAAAAACAGTGTGATAATGTGCGATAGGTAGACTATGGTGAAGCGAATTTCGGGCGGATCGCCTATTTTCATTTTTTTGGTGGACGGCAAGTGTACTTCCACACTATTTTGGTGTGATCATGTGCAATCCATGGGTTTGGTGCATAATGACATGATTTGCTGAGCAAGACATGCAAAAATTGAAGAAAACCAGGACTTAATACTTGCCGTTTGGAAACTGGCTGGATGATAAAGAACACAATTGAAGGAAACCATAGGAAACTTGTATGTTGTAAGGGTAACACCATGGTTTCCAGTGAAGTTTTTTTCCTTAACTAAACCAATCCATTGATCCATTGAATCCATTATTCGATTATATACATATATATATATAACATTGAATAATATATATATATAACTGGGAATTATATATATATGTATATATATACCATAATATATATAACATTCGTTGGTGTTCCTATCAATTTTCCCAACTTTTGCCATAGAAACCTTGGGTAAAACCATATAAAACCGCTTGGTTTCTGGTGAAGAGTTGTGAAGATTTCCCCCCACGAAGCCGCTCTCAGGTGGTGACGTCCGCTGGGACTCAAGCGCAAGTGACGTCTGCCAGCGCTTCCATCCAGACGCAGGCGGTTTGGTTCCGAAAGCCACGGGCGATCACAACAATGGGATCATGAAATCAGTATCAGTCATTATCATCTTGATATTATCATAAATGATATATAGGATAACCAGTATAGGATTATTCAGTTAAATACTGGTTTGATATATACATATTATCTATATAGTATAGGATTATTGTTATCAAATTATCATGAAATACTGATATCATTATGATAAACATATTGTCATAAAATACTGATATATTTTCCAACTGTCTTCATTATCAATAATATAAACTTATCATTATCATAATAGGAAGACACACTTTTTTGCATGATAATTGATTTCACATCAAAAGAAAACATATACCAGAATGATAGATTCTGTGATTGTTTTGTAACATGCTGAACGAATCAGCCATCATGAAAAAAGAAGCATATGTTTCTTTCCAATGATAATTTCCATCAACAAGAGCTCCATCCAATCATACTAGAATTGTCCATGGGAGTTTGACAAAAAAAATAGTGAGTATCAACGTAATTACATATTATCAACTACACATTGTCAACCATTACCACTTGTCAACCAGAATAGTCATCAACCAGAATAGTCATTAACCATTGCCAACAATTAACAATCATAATTAGCAATTGGTAATCAATGGTTGATGATTCACAAAAAGGATTAGCAAATCTTATAATTGTGAATATCCATCAATATGAATGAATCATAATTACCCATGACGGATCCATGTATGCTGCTATATCTGGTGTGCCATGGATCCCATCAACAAACACCCCCAGTCATGTTAGCAGCCATATACCAAGCACCAGCCGGATCCGTCATGGGTAATGCCATTCACATCCTCCTACAAAGTGGGGCCCCCTAGATAGCTAAGTTGGTTTATAACTCCAATAACTATGGTTTATGGTAGTTATAACTATAGTTAATGGGGTTTATAAACCAACTTATAGATCTGGTTTCATCTCATGGCGGATCCCGAGTCGCTGCAGATGGCGGTGGAGTTGGAAAGCCGTGCCACTAGCACGGAGGTGAACCCCTCGGCACATAAGTTGGGAGGCCCAGGAAACGAAGAGCCAAGCCGTGGCCAAGCCAAGTGGAGGAAACTTTCTCCATGGGTGGAGTGTCCCATAGAAATGGCATGGAAATGCCATGGAAATGGCATGAGAATATCTGGTTGGTGGTTAGTTTGGAACCATGGAATGAATGGATTATGACTTTCCAGAAACAGTTCGGAATGGAATATTTATCCCAACTGACGAACTCCATCATTTTTCAGAGGGGTGGCGAAAAACCACCAACCAGAAATGGCATGACGATATGACATGTCCATGACATTTCCATATAAAAACAGATGAAAAGCCATGGATTTTCCCTGGAAATATGTGGAGATATGTGAAGAAACCGACCCTTCGGGACACTCCCCGGAAATCCCCGATCTGAGTTGCTGGCTCTAACGCCGCCAGTGTAGAGGGTTATGATGAAATATGAGGAATCACCGACTCGGTATGTTTTGTTTCCCGGTCTATCGGTGTAAGTGTATCGGTGCATTTTCCATTACCCATAGGATCCATGGTGCTGGTATATATGCTAACATAAAGGGGGTATATTGATGGTAAATGTTACCATATATAGCATACATGGATCCGTCATGGGTATTGGTGGTAACTTCACCACCAAGTTTTCCATATGTGCTCCATATAAAACCACATACAAGTCCTGCTTTCCAGGTGCACGCAAACCACGCAAACCACGACTCCCTCAACGACCTGGCACGGGAGCCCAATTTTTTTTGTGACATGGATACCTTATAGTAACATGACTAGGGAAAATCGCTACTTAGAATGTGGTAAATAGGTATAAATCAAGTATACACGGTTATAAACGGGCCATTCAAATAGTTATGTTAGTTTACCACAGGGTATGGACGGTCTTGATGATTATTGATACGCTGTGTATATTTACTTAATTACAGTTGCAACGAATGGTCTCAACTGATGTATCTCTCTATCTATATATATATATAGATCCAGAACTGGTTCTTACATTATTGTTGATGTTGGGTAGGTAGGAACCATCAAATAAGGGTATGAAGATGGATATTGATCAAAATTTAAGTCCAAGGGACAACACAAAATATCGTAATTCTTTAGAGTCAACCATAAGGATAAATTATAACGACCTCACTGGGGATTTCACTGGAATGATGGTTAACAAGGGGATTCATTCTCAAATGGCCGTTGTTTCAGACCCCAATTCTGACCCATACCCGTATAGGAACCATCAAATATGCTAGTTCATTGCTAGATGGAGATAGTTATCATATGAGTTACGGTCAAAATGGTTGAAGAACACTGTAGTATGGCAGAAGCACTTTTGTGAGAGATGTGCATGAAACACGGTAAAGCGATAGGGCCCCCTTCAAAAGCGATAATGGCACAAAACCCTGGAAAGCGATATGGACCGCCAAAAAAAACGATAACCGAACATAGTAATTACTGAGATGTAAGGGATTTTGGCGGGAGCTCATAAGATACATAATCAAAGTCATACATATACATATATATATATTACGTATATATATATATATATATTGGTAGTTATGAATGAGAGAGTATAATATGATATAATGCAGGAAGGGGCCAAACGATAGGTTTCTTTTGGTTTTTGAATAGGTTCACGATCGGATTTATGCTGGATATATTGAGCTATTCAGATTGGATAACGTAAACAAGAAAGAAACATAACTAGGGGGCCCTTTCTGTAGGTTTTAAACGAGATAATATAATTGAATGTACTCAATCATGTCTCCGTTTCTACGAATTGCATGATGATTCAGGCAACTTAGAAGCCAAAGGCACCAATTATTTGGTGTGGGATGAACAAACCAAAGAAGTTACCATTGAATACCGCAAACTTAGGGTTTCTAATTTGCTATTTGTTGGAACATGAAAAAAATGCACATGCACAAGAATTGGTTTGCAACATATTTGAGATGAGCCAGGGATATGTTGTTGGTGAATGGCTGATAGATGGTGATGAATGGATGCTCTGTCATACTAAAGAATGGACACATATCCTACATGACTGCATGCATGTCACATCTCCAGCGTTGCGCCAGCGCAATTCACCCAGTTTGTTTTGAGAATAACTGGCACAACCCAGACAGTCCAGTGCATAAGTGGCTTGTCATTTGAATGCGTCTTATTTTATGTCCCATTGGAAAAGAGCCGATGGGATAATGGGATGATGATGATGATGATGATGATGAAGACAATCTATATTGATACTGATTATAATGAAATATAATATATAAAATCTATATAATATGATAATGGGATGATGATACTGTAGTATACTGCGCAGATCCATATAGAAATCGCATTGTTGTGACTCCGATGGTCACTATCTCTAATGCCCAGAAGTGGTTGAAAGTTTGTTTCTTCAGGAATACCCCGCATTTGGCAGGACAAGACCGTTTTTTTGCTGCCAACCAGTTTTGTTCCCCTGAACCAATCGGTGCATCCATGGTTCATCCATAACATCCCTCTGATAATTTAACATAGCTATTGAACATGACCATTTATAGTGGAGTTTCCCATTGAAAATGGTGATTTCCATAGTTATGTTAGTTTACCAGAGGGTACGGTTCAACTCAGTTTGATGAGTTTCATGGTTCAATCCCATATTAGTTTGTTATACCCCCATTGTCATCCACCAAGCTTTCATTCAATGGGAAATTCAGGATCCTAAAATGGAGGTACTGTACCATATAAGGCCATATTTTGCTGGGGATATTCCCTTACATAAGCCTTACATAGGCTTTATATATGGTAGGTACCTCCAATTTAGGTTCCTGGAATGGCCATTGAACCAAGCTTTCTAATCGACACTGAGCAGCTTGCCAAGTTTTGGACAGTCTTCCAGCCCCCAACTCATGGCAGGGTAGGTGGTAGATACCATGAAAAAGGGACAGTTTGTCATTGGGTTTACCTCTTTAATTCCCCATTGTATGTACATATAATATATATATATATATGTACATACATATTATGTTTGTTAAAAATGTATCCCCAGTATTGTTGGTTTAGCAATCATAAAAGGAACATATTATAATAAAATCAGGTTCATCCCAACAATAAAGATCCCAACCTATGGGGCTGATTTCACCACGCAGAAATACCCATTTACAACTTCAACTGCAACCCCCAAGTACCGTAAAATGTACTGTAAAATGTAAATCCCATGATATCACATGGAACAAATCCCATTATATCAATGGGAATTCCAGGATCCTAAATTGGAGGTACCTACCATATATAAGGCCTATGTAAGGCTTATGTAAGGGAATATTCCCCACAAAATATGGCCTTATATGGTACAGTACCTCCATTTTAGGATCCTGGAATTCCCATTGATTATATCACCATCCAAGTCGGGTTTTTTCCATGTAAAATCCCATGATATCACCATGAAATCGATGGTTTACCACGAGGATTGGCTCGCAAGCCGCCGGCAAGGTATGTCACAGCAGCGCTGCTGGGCCTGGTCTTGGCATTCAGTTTGGTGCAGAGGCTGTTTGAAAAAACACCGGGGTCGTCGTGTTTTGGACGGTTTTAGGTCGGTTTTGGAAGAAAAAAGTGAGATGAAAAAAAATGGAGATGTTTGATGATTTTTACATTTTACATGGAAATCATGGGGATATAATGCGATGTTCAAATGGTAAATCATGTGCTGATTTACTGGCTATGAATGATTATGAATGTTGATAGAAAATGATTAAAACATCGAGGTATGAAACCAACCAGGATAGTTGTGCGTGTGTATACATGTACTGTATAGTGTATATATATAATCCTCATATAGTATAATATAATTAATATAATATAACTAATATTAATATGATATCATATAATATAATATGATATATATATATATATATTTGTACAATAGGTTTTGCTCAGATTCACAGTGCCAATGTTGTTTGCATTTTAGATGAATCTCCCGTGCCGACAGAGGCTGTCATTTTGCAACCCAAGGCCGATTTCAAAATTAGTCGAACCTATTGCTTATCCTCTGCGCCAAGCAGACTCCGTCCGGAACCACGGGTCTGGAACCATGTTTTCTCAACACAGCCAACTACAGAGAAGGTGGAATATAATGCACCTGTTTGAAGGGTGAGCTGCCAACAGAGTGGCGCAGGGGGTTCTTTGGTGCCGGCAAAAGGCATGGTCTAAACATCCTCAACCCCTTGGGCCAAAACAGGAAAGCAGCCTCTCAAGGAAGTACTTGTGCCAGAAGGAGCTGTTGCCTGATGCCACTTTGCGGCGCCGCAGGCTCTTACCTGACATTGGTGAAGAAGTTCGTCGAACGAAGAAACGCTTAGATCGAGCGAGGATTCGATCTCAGAAGCAAAGAAGTTTGCTGGAGGCAAAATGGAGGGATCTGCAAAGCAGCTCCTCCAGCAGTTCTTCTTCAGATTCATCCAGCTCAGAGAGGTGAAAACACTGAGCTGCCACCATCTTGATGAATGTGAGACATAATTACTTTAATGAACTAGGCTTAGTACTATAGCGATACCCCCCTTTAAACTACTATAATGCGATGATGTGCAAATTGCTACAAAACTGTGGTTGGCGATGGGATTTTAGAGATTATGTTGATGTCCTTTCCCCACACAAGGAGTTTAGGCAGCCGCACATATGGATATGTTATAATTTGTTATGGCAAGGAAACAAGTGCGAAATGAAAGATATATACTCCTGGAACTGGCTAGCACATTCTCTTCCACGTCTCAGAAAAGTAAAGCATGTAACAAAATGTAAAGGCCTGTAGAAGCTGCGTTGATGGAAATGCACGTTGCTGGGGTCATTTCTTTTATCATTTCTTGGTTGGTACTTTCCGTCCCCATCAGGATGTAGGCCAAAATTCCACTGAACTTTCCGGTTGAAATCACCAACCAGGGGCCAAACTCATGATGAGTGGCTAGAAAAAAGATTGCTGGTTCTGAGTGTCAAAATGTGAATTTGTCATGTTGTTGGCATCTAGCCATCCAATTTTACGGAAGCTAATTTCGACCCATGTGCCCGTGTTTGCTTCGAACAGCCCCGCTTCTGTATTGGTGACAACGCAATCTTTGCTTGCTGGATAGTTCTTATTGTTTGGTTCAATTCCCTTGTCGCTTCCAAACCATTTTGTTGGTCAAATACATTGGTGTTGTTGAAGTCCCCATATGTGCCATGGTCAAGCTATATACATGGGTTATTTTCCCATAAAAGGGGATCGTCATCCAACCACTAATAAGGGCTAATATACTCATGATGCCATACCCCATATTCATCCGATGTACATAACTTGACCCATGGCACATATGCAGTGGTTGGGCGCATCACTATAGGTTAAGAACTTAATCAGTATTCTGTCAGAATCCCATGTAACTCTTATAACCGCAACTGTTGATTTCAAGGTAACATTCCATGGTCAAAATGGGGCACCCCCAAATTCCATAACATTCCATGGTCAATCATCATGGTCCCAGCCTCAGCCATTTTGGGGATGATATGCAGCATTTTCAGACACACCAACTTCACTTCTTCGTCCTAAGCCGCAATCCAGGAGGCAGGGCTGAGTTTCAGCTCAGGAGCTGGCTACGAGCGGCGATTCTCGGAGACCGTTCAATGGATATATCTATTACAGTCTATAGTCATCCCATGTGATCCCATGTGATCCCCAAAAAAGGAAAAAAATGGAAAAAGTGATTCATCACCATTTTGAATGGGATTTTACTGTTCTATCTTTTGGGGGGCAATGGTGTACGTAGCATGTTCATTCTGGATATGTTTGTTGGTTGCTTCTTGCCAGTTTTGTGCTCCAAATCCAGCTGAAGGACGTAGAGGTAGATCGAAGTTGTTTAATTGAAAACATGTTTTTTGTTGATAGTGTACAGCAATATATATGCAATATGTTTATCTCTAGAAACCTATTCATTCGTTACTGTTGAATGTACATCAAAGAAACCATGCAGTCACAATCTTCCATGACTTTTCCGGAGCAACAACCTGTCACCTCTAAGGTACCAACTGAGCTGATCCCATCGTCATGCGAAGACCAAAAGTCCCGAGCTGCGCTGCTAAGATGGTGTGGGGAGTATCTCAACATTTGGAATCAAGGGCCATGGGTTTATTTGAGAATAGGCTACCCCCAAAAAGAGTATGGTTGTTGGTGGAATTTCGATTCAATTGAGGATATGTTTGGGTGATTGCATATATTCCCGACTTTAAGAGCCACTGATTGACTGAATTGATGTCATTCGCATGGCAATGTGAAATTGATATCGAGATGCAGTGCAGATGCAAGCAGTACAATGATTAAAAATATTAAAGGCCTACCCTCCGGAAAGCAAAGGTGGCAATGGAAAAATATCTTCATTTAACTACAGATGATTTTCCCAATAAAACCTTTGTTTAGTTCAGGCATTTCCCATTGCCATGTTTGATTGCCCAAAGGGACGTAAATCTGCAACCTGACTTGTTTTCTTGTAGTGTCTTTGTTTCTCGATTTTCCGGACATTGAAGCACAACATTCCGATGCTGATCTGCTTGAGGAATCCTTTGCGATGTTGGCTCATGGCATCTTCCAAATTGTGGAATTTGATAAACCCCAAAATAAACTACAACGAACTTTAGTGGAAGTGTTTGGTATACATACTCCATCCCCAGTGTTGTTTTCGTTTATGATGTTTATGGATGTTTATGGTGCCAATGGGGCTTTGAATTGCACATGGCACCGCAGAAATTTTCCGCCCAAGCTCAGGGGCTGCTGAATTTGGGATATGGCAAGCCCCAAAAAGATGCAGAAAAGGTTAAGTTTATCACTATGTTTCGTGGGATTTTACTGAACTATCTTGGGGGTTACTAGAATATGATACCAATCCGCCTCCTTGTGAAGAGACTGCGCAAACTACAACCAGGCTTGGTTGGCATTAGCCAGTTTTTATCCTTTGTATGTTTGATAGATCATGATAGATCTGTGTTTTGCGACGTCATGCATCATTTCAACATATTTCAACCTTTGAATCAAAAGTCCAAAGGGTGCAAAACAATAAGACTTTGACTAGTATCTCATCAGTCATTATTACGTATACTATTATATACACCAAATAAATGATGAATCTTCGGTCGTGACTGCAGCAGCGTTGTGTCGCAGCTCGCCAATGCGGCATGTTTCGCGGCCATGGGCTCAGTATGGCTCAGCATGGTTCAGCACTGAAATCGTCAACCAACTGGTTAGAGACTAGTGCCAACGAAAAATGTTTGCAGTTGGTAAATTTAGTCCTACCCAGCTAAAAATATCTCAACATTAGATTCGTTGATATCCCATAGGATCCATGTATGCTATATATGGTAACATTTACCATCAATATACCCCCTTTATGTTAGCATATATACCATCACCATGGATCCTATGGGTATGTAATTCTCTAAGATTCACCATGGAAATTGACACCCTTTGGTGGACTCGGACTGACATTGCACTTTCATGCAGGCCCAGTGCCGTAGTATAAGCAATGTCAATTTACAGATTGTACAATAGTGTTTCTGCAATTGGCAAAAGGCACTGAACTGAATGGACTATAGATCTCTATAGTAACTGGTTGGTGGCATGTTCAGATTTTCTGTGGCATGTTTGATATTTTTTTGTGAGGACAGATGATGCTCCAAAGGCTTCTCTCTTCGAAAAATCCAGGAATATCATTTGTTTATACCATAATTACCTTCTGGTAAACTAACAGTTCGCTATTGAACATGGCCCAGTCGAAATAGTGAGTGTTCCCCTTCAAAATGGTGCATCTTTCCATAGTTATGTAACAGTTTACCGGAGGCTAAACCTCCATATTTTCCTATGGCTTTTCCTATGGCTTTTCCTATGGATTTTCCCATCACCCCATCATCCCACAGGCGACTGTCGCTTGGGCGCTGGCCGGTGCCTGCCTTCCGGGCAGGTGCCGTGCCGCTTGCGCTCCGAGGCACCGAAAAAATCAGTTAGGGCCATTTACTACAGTTATAAGTGGTTATAAATGGGATTATAGAGATTATACATTCTATAAATGGGGTTTTTCTTAGTACTTAGACGATAAATGGCCATAACTGTAGGTCGACTGAGTGGGAAAGAGATGTTACCCTTTGGTAATTTAACGGAGCTATTGAAAATGGCCATTAATAGTAGATTTTCCCATTAAAAATGGTGATTTTCCATAGCTATGTTAGTTTACCAGAGGGTAGAACAATGTCATAAACCAATAATTATAAACCACCCATATGAAATGCCATATTAGTTGATGGTCTATACCACCCATTTATATCAATTTATGCCAGATAGATGCCAGTAAAATGGTCTATACCAACTATTTATGCATGTCTATATATACCACTAAAATTGGGGATGGTTTACTTTCAATCATAAACATGGGCTGTTGAACCATATCAAATGGCGAAATAGCCAATGTGTCGGGAAAACCATGGAAAACCCGAATGGTTGGGGATCATGGCAGTGAAAATCAAGTTATTGTTAAAGCTCCTTGTTGTCGTCCAGTGTTGATGTTGGAATGGCGACTTTAAGAGCAATGGCAATATCCAAAGTGTTGTGTGTCTGTGTATTCTCACACGCATCATGAAAGATTGCATCATTCACAACGATATTAACACTATCACATATCAGAGTGTGTGGCAAGTTTTTGTTAGGCTTCTCGTTTCCATTGAGTCAGCAAGGAGAGAATAGTTCGGCTGAAAAAAATCAGCCCATCGTTGCGGTGGACCCCCGACTGTATTACGACACGCGCTTCATTGGGATACGGGATACCCGATCCTTCAGATTGTCTGATGAAAATTGCTGTTTGTTTGAACAAAACCATGACCTTTTTTGGGATTTTCCGGTTGGTTTTCCGGTGTTTTGAGACAGAGCTATATGTTTCAAGTTTCATTCTACTTCTTTCCATTTCATTCTTACCTAATGTTGATGGGGTTGATTGATAGTGTTTAATGAATTTTACGTTTTTTTCGTGGAAACAATACAGCGACCTCACGTCACGACGTCACTGGAAAGATGGTTCGGATTCGGTAACTATCCCCACATAATGCCGGAATGATTCAGATCAGTGACTTGTTATTGAATATATAATGTGTATTGATTTATCAAGAAACAATTCCAGATTATTGGGTCCATAGAAAAACCTCAATAGATTCCACTAAATCTCTATTTGTTATGCTTAAATCATGTTCTTTGTGCTCAAATGATCATGTTGCTTGGTTCATAAGCTTGTTGGGATTGGGGTACACTCTGGTTATTTAACATAGCCATGGGCCAATGGGAAATGGCCCATTTATAGATGGTTTACCTATTGACAATGATGATGTTCAATGGCTATGTTAAATAAACAGATGGTAACTCTTTAGCTTCGTATATTGCTATACTATATCCATATGTTTTTTTACCAGAGTCAGAGGATTACTACAGATATCCGATATCTCCATGAATTCCCATTCTTCACGGTTAAATCCCCATCATCAACTGGAGAAGTCCCGCCATGAATTCATCACATCCCTATTGATCAACTGGATCCCCATTAAATCCCCATTAAGTCACAATAAGTTTATCAAACATCCCCATTCTCTCTCCATGATTTGACACATGTTTGATGGTTAAGTATGGTTGAGTTAACCAGTTTGGAAGTTTTTCTTTCCCATGTTGCAGTTATGGCCCCTAACAGTTACAAGTGGTATTACAACTCCTATAACTAAGGTTTTATTATATCCTGGTTGGTGGTTTCAAACATTTTTGCCATAATATATGGGATAATCCTTCCCATTGACGAACTTATATTTTTCAAGATGGTTAAAACCACCAACCAGTATGATTAACATTCATTAACAGTTAATAGGATGAACTCCTAGAACTCAGGTCATATCATTAGAATCCCACACCTGTGCACCTGTTATGGTCCCTTTTCGTGGTGTATCCCCAGCCGCAACCTGAAACAGGACATGGCCTTGGTTTTAGGACGGCTTGTCGAGGTTTTTTTAGGTGAATTTCAGGTGCCAGGATGTCAAGGTGGATTTTGCGGCTGCATCCTTAAAATGGTAAGTTACCCTCTGGTTATGTCAAAATAGCTATTGAAAATGGCCATTTATAGTGGATTTACCCATTAATAGCATGGTGATTTTCCATAGTTATGTTAGTTTACCAGAGGGTAACATGAGTTAACCGTCAAACATGGGGAGATCATGGTAAGTTAACATGGTGAGTCACGATGTTTTTCAGAGTTGGACGTAACTGTGGTCCATTTCTTGAGCTATCGAAAATCAGGATGAAGGGATTTTAGCATGGCTGGGAAAGCCCAGAATTCAGAAGTGGGCAGCTATACATTTGGCAAAGTCACTGAACTGAATGGACTATAGATCTCTGTAGCAACTGCTTGGTGGTTTGGAAGATGTTTTTCAATGTTTCCATTCAGTTGGGAATTTCAGAATCCCAACTGACGAACTCCATCATTTTTCAGAGGGGTAGGTCAACCAGCAACCAGGTAATCAACGGTTTACACAGCATCTACAAATGCTGAATTGTCCATGGCTATGTTCAATTACGGTGAATTCAGTGAACTAGACAATGGATGATGCAATTTTCATTTTCATGTGAATTTTCATGAATTTTCAGTGAACTGTTTTTAATGGATATTTTCATGGGATTTCTTGTGATGCAACTGATTCCATTCATTCCATTCCCCTTGCCCAAAATGAAGAGATCCAATGGAATCAAGCAGGGTTTCATTTGGGGGGTACTGTGATGGAGAAGGGATTAGTTGCTTAGGATTCTGGTGAGCAACTTAGATGTCCACATCAAAAGTTCCATCTTCCTGCGTTTCCGGACCCACGTTTTCTCAAGATGAGCAGTTGCCATTCTTGGCATGTTGGGGAGTAAAGAATCAGCACATACCAGATGTTTAAGGTTGTTAATAGATGATGCTCCGAATCCCCAAACTCCATGGCAAACATTGGTACATACGCTGATTCCCATTGACATCTACTGATATCTACTGTATAGTTTGTAGTTCCAGATGCTGCTATAAGAATCCATAAGAATTCACCATGATATCCACAGCTTTTTCTGGAAATTGCCATCACCTACACACTTGGTAAACAGTGACACAGAAAATAGTTACACAGAAAAAGATAGAAAAACTCCCTCGAAGACTCGAAGACTCTTCAAAAAGGACCTTCCCAATATCTACTCAATCTACTCAACCTGCTTTGGTGACATCAGAGGAGTTTTGCCTCTGCTAGTGAGACCGATCCCTACAAGACCCTTGGCGAGACCTGTGCTGACGTGAAACTCTGCAAACAAGATACCCTCTGGTAATTTAACATAGCTATTGAAAATTGCCATTTATAGTGAGTTTTCCCATTAAAAAATATGATTTTCCATATAGTTATGTTAGTTTACCAGAGGGTAAGTCAAACAATAATCGAATGAATTTGCAAGAAAGATGCAAAAGTCATGAACAACAATGATCAAATTTGGTGAATTTCACCAACACTCAGTGTCCCTGGGTGTTTCAATGGAGGATAGCCCTCGTCCGCCAAGATGATCAGGGGGATTTCTGTATCTGGGGAAGTAGCCTCTGGTAAACGTTTACATCAAAAAAACTGGAAAATCACTGTTTTTTCATGGGTAAAACAACATCAATCAACATCAATCAACATCAATCAACATCAATCAACATCAATCAACATCAATCAACTATTTCTATCGCCATTTTCAATATTTTTTTCTATGTTTACAGAGGCTCCAGCTGGATCCATGGGTTTTTCGGCTGGATTTTTTTCACCAGTGACGGTCGCCCAGGATTCTCGGCGTGGACCGGAACGCATCCCAGGAGGACATTAAGAAAGCCTACAAGAAGCAGGAGCGAAGGGGAGACCATGTGGATAGAACTTCAACTAGATATGTTGTTTTATATATGTTTATCCATATATGGAAATACTATGACTTACTAGATATGGTTTTATAATGTTTATTA
This sequence comes from Cladocopium goreaui, assembly GCA_947184155.2. Taxonomy (NCBI): domain Eukaryota; class Dinophyceae; order Suessiales; family Symbiodiniaceae; genus Cladocopium; species Cladocopium goreaui. The sequence goes on from CAMXCT020005290.1 coordinate 314,388, forward strand.
TTATTTAAATATGTTTGTCAAGATGGGAATATGACTTCACTCAGAGTATGTTTTTTTTTCAATCTTGGGCCGCCTGATATGGTTTTATAATTTGTTATATAATGTTATATACGTTATACATTTGTTTGGGAGTATGACTTTACTCAGAATTTTAGATGCTATGGAATGCCATGGAGTGATGACTTAGCTATCAATTAACTTAGTGAGTGGATAGTGTAAGCAATATATATATACATATTTATGTGTTTCTATATCATGGAATTACTGTAGCTGTGTAATAATCTGATCACCTCGCTATGTAATGACACTATGAGATGATATGGAATTCGTTCATTGGTTAGTTAAATTTGGTGAGTGTGTGGATTTCAAGCACTTAGTATGAACCATGCATTAACACATTATAACCCATATCGGGATTATGACCGATAATAACGTATCATTATTGCAATCAAGAGCCATAATGACATGATTTTAACCAGTGGATATCAGTGGATTGTACCCTCTGGTTATTTAACATAGCCATGGAAAATGGCCCATTTATAGATGATTTTCCCAGCTAGAAACCTCCATAAAAAAGGGATTTTCCATGGCTATGTTAAATAACCAGAGGGTAAATGATAATCGACCATAACCCTATCCTAAACCTGGTCATTGCTAGGCCATGAAGTGGCATCCAGACCGACAAGCGCCCGAGAAACGGGAGGAGGTGGGCGTGTCGACAGGGCCCAACCAGAGCTAAACATGGCAACCTTAGGCGCTATTTCTACAAGAAACAGTTGGTTGATATTTCTTGAGGGTGGGTGTATCAATCACCGTGTACATATTGGGGAGTATCATGGTATCTATGAACTGGGAATGAAAACCAGCCATTACAAGAAAAAACATAACCCAGTGAAAATACATGAAAACCCAATAACCCATTAATGAATACAACAAAAACACAATGAAAACCACTTTATGGCCCAAGTATTTTTGTTTTATTCAGTATCCGCGTTAAAGGGCCATAGAGTGGCGGTTAATCCGTCACTCCCATGAGAACCAACCATTGATCAACCATCAGCCCAGAAGTTTAACCATGTTTATCATTATCACCAATCTTTATCATTTATCTGGATAAATTAGGACGACCTCACTGCGACCTCACCGGAATGATGGTTAGGATTGGGGTATATAACTAAAAATGTTTTCCTCAATAGCTTATTCTAATGATTTTTTAAACTTGAAAAACATGCAAAAAAAGGAGAACACATGGAAACTCAAAAAGCAAAACTTCAAAACTGAAAAAAAAAACGGATGCAAAATCAATGGTGAAAAAAAGGAAAAACAAAAAGGGAAAAAACAATGGGAAAAAATGGACATTTGCATTTTTTTGGCATTTATGGTGCTTTTTCGATTTGTTTGTTTTCTTTTATTCGCATTTTTTCCAGGCAAAAAGCAAAATAAATACAAAATAAAAGCGAAAAAAAGCACATCGAGAAAGCAATATAAACGCAAAACAAATGCAAATGGACAAGTCATTTTTTTTTGTCCTTTTTGACTTTCCTGTTTTTCCCCTTTTATTTTGCTTTTGTGTTTTTTGGATTTGGCTGATTTGCTTTTTGGTTTTTCCATGTTTTTTTCTTGCATTTGTCTCGTTTTTTTCAAGTTTGCTGATTCTTAGAATAAGTTATGGTCTGGTGAACATAAGGGTAGCTATCCCAAAACAGCCTTATGTTATCTTATTGTCCAGATGTCTTAAAATGCCCTGTCTCTGGATTTCTCGAGTCTCTGGAAATGTTTTTAGAGGCAGCGTCTGTCGGTAAAAAGTTAGGAGTCATAAATTGGAGGCAAAAGTGGGGATTTCGGCAGCGTCATGAAAAAACACTATCATCATTATATATATATATATATTATATCACTATCATTAACCAACATATTATATATATATATATTATCATCATTATATTGGGTAAATTTCATCACGACCTGACGTCGCGACCGAGCCCTGGGAATCATGGTTAGAATGGATTCGGGGAATCATCCCCTTTTATGGCCGCAAGATTCAGGTTAGTGAAATATTGTAATTTACCCAGATTATATATATATATATCATTATTAACCATATGTAAATCACGATCATCATGTTTGATTAAGAAATGATTATCATCATTTATTCAGGTTTATGATATTTTATGATATCGATATCACTATTATCATTACCATGCTATGTAGCTGGGTAAACTATGGTAAACTCACTATTTCGACTGGGCCATTTTCAAGTTCGCAAACTGTAACAGTTTACCCATTGCTATTGTTATACCTCCAGTTTGCCCATTTCAATAACAGTTTACCCATTTTCAATAGCAACTGGAGGGTACTAACCAAGTATTGTTATACCAATACCTCGGGATTTTCCATTGCCCCTCGACCTCTACTCGACATCCTAGGCGCAAAAACGCTTCAGCCAAGTGGCCAATGCTTACGAGGTGTGTGGGATGATCAGGTGGTTTTTATCTACATTGGTGGATATTAAATAAGATATAATAAGATATAATTGGTATGATATATTCAAACAGTATCCAAACCTTACCTTCAGGTAATTTAACAGTTTGATATTGAACATGGCCCATTTACAGATGAATTTTCCCATGAAAAATGGTGATTTTCCATAGTTATGTTAGTTGGTTGGTGGTTTGCAACCCTGGAATTTTATGACTTTCCATTCAGTTGGGAATGGAATAATCATCCCAACTGACGAACTTATATTTTTCAGAGGGGTGGCTCAACCACCAACCAGTATAATAAGTATCATTTAATACATAAGCCAACTGGGTGAACCTTGGCGACTTGGAGGCGAAAAAAAATCATGTGATCTCCTCGTGTTTTTTTTCGCATTTCGGTGATTGTTCGAGCCAACTGGAATGGGAATGCCCTCTGGTTATATATATATATCATTACTAACCATATGTTAATATATGTTAATCACTATCATCATGTTTGATTAAGACATGATTATCATCATTTATTCAGGTTTATGATATTTTATGATATCGATATCACTATTTTCATTACCCTTTGGTAAACTGTTACATAACGAACTGGACAATCACCACCATGCTATGTAGCTGGGTAAACTCACTATTTCGACTGGGCCATTTTCAAGTTCGCAAACTGTAACAGTTTACCAGGCCTGGTAACTGGTATTAATGGAATTTTACGATCAACCATAGGGGTTTACCCCAAGAGGAAATCAGAAGGGTTTTTGTACCTCCGGATCCCTCCGGGATCTGGCTGGTTTTAGGCTGCCCGAAATAGAGGTTTTAGTGGGAACATCATCCTTGGCTAAATGGATTAATTATATATATATATATGATTATATATCATTATATAATATTATATATCATTAATCTATAATGAGCAATCATTTTATATTACATCATCCAACTAAATGGAGGATTTTTTCATGAGCAAGCCACGTTTTTTCATGACACCGGAGGGTAATTGGAGGGTTTTCTAAGCGATCTTCAATCTATATATTTCATTGTTCAAGTGGACCCCATGTGTCGCATCGTGGATGATGCGGTGCCAGCCCAATCGGCCTTGTCCAGAATCCCTTGTCCAGAATCCCGGTAGATATTCGTTGTTTCTTTCTCAGATATGGGCTTCATGGTACCAGCCCAAATGGAGGTTTTTTTATTAATAATGATGGGGTGGAACGGTGGTTCTACCCTTTGGTGATTTACTCGTAACAGGAAAATTGACCAGTTTGTTCGATAATCTTCCTGTATTGAAGATGGTGATTTTTTCCAAAGCTAACTCTTATCTAGCCCTTAAATTACCAGAGGACATAGATATGAATCGATATTCGCTGATAATAATGATTAATTATACATATAATGGGGGAATTCGCAAATTTGGGTACCCAAAAACCGGGATTGTTTTTTTTCCAATGTTTCATAGGGCAACTAACGGTGGAAAGGGTTACCGGTTTTGAGAGACATAATGAATTGATACCGTTTGAACATGAACCCCCAAGAATATGTCTGGTGTATTGCCACGTAATACTGCCACAGGATGATGATCCGTTAGTCTGCGATTTGTGGCGCTATCCTACATACCCTCTGGTAAACTGTTACATAGCTATTGAACATGGCCATAGAAATAGTGGATTTTCCCACTGAAAATTGTGATTATCCATAGTTATGTTAGTTTACCAGAGGGTATCCATGGGTTTAACCTCAGCTACTAATCAGCTTTTGATTATTATAAAGTTGGTTACGACAAAGAGATCCGGGCAAATTTCATCACGACCTCACTTTTCGCGACCTCACAGGATTCATTGGGATTATAGGGGAATCATCCCAGTAGTTGGCCCAACAGTTCAAGTTATAAGTGAAATATCACAAAAATTACCCAGATATAACATCCATACATGATCCATATCCCATTCTTAGTGAATTTCTACAATTTGATATAATTTGCCCAGATGCCATCATACTTGGTGGCTCATCCCACTTTAGTGAGCCACCAAGTATCCTATCATATCCCCATTAGATCCCCAGAATTTCGGTCCTCGTGATGATCCGAACCGGCAGACCTTGACCGACGCCAAGAAGCGACAGGACTACGACATGGGAGGCGCGGAGTTCAGCCGTCGCGAAGCCTGAGATATATCAGCCTTACAGCGTAACGGTTGTTGATACATTATGATTCGTTATGATACTTAGATATATCTATATATATATATACTTAGTATAATATATATATATATATAATTGTTTTGGAATTTTACAATGCCCATAAATCAAGGTTTCGCTCGCCTAGCAAATCTCTCTCACATCGCAGTTACTAAGTGGCCCATCATAATATGAACCATTTAATTTATGCTCAAATATTCTCAAAAAGAGTAACAATCATCATTCTACAACCCATCATATTCTAACCATAGTAAATAACCCCATCACAATGGTTATAATAATCATCATACTTTGCTTCATTAGTAACTAACAATACGATGGTGAGTGTTATGACATTATGAACCCTTTATATATATACACACGATGATCAGGGTTATAATATTATGACACTAATGGGGTATGACATGGTATGACCAAACATGGATGATTTATTTCATGGAAAATCCCATCTATAAAATGAATGATGACTGGGGGTACCCCTATTTTAGGACACCGCCATATTATGACCCTATCCCATGATCATCATCTTATGACCCTATAGTATAGAATGTGCCACGTTCAGCGGCAGGCTTTCCATCCCATGGTGGTCCTGGCGGCTGGGAAGACCTGGCGCGAACGGTTTTTTGAAATGGGTTTGTTTGAAAATGATGGGGACATATGTGAAAATGATGCGGAAATCTCATAAAATGAGTCATTTTTTTATGGGGAAAATATTGGAAACTATGGGAACATGATTCAAAAACAAAATCGTGGCGGGCAAAAAGAGAAGAAAAGAAGCAACACAAAGAAATCAAAACATGGAATGACAGAAAGCGACACTAGCCTGCAAGGTGCCTCTGGCTAGTTGCATTAGTGAAATAATTGAAACAACCTCTTGACAAGCCTGAGGATAACTCGTACAAACAATTAATTCCATTCGTTAGGTGCTTCCAATCTGCTTCCACTCACGAGCTTCATTCAGTTGATCTTAACGTGGTTCCAACACGCGGAAGGGGAAAATGATTATCATAAAATTAAGAGTACTTACTCTATGAGACAAATCCAAATGATGAATTTTGCCGGCGATCTTAGCAAAATCCAAGGGCTCCAACGGTTCACATGGTCAGAACAGCAAGACATTGAGCGACCCAAAGTGCAAGCAAAAAAAATCAACTTGGATCTTCCCACTTTGTAGCTGGTTGCTGCATACGTAGATATACGGTATAATTATAATTAATATATTTTTCCTATATAAGTATATATACATATTATGTCATACATATACCGATGATATATATATATATATGATCAGTGACTTCTTGATTCCTGAAGAATCATCCCATTGATGAGTTGATTGAAACACAAAAAAGTATACAATCATCATAGTAATCAGTATATCCAGAACATTTCAATGGCTTTCAGGTAATGCCTAAATTGGAGCTACCTTATATATATATATATATACATAAATATATATATATATATACATAAATATATATATATATATACATATATATATATACAAGGTCTGTGTATGTGGATTTACCTCAAAAACATATTATGGCTTTACATGGTACTAACGTACCTCCATTTTAGGTTCCTGAAATTCCCATTGAATATTTGTCTGCCACACGGCCCAGGACCAACTGGGTACCCGGCCGGTGGCTACAACCAGGTGCTGCGCTTCCGACCGGGGGTCGGGTTGTTTCTCGGGAGGTGAGTTTGGGAATATTCATGGGGATTTGTTCATTGTGAATATTGGAATTTACAAACAGATTAGACATTTGATTAGTCTGAAATGCCCATGGTTTAATCATGTTAGGTGAATATTAGTGAAAAAGGAATATAATTGGAAGATTATGGGGATTTAGTGTGATATTAATGGGAATATCACTGGAATATCATGGAATTTTCATGGGTGAAACATTGCGGGCTTGCTGGATGAATGGTATGTTCATGGAAATATTCTTGCGATTTATGGTATATTCATGGGAATGTTATGGGGATTTGAATGGCACATCCAGGGGAATATTGAACATATCATGGGATATTCACGCGAATATAATGGAATATATATATATATACCCTTTGGTAAACTAACATAACTATGGAAAATCAGCATGTTTAATGGGTAAATCCACTATAAATGGTCCATTTTCCATAGCTATGTTAAATTACCAGAGGGTATATACAGTTCACCAACTAGAATCAACAGTTAAGCAGTTTGGTAATTTTCCCATAAGTTTAGGGATGGCAATCGTCCCAGCAGAACCCATTCCGTGATGATGTAGTATAACACCGTAATTTACTGTGATCAAATTTATGTGGCCACTGTTGACCATACTATCATATCTATGTACAGAAGGTATCGAAAGGTGTAGATTCCTACAAATTCCTACATCACTGGCCAGGTTTGAATCCATATCATAGTGTAGATGAGGAGTATCCATGTTTTTTGTTGGGACCTTTTTACAGGAGGAAGATCCCGACAACACCCTACTTTTGCTGGGCAAAACCAATGTTTACCGATTGAATCTATGGTAAATTGCTGATTTAAACTACACCCGGTTGGTGATTTTAAGTAGTTCAATTTCAAGGCCTATTTGTAAAGATGATCTTGACTATTTTTCAATATTTTTCACAGGGATCGACATTATCAGCTCATCAAATCCGTTCATTCAGCCCTGGCTGCAAGAGGTGGCACTTAGTTGCACACAATCAGCTGATTTGTTGTTGCACGCGATGAGCGAAAGTTTAGCACCAAAACACACGGCTTTGTGTGTTAAACATGGGCAAAACCCCAAGGTATCACGGCTGAGAAAATCATCCTTGCCCATCCTTGCCCCAATTTCAATGAGCATATCTTGGGGTATGCCCCATTTTCACGGAATCGCCCAATTTACAAATCTGGCTAGACACAGATCCTCGCAGATCCTGACATCCTGACATCCAAGCGGAAACGCCCAAGTTCTGAAGTTCTGACGCACTTGATCCAATCCCAAACAAGATAGAGACCATTGACGAATATCAATCCCTTCAGAACTCAGGAATTAACATTCTCAAGTACTGAAGGGATTGATATTCGTCAATGGTCTAATTACTGAAAACGAATTACTGAATGGATTTCTGTTTCCAGTACTCTTCATGAAACACTGCTCAAAGAAAACATTACTCCATTGGCTTAGCGCCAACTTAAGCCGCTACACGCTTAAAAAACGCCTCGCACTTCGCGCGGGCCATGGAGTCGTCCGAGCGGTTGCATCGCCGCAGGCGCTCCCGATTCGGTGCCCTTGCTGCAGGTGATGACTTGGGGATGGTCCAATGGTGTATGGCATTTTTTGTGAATCCCAGATAATCCTCCACTTGGATCCACTTGGAGCTTGCACCTAAAGGAAGTGGTTCATACTCAATGCTCTGGCTATTTTTTTCCCACATGTAGCTAGAGGTTATCCAGTCAACCCAACTCGCCGAAGAATCCTCGATCGTTGTTTTCACTTGGAGGATCATCCCAGTGGTTTGTAAGTGGGAGAATCCACCAATGGGGACTTACAAGGTCCCAAGGTTATCCAAGGTTATCAAGCCCTTATGGCGATGATCCTCCAAGTAGTAACATGTATAAGTATATACCAGATACAGCCCAAGCTGTATATCAGTTACACAGATATCAAATATAACTGGTATATAGTTATACATGGTATAGATGTAACTGATATATACATGGTAAATATTTGTATAAGATAGCTATATGCATATATCCTGATCTTGACATGTTTTCGGTGAATGGGTAAATTGCCTGTGGAGGATTGGCACCCAAAAAATGGGATGGATGACCAGGGGCCCCATTCATTGATCCCAATTTTTTTTTGACCATGGCACATACAGCAAAAACCCTGTTTTTTTGGGGGTCAATGTTGGTCAATGTTGGTCATATATCCGATATATCCCATGAAACCCCGATGGTTATGATGGTTGTTGTTTTTTACGATCATTGTTGGTTCAGTCGACCACAAGATGCAACAAAAACATTTGACACGACAGCATGCTCCACAGCTGCAGTCTACTTGACTATGCTGGGAGCAACCCTGGCTAAAAAATACCACGATATCAATACTTTGTAATATGATGCAATATGTGCATGCCAGCCATATGCCACATCAGTTTCGTGGATATACCATGATATACCTGATATCCTGAGCTTGACTTATCCTCCGGTAATCAAATGTAGCACTTGAAAATCCATCATCTATAGCAATCTATAGATGAATTTTCCATTTAAACCTTCCATTTAGTTCAGCTATTTTCCAGCCGCGGTTGATTACCAGAGGGTATCCACAGCTAAGGTCTACTGCATGGCCTAAGTTTCCTGGCTGCCAGACCTCTACTCTTCGCTTCGCCACGGCTGGCCGCACGCAGCACTGTGCCGCTGCGCAGCGCAGCCGCGCTGCGGCCGCAGCCAAGAGCTGTGCCGGGCACAGCGCGGCACGTGCTGGCAGCCGTGCCGGTGGCTGTACCAAGTCCCGCGCATTTGTTGGCTCTTCTTGGACCTCTTGGACTTTTGGATGGTGGATTCAGTATGAGTTTGGAAGAATTTGTTTGTTTTTTTTTTCAGTTTATTTAATGCGTAATTGTTGGATTGTACGGATTGTATGGAGGCAGAATGAAACAGTGATAGTAGAAGTGTTCAGCATTCCTTTGCTGTTGCTGACACGTTTTATCCCAAGTTTTTGTTTGATTATATAGTATTATATATATATGTAGTTATTTGCATGACCGCCTGTTTGGGGGAAAAAAATGCAGATTCTACTGTCTAACAATTGTTTCCCATATGACTTTACCTTCTTGAAAGCCGCCCGGTTTTTTGTTTGTTTCTTACCCACCCGGTTTTTTGCTGACCCCAACATCCATTAGTTTGCTTCCTTCTTTTTGGATGGTTTGTGGTTTCATGTTTTTTGCTTCTACCCTACCTTGACTTGTGATTGAACAAAATTGACTCGGAACCATTCTTAGGGTGAATTGAAACAGATTTTAAAACAATATTGAAACGTATTGAAACCAGTTTTAAAAAATGTGAAAACCATCAACTAGATGGTGTATCCGATGCAGTTGGGCCCAGGATTTTTTATTGCCGGCGGGCTTTGCTCCAGTCTGTCGCATGTGATAGCAACGCCCATTGACGTGGTGAAAACGTCACAGCAAGCGGAAGAAGAACGGAGACCCGGTGATCCAACAACCTGGATTTTTAAACCAAACAAGGAATAGGGGTGTAAGCATAATTCAATGAAAAGTGTGCTAGCTTAGAGTTGTTTTTGTTGGCTTTGTACCTAAGATAAGCTACTACGGGAATGTTTGTACCAAAATCTCCATGCAGTCAGTAATTATATTCATGAGTGACGATTAAGATTGGGGTACAGCATCGAACATAATTAGTTTTAGCTTTATCAATGATTGTATGTATATATATATATATGGTTATATATGTGTATGTTTGGATGTATACTATATATATACAGTATATATATGTATTATATCATTTTATATGTTTTCATTTATATATATATAGATATATGTGTGTATATATATATATATATACAGTATATCTGTACAGCATTCTGTACATATGTGTTAACATTGATTGCTAGTATAGTGAAATTAGACATACTAACAACATTTAAAACATATCTTCATGATATTGAGTTACATAGGTTTGGGATTCCATGTTGCCAGCGGCAGATTCGCCCTCAAAAGCTTCTTGCCGCAGGGCACCGTGTTCACCCATGATGTGTAATATCATTTAATATGGTTCAATATTGTTCTTTGGAAAGTATATTTTACAGCATTCAAGTGTGTTTGGTGGCTCGCCCGCATCACATGTGGAAAAACAAGAGCAACACATGTCTGGAAGCCACACCTGGGAATCAAAAAAGGTATGGTTTTTGCATGTTCCAACATGACAGAGTTTAGTTCTTGCATCAAAATGTAAAACCTGCAAACCAAATGATCCTGATTTTACCATGGCTAATATGGCTCATGGGTTACAGGTACATACAGAAGTCAGATAGGCCGGAAATTCTGGTTTCTCCCATTGGGGTACCCCAAAGCCATAGATGTTCGTTTTACATAGCATATTTATAAAAGTTCCAGTTGATGCTTTTGGGTCCTCATTTTTTGAAATCCCCCAGAGTCTCAAGTCGAGAGTTTTCTGGAGAAGGCAGTCGGCCGCCTGAACAACAGATGTATTGTTTCAATGGTTGCACAAGGTCTGGGCACACTTTCTGAGCATCATCACATTCACAAAGAAAAAATATCTGGAACCATACATATCATGAAAATCCTCAAACCAAATATGAGGGAAATGAACAGAAATGTGGAAAACGCGTACAGTTTCCCATCTCTCTGTAACGGTTACAGAAGGGTAAGACATATCATGGTTATCGTTCAGGTTCTCGGAGAACCATACTGAAATACTGAAATTGGAGAAAAATGTCCAGCTATCATTGCCTATCATAAATCAGCTATAAAAAAAATCATGACCAATCATATTTATCATATTCATTTATGTTTTTTTTTGCAAACATCTCCATGTTCTCATGGTTTTCCTATGGTTTTCCTATGGTTTTCCCATGGTTTTCCTATGGTTTTCCTATGGTTTTCCTATGGTTTTCCTCTGGTTTTCCTATGGTTTCCACGGCCCAGGAACGGCCGAAGTCCAGGGATGTTGGCCATGGCCTGTCAACTGGTCCAGAGCCATGGACCCCGGCGACTGCTGAGTGGCGCTGGGGCCACCTTTACGGGATACTTCTTACATGGAGCCTTTAAGTATGGCAGCCTGACAGAAAAATTGGATGGTACCCTCTGGTTATTGAAAATGGTTGGAAAATGATGGAAAATGGTGATTTAATGGGATTTCACTGGTGATTTAATGGGATACCCTCTGGTTATTTGTTACATAGCCATGGTTTTTCGATGGCCCTAATCGAAATAGATGGTTTACCTATTAATAGCATGGTGATTTTCCATGGCGAACTGTTGGTCAGAACCAGATGGTAAGTCGATTTTTGTTTTAGTCGATGGTTGTGGTTAGCCGATGTAAGTAAGAAAAGATGAAAGTGGTTGATGTGCATGATTTTTTCGTCGATGTAAGTGGTTGATAAGCATTTTTGTTTGACTGGGAATGATCCATACATAAATATATACAACTAGGGGTAAAGTATGGCTCTTGGACCGAAGGTTAAACTGGTCGGTGTTTGACGATTTTTCTTGAGAACCAAATTATACATCTTGATAAACCATTGTGAACATGTCTTCAATGGTGCTTTCTGATTCATCATCCTGATATTGATTCATCATTCCGCTATCAAGTCTAGTGTTTGCTCTCTCTTGGCATGCGTTTTGAGTCTTCTGTGAGGGTAATCCTGACGTTTTGGATATTTTCGAAAGCCTCCAGTGTTCTGGTGGGGGTTGTCATAAGGTATCGATGATTTCTCTAGGATTCCTATTACAGTCATGGAATATGCCCTAGACAAGGATAGTTTTAGTTTCCTATTGAACTATCTAGGCTTATTATGGTATTTACTAATACTTCACTAAAATCATTATCATAGTAATTAGTAAAAGTAATACAGGGTATAGTAATAGTAAAATCCATGATTCAAAACACCAATGATTACTATTGATTATATTTATTCATTACTATTCTACTAATTTTAGGATATTCACTATTTTTTTGGTGTTTTTTGTTGTGGGGATGAATATATGGGATTCATACTATCTATCATTAGTATGTCTATTACTACTAAATATTTACCTAATACATATCAATACATTATGTATAGATATTAGTGAAGTATAGATATCATTCATGAAATAGAGATTGTTGAGTGTTCGTACCCTTCCAAAAAAGCCTTAGTTGGCTAGGGTGACCAGAGGGCAAGGTACCCATGGCTGAATCTGTCAGGTCCTGATTAGTTCTTGGGGGGGGATCACCCCCAAACATTTGAAAGACTCTCCAAAAAGAATGGTTTTGAGGGATGCGATCTGGAATAGTTTTGGATCATGATCTTAAATTCAGGATTTCAAGTGATTTCAATTGAGTTCAATTTACTTTCAACTGATTTAAATTTACTTTCAATTGATTTTCCTTTGAAAGCGTACGAAAATCAATTGAAAAGAAAGAATTCCAATTGATTTCAATTGATTTTGCATCTGTTCACATCACACGGGGACTCATTTCTTTGCTTTTGAAGGCTCAGGTCCCACTCTAGCAAGATGAAAGCTAACACTAGCTATACCAAAGAAAGGCATAAAGGGATTTATGAACAAATCCGACCAAGGAAAAGTAGGACACAATAGAAGCCCTCACCAACGAACACACTATTGGAGATCTGAGTTGCTCATAGGCTACACCTTGAAAAAATGGTTGGGTGTTTTTTTTTTGTTTGTGTGTTTTAATAAGGAATTCGATGCTTCAAGAAATTTGACATATTTGTTTTTCTTGAATCAAACAGAATCATTAAAATAAATTAGATAATTACTAAACCAAAGTTGGAAGAAACTGAAAAATAAAAAAAAAGTTGGAAAAGATTGAAACATGGCCTGAGAATGAAAATCCACAGGTTAGAATTATCGTTAGTCTAAATATGAATGAAACTACCTGCTATTGATATTTAGCACCATTCGAGCTAGGGTCAAAAGATCGTATGAATGTGTGATTTCCTGCGAAGAGCCACAGGGTGATAAAAGAAAATCATGACCACCAAAAAGACACTCCGTTTGCCACTTCATGACCATGGTCTCATAGGGGTTGAATTAGCTGGGGAAAACTTGTCAAAATTCATACCCATCCCACTAATCAACATCCAACAATTGATATTCCATGTTTTTCCTATACATGGGTGTGTCTGAAAATAGTGTACCCCTAAACCCAATGGTTTTGCTGATCATTATCCCTATTAAATGGCTATTTCATTGGGAATATACCCAACATTTTCAGACAAACCCACATGTTTTTTGATGTTCAATTTCATTGCCAAGTCATCGATGATTTAGCTATTGAACATGTTAGAAAACGGAGATTCTCCACAACTATGTGAAATTACCAGAGGCTATGCCATCTATCCCCCAGTGAAGAACCTCATGGCCAGCAGAAAAGAAGTAGAAGGCAAAACACTTTTTGTTTGACATAAACCCTCTGGTAAACTAACATAACCATGGAAAATCATCATTTTTAATGGGAAAACCCACTATAAATGGCCATGTTCAATAGCTATTTTGACATAACCAAAGGGTAAACCTCCATTTTCCTATGGTTTTCCTATGATTTTCCCATTTTCCTATGGTTTTCCTATGGTTTTATGGGGGTGCCATGATACGTTTCAAAACGCACTTTGCTGCCAGCGGTTTTTCAACATGAATCCCCGACCAACTGGATGAATAGAAACTACCCTCTGGTAATTTAACATAGCTTTTGAAAATGGCCATCTATAGTGAGTTTTCCCATTAAAAATGGTGATTTTCCATAGCTATGTTAGTTTACCAGAGGGTAAATGGAAAATAACCCACCAGCAAAAGACATTCTTTTTGTGGACTATCAAAGATTGACCATGGTTATAATTCTATATAATTCTCATAATCTAGACCTAATTAGATCCCAATCTGATCCCCATCAAAATGTGTAGTTTTTTACTCGCACAAGCCAGAACACTCAAAATCCGAGGTTTGTTTGAAATGTGGAAGGCGGTTTTTCAAGTTAGCAAGGCCGGCTGTCGGCTGCCGCAATCAAACGTACTGTTGTGTGGCCTGGGTTCCGATGTTTTGTTGAGATCCAAAAATTGCCACATGGATTTGATTGAACATGATGGGAAAACCATGGAAAACCAGAGTTCTTTGTGGTTTACCATCTGGTTATTCAACATAGCCATGGAAAATCACCATTTTTAATAGGTAAACCATCTATTTCCATGGCTATGTTAAACAACCAGAGGATATCATCACCAAAAATTCCAAACTTGCCATGATCATGGGATATCAAAGGGGCCATACTTACCCAACATGCCCCCCTTCTCGCCCCTTCTCGGTGATGGTCGCAGGTGTCACTGGCGATGCACATCCCAATGCTCTGTCTCTGCGCTTTCCTGGCGGAACTGCTGGCCACCGTGGTGCTATGCCCCGCCGAGGACGGTCCCAAAACATATAATTATATACATGTATATATATATATATATTAAATTATATTAATATATACATATCATTTATGAATCAACATACTTATTAATATATATATATATACATGCTAGCCCGCCTGAAACCTACCGGTTTTGATTTCTTATTGAGTTTTACAGTGTTTTTTGTTTGTTTTTGCCTTCAAGAACAACCAACATTCTTTCATTCATTTGAAGACTTTGGATGCTTGAGTGTGATGAGTTCTGATGCTTGATGTGTAGATACAATGGCATATTTTGATTGTATTTGCAGCGTGTTCGACCATCGTATTGGGCTCCCAACAAGGAGTTTCAATTCAAATATTAACAGAATGCGCACGGCGCTGTGGCCAAATGTCAATTTTAAGCTTTACATTGGTTTTTACACTGTGTTTGTTCCTTCTTGTGACATAGGAATTTTGGATTTTGTGCGCTTTCAAGTCTTTCAGACATATTATTTGATGTTCAATATGGTAGATATGTCTTTGGCCTGTTTTCCTTACTACGTAGCTTCTGTCTCTTGTTGTACTACTGCAGCGGCTCAATACTTTGGATGTGTAGGTCTTAGGAGGTCCTAGGACCTCTTAGTCCTTACTCCTTCCAAACTATGTTTTAAGTATAATTTACGTACCTCCTAGTACCTCCACCTCTCTGCAAAGTTTCCCTTAAGTAGTGATTCAACCCACATGAAAAAAAACAACATTCAACTTTGGGTCTTTTCCCCAAACCTGAAAAAGGCAGTGGAAACACTGTAAATGACTACAAGAGACGATCAAACAGAAACATGCATCCTTCTCTTGAAGAACCAATTCTAATTGACAAGAGCAGGCTTTACAAACAGACACCATGGCCCACACTTCTTATTATTAGATACCTTGTATATCTCTTTCTGTTACCCCATAGGGTGTGCTGCCACTGGCTCAGTGAAAGGCAGCATTCCTTTGCAGAAAACCGCTTCTCCTGAACATATATCTCTTCAGAACTTGATCAGCTAGTGTTTTTCCCCAACATGTAAATATGCATTCTTTCATTCAAAACATGAGCACAGACCCATTTCACAACGTTCCAGAAGTACAATACTTCTGCAAGGAAGAAACACGTTGCACGAAAGGTCCTGCAACGTACAAGGCAGTTTTCAATCAAATGCAGTATCTCTTCAAATAAAATAAGACTATCTTCAGAAATGTAGCCGTTACTTCGAAGAACATACATGTTTTCTCTAAGCCACACTATATTTGTTGAAAAACAAGTTGGATGTTTAAAAGAAAATGCTGCACATGTGGCACAAGTACTGCTACATTGTGCTTGCTAGAGTCAGTATGCACTCATTTTTTGAAAGTATACTTGAAATGAACAGATGTGACCCGTCTTTGCTTAAACAAAAAACTCACAAATGCTACCTCTGTGAAATTGACAGTGCCCCTTCTGAAGAAAAGTGACTTGAAAGGGCACAGAATTACTTCAATAAGAAAGCTCTCTTAGTCTATGCAGTATTCACTGGAAACAGTAGTATATTTCGAAAAGAGTTGTAGTGTAGCATTATAGTACTTTTTTGCAATGTTCCATTGACAAGAGTGATACATTCCTTAAACATGGCGGGGCATTCCTTCAAGATAATGCAACATTGCTTTTGCATAGAACACCTCAATAGATGCAGTAGTACTTTGAAAAAACCTGCTCTTGTCAACTAGTTTTTTCTTCAAGGGAAACATGCTATTTTGTTCATCCTTACAACTATTCACAGTATGTTCATTATTTTTTCCAGGCTTGGGGCAAAAAAACAAAGTTGAAACTCTTTCATGGTAGTTGGACACCGACCGCTGCACTGCCGTGGCACGAAGTGGCTTTTTTTGCGTTTTGAACGTATTTGAAAGGTTAGGGTGAGGTGGGGTGGGGCATGTTAACGTTCCTTGCACGTTGCACACATGTTGGATGCTACGCAACTGAAGGGTTGGGGTGGGGTGGGGCATGTTAACGTTCCTTGCACGTTGCACATGTTGAACTGTTGGATGCTACGCAACTGAAGGGTTGGGGTGGGGTGGGGCATGTTAACGGTTAACGTTCCTTGCACGTTGCACACATGTTGGATGCTACGCAACTGAAGGGGTGGGGTGGGGTGGGGGTTCGCGGAGCGTGGACGCAGCTGAAGGAAGAAACTGACGCTGCAGCTGCTGACTATCTATATGATCCTGAGGATGCTAGTGATGATGCTGAAGATGATGATGCTGTGATGATGATGATGATGATGATGGTGATGATGTGATGATGATCATGATGATGATGTTCATTATGATGATGACAGTGCAAACAAAACAAGTAGTTTTCTGAAACGACGATGATGCATTTTCACATGCTGGATGTGCAAAATCATTGCTTCGCTATAGCGGCGTGCTTATTTTCTATTCACATCATGGACATTTTTACCACGGCCGCGAAATGGTCGTAAACCTGGTAGTTAAATCAATCCCATCTACTTGAGGGAAAACCAAGATGGATGCATTTCCAGAGGAATGAGTTCAGGATGCATTGTTCCCCCAATCTAAGATCTAAGATCTACGCTTTGCCCAGGAGTCCTGAGGGAATCTGAGGAATCTCAGATCTTAGATGTAGGTCAGGAATTCTGAATGCATTGTTCCCAGAATGCTATCATTGAAGTTAAGTTAAATCAGCCTAAACTGCTTACTACACTACTATATTTACATATGCAGCACCCCCTTTTGAAACTATTGCCATTTTTTCCTCAACATAGGCCTGTATGTAAGGTAACCCCCTTTTGACCCAACCATGTGATGAATATGTAAAAAAAAGGTAGGTTTGAGAGGGTGGGGGTACCATATATATATAGAGATGCATGATACCATGTGCATAATATAATGATATATATATATATATGTATATATGTGTGTTTATTTTGGAAGGCCATAGATTATTGGCCAATTGTTTGAGAGTATTTTTCTTGAACATCCGGCAGTGCCCAGTTCTAGATTTTCTTGGACATGGTGTCCAAATTGCGTTGAGATCCATACAAGGTTGTTTCCTTCCTCCACTTATAAGTTTATTTACAGACTCCATTAACTATATAGATACATTAATATATATATATATGTATATACATTATCATATATATATATATATCATATATATATATATATCATATATATATATATCATATATATATACACATATCTACAATAAACCCTAGGTTGTATTGGTTATAAGCCAACTTAGCGATTCCGAACTGGGGTACCACCTTGTAGGTGGTGCCAGTGACCAACGCTAGTGACAACAGTTGGTTTTCGCAGGCCCTTGATTTTGTGGTGTTGGTGGTTGATAAGCCCTTGATAAAGAGAAACTTGGTGGTTAGTAAATGTTAGTAATCCCTAGTTGGTTAGATGACCTCAGACTTCTCGCAACTTTACCTCTTTACCTTTTGATTTCAGCAGGAAATACGTTGTCAAGGGATGTTGATGGCCTGTGTGTGTTGCATTCAAATCATCCCAGAATTGCTTGAAGGGAAAATCTTCAGGAAACCCCAGAAGCTGACAGTGTCGGCTCTAAAAGCCAGGGTAAACTCTGCATATGCTGCCACCAACACAGTGAAGTCTTTTCTATGATTCAACAACCCGTGACAGCCAACAACCCGTGAGTGGCCGCTCGGTGTCAGGCAGCAAGGATCATGCTTGTAGCAGATCCTACATTTGTAGAGCCTGCACGTTTGGCTTGGGAGCGTTTCTGTCGGAGAGAGAAGCGTGGCATGCTTCATGGCATTCATAGGAAACTGGGCAACAGCAGGGGGGCCGGTGAGTGGTCTCTACTTTTCTTTAATTTTGTGATACGCAGGGGATATCACTGGTTAATTTGCCCAAAGAGGTTCGTTTCAAGACGCATCAAGAATCCTGACAAGTAGAAACCGCTCAGGCATGAACTGCGGACATCACAAGCAATGATTGTCAAGGGAGTTTTTCCAGTCTCATGGACATGATGCATAATAAGATAATGAGAGGGAAACCAAAAATTCATGGCAATCGTGACATCAAATGACACTGAACTGATGGCTTGCTGCTGAGTTTGTTCCAAACTTCCTTGGGTTGGCCCAGTTCTTTCGGATATATTTTGCTTACCCTCTGCTAAACTAACATAACTATGGAAAATCACCATGTTTAATGGAAAATCCACTATAAATGGCAATTTTCAATAGCTATGTTACTATGTTAGTTTACCAGAGGGTAAGTTCACCCCACCAAATCATGACATGCTCATCCTGTCGTGAAAAAGACCTTGATGGGGGATCCAAACCCTCTGTGGAGCCAGCGAAATCCGATAAACCACCAATTTGGGATGGTTGAAACCCTACAAATAGTGGGAAAAGCTAACAGTTCAATAGTTACCCTCTGGTAATTTAACATAGCTATGGAAAATCACCATTATGAATAGGACAATCCACTATAAATGGCCATTTTCAATAGCTATGTTAGTTTACCAGAGGGTAACTTACCGTTTTAAGGATGCATACACATTTGGTATATGATTATATGTACATGTATATATATATATATATACAAATACATATATATATATATATGTATACATATGTATATATATATATATATACATATACATATATATATATACATATATATATATATACATATATATATATATATTTATACATATATATACATATATATACATATTTCTATATTTAATATATAATTTACGCATTCTTTTGATATATTTGATATATTGGTAGTATTTTCCGGTATACATATATATATATATAGACATATACAAAGCATTGCTCTAAATATTGTTCATATGCCATATTTGCATAAGTTTATTATATGTAGACGCCCTTTCATTTGGTTATATCATTAAAAATTCATTGTATCACCATTCATTTTTCACTATCTAAATCATATTAGGTAGCGCAATACCTGGATGGTCGCTTGGATTATCAGCCTTTATTTTTGACAGCCATACCTTAGTTTAAAAAAAAATCAGTAGATCTAAACTTCCAAGCTCTGCAGGATCCTTACAATGTTTGGGCTGAACACATGGCTCGCACTGCAACAGCTGAGAAGTGAGTCAGGACATTTCGCAGGGTCGAATTGGCAGTAACATGTTGTGTGATATGATGTTGCCATTGATGTATCCATTTCTGTATATGTAAATATCATTAGATATATAGATAGACAGTATGGATATATAATTATATATATATACATATATATATATATAACACAGTATGCGTCTCTATATAATCCCTATGTATATATCAAGCTAATTCTCAGTGCATAAAAAGATGACTTCTGAATGAATTCTTCAATGATGAACCCTCCCACTTGACCGCAAGACATTGCCCATTTTCTATGGGTCGAAAGAAATGGCACTTGGGCAAGTGGAAGTGCAGGGGGAGTAATTACTAAGTGGCACCAAAGAAACCCACAGCAAATGCATTTAGGGGTTTAATCTGAGTAGTACCATGTCGGAAAGTGTGATTTGAGTTTTCTGAGTTTTCTGCACCATCTAGGAATCCAATACTGGCAATGGGAACTGCACATAATCCCCCATTCTCAATGAAAAATCATGCACAAATGGCAAACAATGGATGACTTGTTCATTCTTATGAACAAGTCATCCATTTATTTCCATGTGTGCATTGTCATGCTGTTTAATTGATTCCCGGAAAGTTCTCACCGTTTTGCTTCCAGATGGAGAGTGAATCACAGAGCTCGCAGGAGTTTGGAACGGTTGGTTTGGCGCTCTGATACCACTCTTGGCCGCAATACCATTTGCTTCAGAGCACGCAACGTTTTTGCCTTATTTCGTTTGATTGTTCTGGTTGGTGGTTTTCATGATACATGTACGTCCATTGTGGAGTATACTATGCATAAATATATATATAGGTAGACTTGAAATGGGTTGTCTCAAACTAGGGTACCCCAAATCCACGGGTTTATCAATAATAATCATTACCTATTGTATTTTCGAGATTTTTTGTGTACACCAAGTTTTCAGACACACCCATAGGTTAATTGCAGATATTATATCAAGATACACAGTGTTTTGACCATTTCCCTTAAAGATTGAATGATGAGTGATGATTTTCACACTTTCGTGCACTATTTCGCTCAACCACCAGGGACTTATTGGGATAACTTGGGGTATGTCTAGCTCGAAAAAAACACATCCCAGACCAATGGAATACATCGATTGTTTCTGGTGGTACTACTGTTTCTGTCCCCACAATTGGAAGCCAAAGCGGTATGTCAGCTGGAAGCTCATACTGTGATACTCTTCTGTTTTTGTGGCCATTGTTCTTCCGGTATGGACAATTATAGCAACCTCGCAACGGCCTCAACGTACTCAACATACATGATGTGAGACAATAGGTGTCATCAAGCCAGATGTAGTTCAGATTTACGAACTACAGAACAACATAACAAGTGGCAAGCACGTTTGGTGGTAGAAAAATGCATGTCCACGCTTCATGCCGATATATTGTATACACAATAATACACAATCTATTTATATATATATACACATACATACATACATACATACATACATACATACATACATACATACATACATACATACATACATACATACATACATACATACATACATATGTATATATGTACGTGTAAATAAATATAAATATATTTATATATAATACGTATACATACATACATACATACATACATACATACATACATACTCAAAACAAAACCACAACACAACACAACATTACATTACATTACATTACATAACATAACATACATTACATACATACATACATACATACATACATACATCCATGCTACATACATACATACAGACAGACACACCAGACATATATATATGTGACATGTTATATATTTATATATTTACACAGTTTGAATTCTCATAGGCTTATAGCCACTTGTTTATCATGATGCTTATTACATTTACTGTATATATATATATATCGACGCCAACGCCTGGGCTTTGCCCAGGCGTTGCAGCGTAGAGGTTTCCCATTCACAAACAAATGATGTTGCAAATTACCGTAATTCCTCTGGGAAAAATAACAAAGGTACTAGGGACTATTAAACAAACAAGGTCAAAACACCGAAATTCCTATGGGAAAAACAAAAACGACATATCATTTGAAATTCCTATGGGAGAAACAACAAAGGTACCAGGAAATTTTAAACTCTCAAATCGTGAAACTTAACATTCAATTAGGAAGATCAACAAAGATATGAGGAATATTAAACTCCCACCCCCGTTAAACCTTAAATTCCTACAGGGAAAACAACAAAGGTACTAGGGACTATATAAAAAAATGTCAAAACACCACCCGAAATTCCTATGGGAAAAACAAAACGGTATTAGGGAATATTAAACTCCCACCCCCGTTAAACTTTACATTCAATTGGGAAAATCAACAAAGATATTAGGGAATATTTCAACTCCCACCCCCGTTAAACTTCTACATTCATTGAAGATCGTCAATAAGGGTTTAATGCTCCCACCCCCTTTAAACTTCTACATTCATTGAAGATCTTCAATAAGGGTTTAATTCTCCCACCCCCGTTAAACTTCTACATTCATTGAAGATCTTCAATAAGGGTTTAATTCTCCCACCCCTGTTAAACTTTACATTCATTGAAGATCTCCAATAAGGGTTTAATTCTCCCACCCCCGTTAAACTTCTACATTCATTGAAGATCTTCGATAAGGGTTTAATTCTTCCACCCCCGTTACACTTCTACATTCATTGAAGATCTCCAATAAGGGTTTAATTCTCCCACCCCCGTTAAACTTCTACATTCATTGAAGATCTTCAATAAGGGTTTAATTCTCCCACCCCCGTTAAACTTCTACATTCATTGAAGATCTCCAGTAAGGGTTTAATTCTCCCACCCCTGGTCAACTTCTACATTCATTGAAGATCTTCGATAAGGGTTTAATCCTCCCACCCCCGTTAAACTTTTACATTCATTGAAGATCGTCAATAAGGGTTTAATGCTTCCACCCCCTTTAAACTTCTACATTCATTGAAGATCTTCAATAAGGGTTTAATTCTCCCACCCCCGTTAAACTTCTACATTCATTGAAGATCTTCAATAAGGGTTTAATTCTCCCACCCCTGTTAAACTTCTACATTCATTGAAGATCTCCAATAAGGGTTTAATTCTTCCACCCCCGTTAAACTTCTACATTCATTGAAGATCTTCAATAAGGGTTTAATTCTCCCACCCCCGTTACACTTCTACATTCATTGAAGATCTTCAATAAGGGTTTAATTCTCCCACCCCCGTTAAACTTCTACATTCATTGAAGATCTTCAATAAGGGTTTAATTCTCCCACCCCGTTAAACTTCTACATTCATTGAAGATCTTCAATAAGGGTTTAATTCTCCCACCCCCGTTAAACTTCTACATTCATTGAAGATCTTCAATAAGGGTTTAATTCTCCCACCCCCGTGAAACTTCTACATTCATTGAAGATCTTCAATATAAGGGTTTAATTCTCCCACCCCCGTTAAACTTCGACATTCATTGAAGATCTTCAATAGGGGTTGAATTCTCCCACCCCCGTTAAACTTCTACATTCACTGAAGATCTTCAATAAGGGTTTAATTCTCCCACCCCCGTTAAACTTCTACATTCATTGAAGATCTCCAATAAGGGTTTAATTCTCCCACCCCTGGTCAACTTCTACATTCATTGAAGATCGTCAATAAGGGTTTGATGATGTTGATGATGATTATGTTGATGATCATGATGTTGATGTTGATGATGATGATGATGATGATGATGATGGTGATTGATGATGATGATGATGATGATGATGCGTCGTCCATCGTCATTGCGGGTCCGGGCAAAACCCAGGCATTTGCCGTATATATATATATATGTATACACCTGTTTGTTTACTCCTTTGCTTTCCTCCAGATATCTTGATATCCTATATGTTTTTCTCCATAATTTCTCAATGCATTTGAATCTTGATTCTGACCTCTTAAGTGATGGAAGCCCTAGGCGAAGTATTACGATACTCATCAAATCCACATACCTCATGTGATCTATGTGTTCTCATATTATATACATATATATATATATATATCAACTGATTATCGACTTTTGTTACCTCTCTCCTAACCTCATGCAGACTCATGGATGAACTATTGATTTCTTACACCTCTATCCTAACTGTTTTTTCTTGTCTTGGCCTAGGTGAAACAGTGCAGCTACACTGTGGCCAAATTGGTCACCTACGACGTCCTCAGCACATCCTTGGCCTCGCTCTGGGGCCTCCCCAGCACGGCCAAAGTCTGTGCGGCCTTCAGTGCGGCCACGGCCGCCACCTTAGCGTCGCAGCCGGCGGACACGGTCTTCACCTGCATCTCAGTGGCGGGGGGGAGCGGGGTATGCCCCTTGCCCATGGATGATGAGGACGGAAGGGGATGGGGAGTGGATGAGGATTTGAAATGGCAGTGTGTCAAAACCTTGTACCCCTGGTGAACATCAAAATATCTGGTAAATGGATGTTCATTCCCCTAAAAATGGTATTAATAGGTATTGATCCATACCCAAATGAGACAGGAAAATTGGAGGATTTTGCCAAGAAAACATGCGGGGATGATGAGGAGATTGAGATTTGACCAGATGTTTGGATAGTTCGGGCCGGGGTCAAAAAATATGGTGGTAGTAGGAACCTGGTGAGCCTGATGACTCAGCGTCCAAGTTTCAGAGGCCACAGCCGTGGTTTCGTCAACAGCTTTGGTGCAAGCCCCTCCAGATATCCTGTAAAAGCTGGGATAGCATGAAAACAAACCAAGGCGAGATTACATGACATCAATTCAATGGTTGGCCGGGTAGGAGATGATGACGGATTGGTTTGACGGGATGATATGGGATGATGCACCAGCTGGTCCTGGATGATGGGGAGTCATGCCTGATTCCCCTGCAGCAGTAGTTTGTGTATAGCCCAAGTTGTGTTGGGGGATGGTTTTGTAAAATTGGCTTTGTCTCATGCCAACCCATGGTTTGTTTCTCACAACATGTGAGTTGGTCTGAAAACAGGGTAGCCACGGGTGAATTAGCGAGTGTCCTCCAGATTGACCCTAAGATTCGGGACGATGTCGCTTTGAGGTTGACATGGCGTCTGAATGGCTGGGGCATAGCAAAGCAGGCATCTAAATTAAGGGAATTCACCAGTAGCTACTGTAGTAGATTTTGAGGTACCCTATGTTCAGACCCAAATGGTAATGGTCACTCTTTTGATCCAACGGAATAGGACACATACCCTTGTCAAGCAATGACATGTTGAATCCCTTTATCAATTTCCTCAGGCTCTGCCAGAGACCAGTGTATGGGAAGAACTTCCCGATTCGTCCATGGTGATTTTCGTAGTTATCATGCCCGATATCAATCACATCTCTGACTGGTTGGCATTTTCCAAGTGATCTCAATATGCTGAGTGTTCCAAGTCAACATTCACAAATTGGCTACTTTTCGATTCGGAAAGTCCCTTACCAGTCGAATGCTTCGATGTGAAAATTCCCATGGAATTCGCGGATTTCCCAGCTTGCCATGTTTGATTTTCAGGTACCTGTTTTTTCAGTTTTTGAAGCTACAAGGTACCTGATGATCCATTCTTGGGGGGGTCCACTGGGGGTCCCAAGACCCATCCAATATGTTTGATGAATTAACACAACAAGCATCCACAATGGTTACAATGGGCTATGTAATTCTATGATGGTGTTTGATGATTGTTTCACTCCCCAATATGAAATGATTACCCCTTAAACGCATCAAACATGGTGTCTGTTTATCGTGTTTTCAACAATGTCAAAGAAATTGAACGATAAATGCACTGTTATACGGTGATTTGAAATGTGTTCAACATCATTTCGATCAACAGAATTTAGAATAAGATTCACAGCCCTTACAGCCCAGTGGTAATTTTTAAGAGTTTGCTATTGAACATGGCCATAGAAATAGTGGATTTACCCATTGAAAATGGTGATTTTCCATAGTTATGTTAGAGGGTAAACCTCCATTTTCCTATGGTTTTCCTATAGTTTTCCTAGGATTTTCCCATGTTCCTATGGTTTTCCAATGGTTTTCCACGGCCCGCAACCAGGACCTGTGGGAGGATAAACCCATCAGCGTCTGGAAGCAGATGCGCGATGCAGCTCGACGCCTGGGCCTATTGGGACTCTTCAGCGGTTGGCAAACGCGTCGCCTGGCGATACGACGGAAGGCTGGTTGAAGATATGTTGAGATGATATGACGGTCGGATATAAGTATGTGATTATTTAATTAAGTATAACTATATATTTATACATATGTCATATCTTATATATATACATATTATATTATATATACGTGGTATGTCGATATCACCCAGCCTGCAAGAGTTGCCTTAAGAGACGCCATATGTAATCATGGAGAACACCTCTTCAGAGCCGAGTTACACCATGTCATAGGTGGGCAACCCGATGGTTTTTACCTACCATTTGGGGATGGTCGTATTACAACCAATTGTTTGTGGCAAATGAATCGTGGTGAATCTATGGATGGTTTATTGTGTTTAACATTGTTTAACACATTATTGGTAATTCTTTGTGTCAGTTTTCAATCGCTATTAACCACCTTTAGCCATGGTGGGCACTTATCTCGACCATTGTTAATCATTATGAACCACCATAAAATGCATGTCAGCCATATACCTCACAGCAGCGATTGCCCCGGCACATCGGTCCTGATATGTGTGGTTGTTTTTTCAAGGCCATTTCAAAATAAATCTGACGAAATCATCATGTTTCCTGGTGAAATCCAAAAATTCCTATGGTATTCCTATGGTATTCCTATGGTTTTCCTATGGTTTCAATCGGTTTTACGGGGGCCCACTGCACCAGGAATCTTCCAAATGACGTTGATCGTTGTGGTGCAGCTGCTTCTCTATGACACGATCCGCCCTCGCTTCTGACGTAGCGAATGAGGAAGTGGGATATATCCCACTTTTTCTGCTAGGCTCAAGGAATTCTGGCCATGCATAACCTATGCAGTAAAATACATTAATATAAATATATATATATATATGTGTATATGTATATATATATATATGTATATATGTATATATGTATACGCATATATATATATAATATATATAATATATATATATAATATATATATATATAGTTTAATTTCATATTGAATTGGTATAGAACTCATCGCAGCCATGCGACTAACGCCCGAATTTCAGGTTCCAGACGTTCCAGTTCAAGTATCCAAAGTCGTCACATGGGTAGGGGTCAAGGATCGAGCGATTACTAATCCTAAAGCTTGTGGCATAATTCCTAGACTTGGATCCCTGCGCTGTGATCCTCCATCATTTCTAGATCAGTTTCAAGTGGAATCCTTTCAGCTTGACTTGGCGCAAGTCACCGCGGCTTCGCATCTCCGAGCAGCGCATTGGGTCAAAATCTTCAGAGAAATGCTGGTTTTTTCGTATCGGATCTCTTCATTTTGGGAGCCCAGTTGGGGAATACCTTTGCATTGAGGTGAATGGGACTATATATGAGAATATGAAAATATGCCGAGCCCTAAACTTTGACCCGTGCTGTTTGCCTCTCGTATGTTTTCCGCGGGGGGTGCAGGCGTGCCGTGCCAAATTTGAACACCGCACCTGCGATGGGTTCGTAGAAACTGTAGCTTCGAGTCAAACAGAATCGTGAGAAGGCTGCCGCTGGGTTGTTAACTGGCTAGTCTTCCATCTGATTCACAGAACTTGCGTTGTGTCAAGCCTCTTGATCCTTTCTACCCTTGTTTTTTCAAGTATTGAGATGTATTCAGTGCCTTTGTCCCTCGAAATTAAATGGCCACTTTGATCCACTTTTTAACTTCAGAAAATGATGATAGCTTGTACCGCATTTTTGACGATCCCAAGTAGGGCCAGTCACAGCGTCTCTTGCACATTCTTGCACCATCGCCCAAGTGCTTCTGTTGTCGTTGGCTTGGAGAAAAGATCGAAATCAGCACCAGGAAAGACACGGCATGGCACGATTTTTTTAAACAGGGAATACATTTTTTCGTGTATTGGTTATATGGTTTCAAAATGTTTCAAAGATGTTGGCCACGATTGTGAAGTATTCAGAGCCCAAAGCTCAGTTGTTTCAGCAGTGCCAAATTGCAAAACACTTAACGAACTTGTAGTGATTTCAATTTAAGATGAATGAATTAATCAATTATTTCAATTTCTT